>JAQFVV010006306.1:2405000-3005000 GCA_028023455.1 Epiperipatus broadwayi
ACTAATTGAATTAAAAATTTTAATGACAAAAGGAGTTTGTTTTGGCAAGCGTTGGTGGAGTAGCGGTTAGCATAACTGCCTTCCAAGCAGCTAGCCCGGGTTCGCTTCCCGGTCAACGTTTTGACATATATAATTATATAAAAAGGAGTTTGTTTGATTTTATTAAATTTGTTTACAAATTTTGAAAAGTATTTATTTAAATAAGACATTTATTTTATATAGCGCGATTTTTTATAAACTGTAATATTAATAAGCCAAGAAGCTAATGCACATGCGCTTTGTAGATTTAACTATGTTTGTTGTCTGAAGTCTACAAAAAACTTTTTACGTTAATGATTTTATTTAAAGGGATAAATTCAGACCATACTGTGATTGTTTTCTCAAGTTATGCAAATAATTCTCTAGTGAGTGGAATAACAGTGCCTTGCTCCTTAGATTATTTAAAAATTCTATGTAATATATTTCAGTACGGGATTAATGTCATGGTAAATTAAAATAGGGGGGCGGGGGGGGGGGGCTAGCAGTTGCATATATTTTGATTTTAATCTGATAAAAATGTATAAATAATATACAAATTATTTCTAATAATAATCTACTTATTTCCATATATTGTATGTAAGTCATTGAAAAGAAAGTATCTTACAGAGCCAGCAGTAATGTAATACGTTTAGTATTTGAATATCTTGAAAAGTGGGTGGAGAGAGATATAATCTTGTATTTATGTTGAATGAAAAAATGGCCAAAATTATAACGTAATAAAAAGAATCCATATCTTCCTGTCACTGTTATTTCTTTATGATATTATTTTCACAGTCTAATTAATGTTTTACTATAAGACTTGGATTTTTTTTGTGTGTGTGTGTGTGTGTGCTTGTCAAAAATATTTTCTCTATATATTTGGAAATGATAATGATTAAAAATAAAAGCTTGATCATAGAACGCAGATGGCAAAGTATTTAAATCCGTCTTCTAGATGAAAACATAGATAAAGTGTAAATTTGAATTTGCTTAGAGAAAGATCAAATAAAAAATGAAACACAAAAATGTTAAAAAGTACACTCTATTCTCATATATGAGACTTTACTATATCTATCATCGTCAGTTTGTAGTTAGGAAGAATAAGATACAGGAAGTAATGATGGTAATGGCATCGCAGATTCCTGGGCTGTTAATTATTGAAGTCAAAAATGAAAATTATAAAGAAATATAGATACATCTACACTCAGTACATTTCACTGTACGTATTAGTTATATAATAGTTGAAAGTAAAAATGTACAAGTCAACAGATTGACATAAGTCACAGATTAGAATTCCTCAAAGTAAAAATTATAGTTACTATTGACGTGGAATTTTTCCAAATTCCACCTCATAATAAAATATATTTTATTTGTAGTAAATTATAATTTTGTGTATTTATTAATGGAGCCTATATAATTCCTAAATATATTGACAAGTAGATTGATAACGCTATTTGTAGAGTGATCAAAATCTGCTTGAATTAAAACTAAATTATATTTTGGTATGTAAATTGGGGGGGGGGGGGTACACTCCATTTCAGAAAAAGAACAGGAAAAACTAAAGAAAAGAGTTTTAATTTAAATTTCAAAAGTGTCTCTAATTACATATAAAACAATTATCAATAATTTTGCTAAAGAAAGTTACTGCTAAAAGAAATGTAGAAAAGAAAATTAGTTGGAGTAGAAGCAATAAGAGAAAAAATATTTGTTTGCTTCATGTCCATTGTTCATTCCCCTAAATTTGGAAATAAGATATTAAAAATGCCAATGGAAGGAGGGGGTATAAACTAAAAATGTATAAAAAGTGTTTTGTTTCTAAGAAAAGACACTTCGTTTCTTAAAAAAACAGCACTATGATGATGTCCGGCTAGTATAACCGTGATTCCTCCTGGGAACTCTCGGCACTGCCGACTTTATTCTGCCCAAAAGACTTGTTCAAGATTCAAGCCAGCCAAGGATGAAACTTAAATTTTCTTTTGTGGACATTTGAATAGTTATGTTTCACATTAAACAGCCTATTATAGCTAAAATTAGAGTTCCCATTCCAGTTAAATATTAAGTATGTAGTGTATGTGTAATTGGATTCATTTTGATATTAATTACTAAAAGACATTCTCTTTAAATTAATTGAGGGAAATTAGAACTGTTATTAAAACAGGCAAAACTCTCCATACAGTAGTGCCACTCAGTGCAAGCCAGAGTAATCACTGGATGCCTATCTGAAGAGAATAAAAGAAAAGAGAGCATACCTTGTCCAAAATTATGTTAGCATGTATCTTTTTATTATGTAATTCTTTTGATATCTAGTTACTATTTTTTATTATCTGTTATTGATTTGTATATAAGTGAAGTTAGTTTTGATTTATCCCCGAGGATTGTATAAGTTATTAGCTAATTTTATCTGTATGTTTGTGTTAAGTGTTTTTTGCAGATAGTGCTTATTCTAAATAAACTTAAGTTGGAGAGAGATTTGATATTATTTCATAGTATCATCTTGTTATGTGTGCCCAGACACTCTTCTGATCCAAATAGGGGTGATGTGATTATTAAATTTGGTTAATTTTGATCTCGATGGTTTAGATTATTAAGTAGACTGCTTGTTCTCCTGGTAGTGTCATTCCTGGGGGCAGTCTTTCCCATCTCCTTTAATAGTGCTGATCCAAGTTTTCTGCATTTCACATATACCTCTCAGGAATGTTATTTTGTGCTTTATTATATATAGTTTATTTAAAGGAGAGTTATTCATGTTGTTTGTCAAGAAAGTATTGTAATTGATCTTACAAGGGGAAAGGAGTAAATATTATAGGGATAATTTAAAATAGACCAAATAATTTTACTGATACTATTTTGAATAAATAAAAGTTATTTGGAAATTCATTCATGCAGTCCGATTTGTATTTTGTAATATTTAAAATTGTTAGAAATTATTGATTGATTACTCTTGAGCGTTATCCATCTATTGTGTTTTTCAATATTTTAAAAATAATCGGTAATAATAATAAGTTTTCACATATATAAACTGTTCTTTGTGGCATGTATGGTGACTAGTAAAAATAAATTATGACCAGCAACCTGGGAATAGAAGATAGGGAAGTTAATCTAGTATAGTTTGGTGATGTGATGCACAGTGACTTCTCCTTATACAGAGTCAGGAATCTCTCAGCAACAATGCCCAGAGAAATCTGTTAGCCACTATACCTTCCCTTTCCATTCCCCACCCTACGTTTTTCCATATCCTGCTCCATCCCATTTTCACAACATAATCTTTGTCAACTCCATGGCCTTTATATCTAACTACCCCTTATATTTTCCCAAACCCAGTGTAAAAATCAATAACCCACTTTCTGTATAATCACCTTATATTTATTCTTCTACAACTTTATTATTTGTATCCTTTCTGCTTTCAAGCATTTACATTCATTTAACAGATGCGCCTAATATTTTCTATGCCTTCCTTATACAATTTGCAGACTAAATCACCCATATTTTTCCATTTACATGTATATTCTCTTGTTGCTAAAGATCCTGTTCGAGCCTTAAACAATAAACTACTTTCCTTGCTATTATCATAAATTAACTTGCACCCTATGTTCCATTTACTTCTATATATATTTAAACTCTTTTTACTCTCCATAGTAGTTCTTCATCCCTCCCTATTCTTTATTAAGGTATCTATTCTTTTATCCCATTCCTTACCACTATAACACTCAACAATCCTCGTAACACAATCATCCCATCTTTTGTACCTTTTGACCTGGCTGCGCCTTATATGTGTCTGTAGTATCAACTTGTACAACCACACTATTTTAAATATCTAGATAGAAAAATAATGATCAATTTTTTAAGAAGAAATTGCTATTTGTGCTAAATTTTAACAATTGTTAGACCACTGATATTGTTAATTTGGATTAGCTCAATCACATTTCTGAAACAAAATTCTTGTCTGCTTCTTAAGCAATATTAGAGATGTAAAGGTAGAAATTGAAGGACAGATAAAATTTAAGAATAAATGGTAGGTTAAAAAGCAAAGGAAATAATTATTTGAAAAGTGACATCAATCCTATTAAATCATTGAATGATACTCTTTTATGTGATCTTACATTTTGAACTGTTGGAAGGAGTATCTACATCATCATATAAGAATATGCTTAATGAATCATTAGTGATTTGATTAAAAGAAGATATATCATTTCCTACTTGACTGTTTTTTAGGCACTATTAGAGATTTAAAAGCAGAAATTGAATGACAGATAAGACAATTTAAAAATAAATGGTAGGTTAAAACATAAAGCTAATGGTTATATGAACAATGGTATCAACCATTGGACGATACCCTTTTATATAAACTTACATTTTCTGTGAAACAACTTTTTTTCTGATATCTGGTATGTGAAAGAACGGGAAGTCAAAACAAAGAAATAGATTTGATTGTATCAGTAATATTTCCCTGATAATATTTGAGTATCAAGAAATTTAGTATGGGAACTTTTTTCCAAATGGTGGCAAAATATTCATCAGCAGAATATATTAGTTCTAAGGAAGGTATCCATAAAGTATTTACATTGCAATTCCAAATGGTACCAGCCCACTTTTCAAAGGAATTATTCCTGCAAATTAATTCCGAGTTAACCTTAGAAATGACAGTTATGAACCAATATTAGTAATTCAGTCTAAATTAATGCTCAAGACCTTTAAGGTAGTTGATAAAGAACATTTGTGACAATAAAAGTAATTGTTTGCTCATACAAGTTTATTTGTATTATGGTAGTTATTTTTATTGCTGGCAAATCTGAGGCTCTTGAAGTTAAACAGAAGATGTGAATTAGATCCAGCTTTATTTTCCATTTTTATGATAATGGCCTTTTGAATATTTTATACATTAGACATCAAGACTTGATAGAAATTTGATAATGAAGTTTTAAATTTGAACAAATTAAAAGTATAAATATCTTTTTCTTTTTTTTTGGCTTATAAATATACAATTTGCCAATAATTATTATTTTTGTTAATTTAAAGACTGATCTGCAGAATATTGTTTCTCAAAAAAATAAAACAATAGGATTAGCAATTAATGTTCAAAAAAGTAAAACTTTTTTTCTGCGAATGTGGACAAATATTGAACGTTTGCTTGGTTGTTTAACATCTTGAAAATATAGATCATTTTAAATATTTTGTAATTCTTTAGATATATAGAGCTGTTATTGGATCACTTTAAATATCTTAGTAGTTTTTTAAGTATATAGAGATGTTCGTAGTGACATTTTTTTTCGCCCATGATATGTATAAAAGGATTGGAAAAATTTCATCAAACGAAGTTCTATAACATTCTGAAAATATGATAGCAAGATTATTGACAAGATTCCCAGGTTTTCGGCATCTATATATGATGATATTGAATCTGCAGTTGACAATGCACGCGTTCAGTTTATTGATCATGTGGAATAAGTCTATTTGAGCATGGATTTTCATTGAATAGATATTGTTTTCATAATAAAGATTATTTTAAGACACTTTGGAGATTTATATTAATTACTTGAATTTAATGCGAGACTATTGATGAGTATATTTACAGTGAGAAACTACAATTGTAAAGTTCTGGAGTCTCCGAAAAAGATGAAGCGTTATAAAAGATTAATAAGCAGAGTGGCAAAGCTACCAGACTAAAAGATCATTGTTATATTTGGTTCTTGTGTTGGTTTGTTTAATCAGCACAGAACTAATTTTTAATATTTGCCGTTCTTTCTCATGTCAAAGTTTTTTTTTCTCAAGTTTTTTGCTATGATTATAATAGCTTTTGGCACTAATAATTGCACCATTTTGAAATGATATAAGTATACAATTGACTTTGATGTTTTAAGAAAATCAGGCTTTAATAGTGATGGTGAAATATTTGTTTCTTTTACTATTTTTTTTTTTTTTTAATAATTTAGTTTAAGTAATAAGAACTGATATATTGAACTCATTTTATGCTTTTTTGCAGAAACGAAATGAAACTTACAAAATAAGTCTTGAATTTATGACTTAAGTCTTATCATTATATAGTAATAAGTTCATTTATTTAGCAATAGTTAAAGAAATAATTTTAAAAATAATTGAGACAGTAGCGATCTGTGTCTTTGTCACAGCCAATTAACAAATTCTGTTTGATCAAAAGTCAGTAATCTAAAATCTAGTTGGCAAACCCTTTTTTAATAAAAACGGAATTTCTTGTTGCAATTTTTGATCAGATTATTTTAATGGATCGTTTATTAAAAGTAAGACTGAGATTACAAATAATACTTTTTGTGAATATTTTTAGATATCTTTCAATCAGAAAGATATCTAAAAAAGAATTTTCTTCGAATTTTAATCTCTAGCGCAAATAGGAAATAAATAAAATCGGGGCCCAAATGTTTTTATCTACCTATTAAAAACACTAGGCTTAAGTCTTTTTTTAGCAGGTGGTTCATAGTGGAATTTTCGGGAGGGGCCTAATAATAGGCTGCTTTGATTTATTTTGGGGTTTGAATATAACTTTTTAATAGCCGAATTAGATGAAATAATGGGCAAGTATTGAAACCCCCAGCGAGTATGTAAACCGACAGTAGATGTAAAACGTAGAATGAGCCCACCTACACCTCTCTTTGATCGAGTGTAAACATATCTTTTACTGACACACTCATAGTCTGATTTATATATATGTTAAAATTAATTGCTATATCATAAATTAATTTCTAAGTGTTGGATGGTAAATTCTACGTATGATAATGAGGCATGTGATTTTCTATTTTGCTATTATCACAAATAAACAGTAGAGATATCTGCCCATCCCTTATGTATTAAATGGATAATGTCCTGTAAATGAGGGGTCAGAATGATTTTGGTTCAACATGGGTGTGATGAGAATCCCGGTCTCAGGGTGGCCTTTGAGCGTTTCATCATCAGATTTTCAATTGGATGGATGCTTGAAGAGTTGGAGTGTGTTGTGGATTGAAGCATGTCCATTAAAATATGAAGATTGGCTATCTTAATATATATCTGAGCACTTATTGCATATATGTGTAGAGATGATCATCTGGATCAACTGATGATTGCTGGTTTAGCATGAAATACGTATATTGGTGATTATTTATCTTTTCAACATATATGTGATCAAGTGTATCAGTGTTATGAGATGGAGTGGAGAGTGGTGGGTCGTGTGAATGTCTGTGCTCATATACCCCTATATATAATTTAGTTTTTTGTTTTGTATTTACAACTTTATTTTCTAAAATTTGCACTTAGTTTTTTTTAAGAATTTTATTTTAGTTTGCACCTACTTTTATTTTTATTTAGAGTGAGCAGAAATAAGGAAATGGTAGAATGTTGATAAACATCCTTGAGCAGCTCTTTTTGCTGAAAAAATGATTAATGTCAGAGCTTCATAATTGCCTCTCATAAAAAATAAATTCTCATTTGAAACTTTCATTACATTTTTTAAAATAAGGTTACTGACTTTAGGACATTAATTTTCACGTTTTTAATTGTTTCTGTTATGATGTCATCTGATATTTAATATAAATGCACTTTATTAAATCGTCATTTATGCACATATGGTAGTATAATATATCTAGGTACATTCTATAGCAAGGTTGTAAATAACATCTTTTTCTCATCATAATCTTTTTACAGAAAAAAAACGACTTTATTAATAGAAAAAAAAAATAAACAAATAAGTTTTCATTTTTTTAAAAATAAAAATTACCTACAAGCTATATAAAAAAATTGTTATCCATCGCAGCCGCCTTGCAAGCACGTAGTTGGTTGCAGACTGTTGTGGGTTCGCGTCCCGGCCGATGCTATGACATATGAAACAACTATTTGTCCAGAGGGGAAGTTAATTCTACATGTTGCAGATTAGTGCATGGGAAAAAATTAAAGAACACCTTTGTTAACCCCCTCCCTCCCAATATTGTAGGATCAATTACTAATTCTGTCTTTTGGATCCTTTGGTTCTTTTTTTAAAAATTATGTTTCAATTCTTGTTCTCTTTGCCTTCACCAAAACCATCATCATATCATTATGCATTTTATTTGTGGCTCATCCATAATCACTATGAATGTCAAGAAATTCAAACATTTTATTCCTGAAGACTGAAGTGGAGTTGGGCTGGACATATTGCTAGAAGAGATAATAATAGATTGACAATTGAAATCTTAAACCGGATTCCAAGTGATTGTAAAAGACCCAGAAAGAGACCACATGTGAGATGGATGGATGAAATAAGAAAGTGTGCAGGGGTGATGTGGAGAAGAGAAACTGAAGATTGGAGATGCATTGAACTTGGAGAGACATTCATCCTGCAGTGAATTGATAATGGTTGTTGATGATGAGTAGGACTTAAATCAAAGCATAGCATTTGATCCGACCAGCTATATCTGATCTATCAAAACTCGTGTTTAATACACTGTGATTAAATAAATAATAAAATGAGAAATTATTAAATTTTATATTTATATTAGTTATCTCTATAGCAATGGACATTTTTTTGGTTTTGCACATTCATTTATATCAAAGCACACACATTTGTATTCATGACTATTGTAATGTGAATTTTAAGATTAAAATTTTGTTTAAATGGTCTTAAAACAAAGATGATAGCATTTTTTTCTAAGCCAAAAACAAGATGCATTATTTATGTGATAAAATGAAAGTTACTGATTTACTTTTGAACAAAAAAATAAATAAAATAAAAACCATGTCAGCTTTCAAGCTGGAGAATGTGCAATAAGAATGAACCATCAATTAAAAGAGCTAGGGTTACTTGTATGTGTTAAACTAATCAAAATTTTGTTGATAGTACATGATGAATGTTTATTTAAAGCATTAAATTTATAGATGCGTATAAACAAAAACAATATTTTATTTGACAGTAGTCTTTTACAGAGGAATGTACTAAATCTATATGGTGTAAAGGAGCCAGTGAAATGAATAGTGTCAAGCTATTTAATGCAAGTAAGGCATGATTGTAGAGATCTGAAATTTGATATCAATTTGCTTTTTAGGCTTATATAATTGTGGTTATAATTTGCAAATACTGTCATTGTGATTACAAAAATCTTAAAAATAAATGGATGTGTGAAATTTACAAATATAATACCAATTGCATTATGCCTTATTCATTTTATGATCATTATCATCAAATTTCATCACAAGAAGAATGAAAGATAGTACATTTAATTTTGTTTTTGTGAGGGATATTACAGTACATACATATGTAAAAGCACTTTTTTCTCCATTTATTAATCCACATAACTGCATTATCTTATTTTTTTATTGATTTCTTAATGTGTACCACTTTTAAGTTGCATAGTAGGTATGTATAAATATGTTAAAAATGTCTGTGCTGTATATATGTTACCGGCAAAGTGTAAAAACCGGCATTGTATAGAATGCTTAGGTCTTTTATACAATGCTAAATGAGTAACGTCCAAGTTTGAAATGGTTAGATTTTCACACATTTATTAGGCATTCTATAAAATGCCAAAAGAAAAATAAACAAAGTATAAAATACTCCCAGCAATAACGTTTGATCTCACAAAGACAAGTTGTAACATTAAGTTACATGCGTTTAACACATAATTAATGAAATTAATGATTGAAATTGTTAGAAAATCGTACGCATATTACAGTTAGTTAATGAAAAGTAGGAAGATAATTACTAAGAAATTCCTTACATTCTTCAAGATTTATAAGATTTTAAAATCCTTCACTCTCGGAGTTCTACTTGTGTTAACATATTTTTTCATCAAAGGATTTGCCAGTAAGAAATAATAATCTTAACCATACTTGAAATTAAAAAAGTGAAACTTTATCATAATATCAAAAATGTTAGTAAAAATTTATTATTTATTCATATACACCTGGGTCTCTTTTTACGTGGGCTTATTTAACACGATTTTGAAGTTACGCGAATCGTGTTTCACCGGAAGTGTGTTAAATAAGTCCGTGTAAAAGGAGACCCACGTGTATGAACTCCGATAATGCGCTATTACTTTAAATAATAAATTTTGTGCACTTACGTTATATTGAAAGTAATAGCACATTATTGGAATTCGACTTTCATCTTAGTAATTTCAATATTTTCAGTGCTTTATAATAGTAAGATTTTATGCAATAATGAAATTAAAATCATAATTTCCACATTTTATGTATACACACATTAAATTTTACAAGATTATAATGCAAATTTGTTTAAATATTGTACGTGTTAATTTTGCATTTTAAATCACATTCTGTTTTTGCTTTTTAAAAAAGAACGTAATCAATTATTAATCATTTAGTGTCCACAAGTTTATTTTTAAAAGGTCAGTAATAGCAGTGGGCATAATTAAATTTGACAATTAAAAATTAAAATCTGATTTTTAATTGTAATTAACAATTTAAAAATTACTTACGGCGACTTGAAATAATGTGATGTGAAATTTGATTTTTAAACGGAATTGAAAATTAAAGACAAAAATAAGAATTTAATTTTTAGTTCTTAGTTTCATAAACAATTAATAAAATCATCGTCTCAAAAATTAATTACTAATTTCGTTGTCACCAGAAAACCACTGTTACAACATGAGTGTGAAGTTGGCGCTAGTTGTTTGCAAACGAATGTGTTTTAAGGCAAATAGCTATAATAATTAAAACTTGTATAAAAAATGTAAATTACTGTACTGTAAATTATGCATAAAAATATATTATTTTGAATAAAATTAAATCTTATAGTTAAAAAAAGTTTGTCTTGTATTAATTTTTTTTAAATTTGAAATTTTTTATTAGTCATATTTTATTTCCTTATATTTTTTTTGCGTGAATTTTAAAGTAGTTTTACGTTGGTGCTTTGCTTTTACGAGAATTTTGAAAAATCACAGACGGCATCCCCCCTTTTTCAATGTAAGTTACATCTATTTTTGCGCGATTTCGTTTGCGCGTGCTTTCCGAGGAACCTATCTATCGCATAAAACGAGACCCAGGTGTACATATATATATATATTAATAGTTTCATTTGTATTATTTTACGATATAAGTTAAATATGAAAAATCCCGTATCATATTTTGTATTTCTTATATTTTTGCATGTATCTTTTCAATAAAAGCCTTTTTCATACTTTGCTAAAAAACTATTTGTCATTCTTTATAATGCGAAGTATTCTATACACTATCTAGGGAAAGTATATAAAAAATAAAACAAATTTCAGTTTGGCTAAAAACTTCATACATTATTTAGAATGCCTAGACATTCTATACAATGACTGCTTTTTACATTTTGCCGCTAACATATATATATACTGTGAATTCTTTAATCATAATTTTTCAAGATACCAGAAAAAATATATATAATGGAAACATAAAAATGATAAGAAAAGAAATTATTAAAAATTATACAAATGAATAATTTCATGATTATATAGACAAAATATAAGTAATCTGTTAGCTTTAGATTCAACTCATGTATCGAAACATTTCATTGGTATCATTTTCAAAATATATGTGAATATATAACAAATATTCTTAAGGGGGTTGTTGCATTCACTGATTTGATTTAGAAATTTGTAGTCAAGTGTTGGTAGCCGAGTGGCTAGCACAGCTGCCTTACAAGCAGTTGTCCTGGGTTCGCTTCCCGGCCGATGATTTGACACATGAAAAAAAAAAAAATTTGTAACTTGAGACAAAGTTGCAAATTTTATATGTAATGTTTTTATTCATATAACAATGGCTCTTTTTGTCTCACAATGCCCTATTTAATTAATTCTTGCACTTTGTTTTAGATCCATGTACTCATTCAATCAGTCTTTTTTTGAAAATTTAAAAAATTTTAATTTATATTATTTTTCTAATTCATTTGTTACTAATTTTTTTTCTTTTCAAGCCAACGTAATATCTGGTAAAATGAATATACTCACAGAAAAGTTATTTTTTTTAAAATATTTAACTTTATAACTGCCTAGCATGCTTTTGATATATTTACTATATCATTATCACCATATGCCATGAATATGATATACTAAATATATTGAAAGTACGCTAAGCAATAATAAAGCTAAATATTAAAAAACAACAATTATCTTTTCTGTGAGTATACCAGATTTGATTTTACTACGGCTAATAGATGCCATAAAATGATTCATTTATTTAATAAAATGAAAACCATAAATTGAATTTACAGAAAACAAAATTTGTACGCAGAAATCAACTGTTTATTTTTTTAAAACAAAAAACAAATCATTCGTTTATTTAAGAAATTTTTATAAAAAAGGAAAAAAGAACATTCCAATGCTAGTGTTCTTCTTAAATAGCTCAACTTTCACGCCTAGTGCATGGTAATATATTAAATAACTGAAAATATATAAATTTATGATTGGAAGACACGAATTAGCATGTATGAATGGATGACAATCTTATATTGCATCATAAAATGAAAAGATATAGGAAACAGCTTACCGTCCCTTTTTTTTTTTAAATGTCAACTTAGGAAATAAATAATGTAATTCCATTATTAATTTGTTTTAAACTTTAATCCAAGTTTGCTAAGGTTGCCCATAGCAGATGACACTTTTAACATATTGTTAGAAATCATATCACAATCACTTTTCATAAAAATATGAATAAAAGACAAAACAAATTTATTATAAGAGAAAATGATTGACTGAATATGTTATGTTAATATATTTTTTATATAAAACTGTCGTTTTCATAAGTGCATTAGTGAATTTTTTTCAAAATTATATTTATTAGTATCTTAATGTTTTACTGTAATTTTTAAATGAAGTTGAATTATAGATATATATACTGTATTTGCATGTCATTGTGCTCTATTTTATACACATATATGTCAAAAAGTGTAATAAAGTGATGCATTTCACTATTATCCATAAATCTGTTATTTGTGGAGTACGATGGAACAAAATATTTGTAGCATCTGCATTGTATATAATTTAACATTGTAGTATGTACTTATATACAAGAGTCAAATATCCAACAAAAAAATTTGTCCACAATGTTATTAGAGATATATTCTTAATATAATAATCAATCTAAATAAGTGAAACAAACAACCAATTATATTTACAATTATTTACTTATCAGCCCAGCTTTCATCTTTTATTGAGACTTTTATATCTTGAAAAGATCTCAATAAGAGATGAAAACTGGGTTGATAATTAAATATAATTGGTTAGTTGTTTAGATTGATTATTATATTAGTATTTATTTATATTTTAAAAAACATAGAGTTAAAATTAATAATGATTCCATAATTTTTTTAAATACATGATTTTATCTCATTAATTTAATTAAAATAGAAAGATATTAATTTTATAATATTAAAATCATTCTGAATTTATAAAAAAATGAAATTGACATTTATTTGCTTTAGACAAATTAGTCTTAATATTTTTGCTTTTGTTTTAAGATAGGCAAAAGTTGCAAACAAAACAAAAAAAACCCGTTAAAAATACACCTTTACCTTGGAATATATATGAGAATATTTGCTATAGCATTTGTCATCAATTTGTACTTCACTATTTTGATTTACAAATGGTTATTGTTATTACAATCTTGAAAAAAAAAATTTCAAACTTTTTTTCTAAAGCAAAAATGGTCTTTTATAAGGTTGATGACAGTCTAAGATAATGATTTTATCTAAGCTATTTTATCTGAGAATATGGTGATCTTCATATTAAAAATATGCAATTTAGGGTATTTATTATATAATATATATTATTACTTAAACATTAATGATCGCAAAATCTTTCGAAATCAAAATGCTTTGTATTTGCCTATATAATTAGGAAAATAGGTTGAAGATAAGAGTAGGCCATTCTTATCTTTATAAAGTCGAATCTTGCATTTAGATTTGTAGAGGTCTCTCTTGTAATAAATTAAGCACTCAAGGTGTATGTACTAAGATTATAACCTTATTTAAGTATTATGTGCTGACATTGTGCTTAATAAGAATTAATATTTACAACTTTAAATTGATTCAAAATATTTCTAAATTTAAGATCTGACTATTAACTTGTTATAATTCGAAAGATTTCACGATCGTTAATGTTTAACAGAAATAGTGGACTTAATCAGTGAAGAATTTATTAGCTTCACGCTCCCAAATCAAAATGCTTTAGATTTGCCTATATAATTAGAAAATAGGTTGAAGATGAGAGTGGGCCGCTCTTATCTTTATAAAGTCGAATCTTGCGTTTATATTTGTAGAGGTCTCTTGTAATAATTAAGCACTTAAGGTGCATGTACTAAGGTTATAGCCTTATTTAAGTATTACGTGCTGACATTGCACTTAATAAGAATTAATATACATTATTATATTTTTATTATACAATTATAATACATTTAACATATTTACTGAATTTTCATCCATTATTATTTCAAGACAATTAATATATTTACCGAATTTTCATCCATTATTATTTCAAGACAATTAATATATTTACCAAATTTTCATCCATTATTATGTTAAGATAGTCAGTGCTTTTATTTATGACATATCCAAAGTAAAGAAGATTTGTACTGTTGATGACTACAAAATAAAAAAAAACCCCGCCAGTTTCATTCAGTAGGATACATAATCAAAAACATATTCTGATCGCATAAAGTAACAAAGTATACTAATAGTAAATTTTAAAATGTCTACATTAGATGAATATTTTCACTAGATCAATTTGGGAAGAAAAATTCATATACATATAGCTAAAAATATGATCATCATAATTGTAAAATACGATTATGTAATCGTAAATTACTTTGAAGGGGGAAAACGATAAAAAATGGTTTTGTGAAAGCAATTAATAATCAACATTATATGATTGTCTTGCATTGGTGGTTGAGAGGTCAGCGCGACTGCCTTGCACTTGCAGGCAGTTGCCCGGGTTGCGGGTTCGCGTCCTGGCCGATGCTATGACACTTAAAAAAAAAAAACATTATATGATCAAAAATTACTAATCATAAGTTTAAACATGTCATTAATTTGCTCAATTTTAAATCAATCTCATAATTTGTTTCTGAAATATGTATGATAAAACAGGCAAAACTCACTACACGTATTGCCACACACAGCAAGCTAGAGTAATCAATGGATGCCAGAAGGCTTGTGCATAAAATCCCCATCTAGTGCCTACTCATTCAATATCCCCAGACTAGTTTCTGGCTTGTGGCCTTCGACAGTGAATACGTATAGTGAGTTTTGCCTGTTTTAACAACAGTTATACACAAGCATAAGAAGTGGTGGTCATGTGATGTTGATTGGCTTAAATATGCATGATAATGGCAACTTGTATCATAAACATAAAAAAATACAGTATCCGCACAAAAACAGATTTAATCATTTACATTATTTAAATTAAAATTTATAACAATCATCTGTCCATTACATTACTTTATCAAAATTTTATTTAATTTCAATTGTATTTATGTAAAATAAATTTTTGAACTATTGCATTTAAAAAATAAAAAATAACAGCACTGCAGAAAAAAAAAAGAAGTTTTATTGGTCAGATATTACAAAAATACAAAAGTTTGATAATAGAACATAAAGTGCGCCAAAAATTAATTTTTTTTCTACGTGCTTTATTTTAATTTAACAAATCCCGATTATAGGAAATATCATTTTTGGCTATATAATAAGCAAAATGGTGGACTATCAATGAAAAAATTATAGCATCCCATAACTCATCCATTGTTTACACTCCAAAATTCCTCCTTATACTTAAAATATAATGCCTCCTCTATTATCAGTAATACTTCATAAATAGTATATATATCCATTCTTCTGATAAAGTATTGCTTATTTTTAATTTCTTAATAACAATATCAATACTATCTTTTCTAGGTAACTTTGATACATTATAGTTATTTAGTGTTTTTTGTGTGTTTGACATTATATTATAATTTTTGAATGTTATTATATAAGAATTCCATAGGAAAGAATATGATATGAGTAGTATATGGTATATTTACATTCAAAATTGGACATTAATTTTAAAAGATTAAAAACAATATAGAATGTTGAGAAGAAAATTCAGAAATTGACATACCAACTATCATTTTTGAATCAATGTAAGGATAAAAGGAATATTGACTATGTTGTGTAAGTTTCGATTTTTTTTTCTTCTTATGTCATAGCATCAGCCGGGAGGCGAACTAAATCCGCCTGCAACCAACTGCTTGCTTGCAAGGCCGCTGCGCTGACCTCTTGGCTAACAATGCTTGACAAGTTTCGAATTTGTAACATAAAAATTAATGAGCAAAGGATTATATAATAAACTTCAAATGACAGTTTTAAATTGGTTTTTAAGAGAAAAATACATTAAGATAGAGTCATGTGACATCTGACTTATTATTATTACTATTATTATTGTATTAAGAAATATAATAGAAAACGTATATATATTAAAGAAAAATATATCTGAGAATATGATTTAATATATAAAGCATGGTTTAATGATTTGGAGTAATAATTTAAGAAATAAACTTTGGAAAAAATATAATAATAAATGGAAATGATAAGGAAGTAAAATCAAATAATGAAAAGTATAATATTAATAAAGGAAATGATTGAAATAAAGAAGATTATAATTTTGTAAATTTGTTGAACAGTGAATTTGATAATGAACAATTAAGAATTTTGAATAAAGAAGTTAAATATATTCCATTTGCAAATAATGATATTAAACAAGAAATTATAGTATGTGTGGAAGCAGCAAATATAAAAAGTGAGTTGAAGATTGAATTACAATCAAGAATCAATAGAATTATAAATAAAAATGTTAAGTATAACAAAAAAGGAATGGAAGGAAAAGTATATTATAAATAGAATTATTGAAAAAAACAAGAATGGAACAATTAGTAATAACAAGCGAGGATAAAGGTTCAAGATTTATAATTTTAAATGAATCGGACTATGAAAAGAAAATGTACGAAGGTATGAATAAGCAAGAGTACAAGAGATTAAATAAAGATCCTAGTAAAAGAATTAAAAGAGATATAAAGTGCTATTATAAGAATTAATATCCATCAGGGTTTGAGCATCCATGTATCTTTGGAAAAGTAAAGATTCGTAAAAAAAAAAAAATGCCAGTAAGAGTAATTTTTGATTTTAGTAATTATATACTTAAATATTTATGTGAAATAAGATATAAAAAAATTGTGGAGGTAATAGGATTTGGAAAATATTATATTAAAAATTCTGAAGAAATTGTTAATAAATTAAATAATATTAAATTAAATAGAAACGGAATGATAGCGTCTTTCGATATTGAAAAGATGTATCAAAATGTACCTAGAAAAGATAGTATTGATATTGTTATAAAGAAATTAAAAATAAGCAATGTTTTATCAGAAGAATGGATATATACTATTTATGAAGCATTAATGTTAATAAAGGAAGCATTATATTTTAAATATAAGGAGAAATTTGGGAGTATAAACAATCGACAGGTTATGCCCAATTAGTAGAATTTTATCATAGTAGCAGTTAATAATATTGAGGAGAATGCAATAGATAGAGCTATATGTAATAATGAAATTATAGACTATTACAGATATGTTAAAATTATTCTTGTAGCAAATGGTAGAACTATTAATAAGTTTGTTAATGAGTTAAATAAGAATAAATATCATATTAGGTTTATAATGGAAAAAGAGGAAAATGGATTAAAATATGTAGATGTTTTTTAAGAAGAGGAATAAAGAATGAAATAATTGTTGAACATTATATTAAGGAAAAGAAGATTAGAGGATTGATTGATCCAAAGTCATATCACCATGGTGCCAAAAAATAGGAATTTTAAAGGGATTTAAATTAAAGAGTGATAGAATAACATTAGATAAAAGAGAGGCATATGCACAGAAATTTGAGGTTGAAAATGATTATGTAGAAGTAGGTTATAAAATGAAAGCAATTAGAACATTTTTTGATAATAAAATAGGTAGGAAAAATGAATATAGTAGGAAAAAGTATAAAAATTGTAAATGGATGTCTATTCCATATTTAGAAAAAGCATATAAATGATTAATAAAAGAAAGATCACCAAATAATGTAAAAATAGCTTGGAGAAATAATGTTTTTGGGTAAGTGGTTATATAATGCAAAAAAGTTGAATGATATTTAATAGTAAAGTGGGACTGGTTTATAAAATTGGAACATGCAGGAAGAACAGCAATTGAGAGAGGTAAGGAATATGATGGAGCCATTAATAGAAAAGATATGAGATCAGGACCATATTTGCATTATCGAGATACAGGGCGTAAAATGAAATATGAAGGCTATAAAGTACTAAAAGATTATGGTAATGAGAAGAGTAGCAATCATAATTCCACATTCAACATTTGGAGAATATCAAATGTCAATCTCAAAAAACTGGGTACAATATATATATAGTTGAAATTTTTTACTATGATTTTAGAAATTGGATTTTCATGCTTATTAGAATATATTTGCTTTTATGCATTGTTTTTCTTTGGGATTGTTTTTTTTTTTTTTATATTTTAAACTCTAAATGCTATTAGTCATTTAAAAGAAAGAAATATTTGTCCTATTAATATATGAATTTTCTTTATATATTGTTACTTTGGAATGTAAAGGCTGTATTAATGTTTCTTAGGATTAGGTAAACAAGCTATGGTGTACTAATACTTAAGTCTTTTACATTACTTGATTTCATTGTCCCCTCTAAAACTTTTTTTGCAGAATATTTCATCATTATTATAATCTTTTAGTTCATCATCATCATCAACCATTATCAATCCACTGCAGGATGGTCTTTTCCTATCTTTAGCTTCTCTTCTCCACACCACCCCCGCACACTTTCTTATTTCATCCATCCATCTCACGTGTGGTTTCTTTCTGGGTCTTTTACAATCTCTTGGAATCCAGTTTAAAATTTCAATTGTCCATCTATTATCATCTCTTCTAGCAATATGTCCAGCCCAACTCCACTTCAGTCTTAATTTTTTCAATGAAGTCAGTAACACCTGTTTGTTCTCTTACCCATACATTGCGTTTTCGATCTCTAGTGCTCGACTTGGGATCGGGAGGTCCCATGGCGCTCGAACTTCAAGTCATATCCTTTTTTTGTATATGTATAATAATAAAGCATTTCTTTAAAAATGTATTATCCTTTTTTACTGGATCAATCTTTCTTTTGATTACTTTTATTGACAGTTTCAATTTCATCTTAATAATGTAGCTGTTTGTTTTAAATATATCCACATTTATTGGTATGTCTTTATTTAGATTTTTTAAAAATGATTTTTGGGTTGAATGTACTATTTTGAGTTTGTTATCTTCAATCTTATATTGCCCTGCGTGGTTTGATGTAGTAATAGGGTTTCAGACTTTTGAGCTTAAGGTCTACAGATCCGTACTCACCTCTATTATTTCCAACTCTCGGGAACTTGTTACGAATTCCCGAGCAATTCCCCAACAGTAAATCCATTAGATTTATTTTCTAATCCCTTTTTATATTTTAATGACCCTTCTATTACTGTAATTATTTAAAATTAATTATTTCGCATGTTATTATTTTTTTCTTCTTGTCATTTTCTAAGCGACAGCTTAATAATTACTAGATTTAATTTTATATTTTGTAATATGATTATTTTTTATACTGCTTGTGGTTATGATTATTAAAATATCCACACTACTAATTAAGATAGACCTTGTGAGCATTTACCATTTGTATTTTACAAATTAATTTTTACTGAATAAAAAAATAAGTTTGTATGTGTACGTACCTTTCCCCCTCTTTATATAAAACTGCTTTTTCAACTCAAGCAGTTTAGAAGAAGGAGGGGGGAGCGTAGGATCTCATTTTAAAGGAGAAGAACAGTGATTCATCCAACAGTAATCCAGATGTGGCCTTTCTACAGTTAATGCTGCAACGTGTCTCTGCCTCTGGGCTCAGATATTAATAATGTATGGTCAACTTGATAGTAATGGAACATGAATGAAGCTTGATATTGCCAACTTTACTTATTGATTTTTTTCTGTATTCATGTAAAAAAGACTAGATTATATTAACAAAGTAAAAGGGAGACTATCCCAAAATTTTGAAACTATTTAGCAATATATATTTATATTCACATGCACAACAATACTATGTGTATATAAAATATATATATACACACACACACGTATCCTATTTTTCAAATTTAAAACCAGGGCATTTGAAATAGCTCAGATAGCACGAGTATAATTCGCTGTTGTAGAATATAAGTTGAACAAATATGGAGTATGATTTTTTTTTTTTTTGTCGTTAAGTGAAGGATATTGCAAAAGAATCAGGAACAAAATGGATTTAATAATAAAAAAAAGGTACAAAATTACTTACAAATTACCTATACTGTACTGGTGACATTTCACAACTAACCAGGACCAATGGTCAGAAAACAGTACTTTACTGGTAAAATCAGTATATATGGTCACTTTTTTTTTTTCATTAAGGAAAATACGCATACAATTACAGTATAAATCTTTTTGGTATACATTTGTTTAGGTTTGTTACACTTATTAAAGCAGAGAAGAAGATAGAGCTCTGATGAAGACTGCTGGACAGTCGAAACTGTAAGGCGAATAAAGAAGTTTTTAAGAAAATTTGTTGCATTAAAGTGTATAAGAAAGAAGTGTTATAAGCAATATATATATATTACAACAATCACCAGTAAATAATTTTTCAAATTAGAAAATATACCTGTTTGATACATTAGTTACAATTATTATGACAAATTAATTTCATGATCAGAGCGAGAAGCTCATGGTTCAAACTTAGGCTGTAATTATTATGTAACTAGTTTTATATCAGAACAACTGGCTCTTCATTTAGTGACTTAGCCAGTGATCATTATGCAGTCCATATTTTGATTGGCAGCAATCCTTTGTTATTCTCCATTTAACTGGACCATTTATTTTTTAATCTTGAATATCCAGTGGCCTATGTTGCCCCCATGTACCCCCGAAGAGCTTTTCTAGTGTTAACAAGCGATCCCTGAACATAGTCCTTTGAATAAATTTTTTACATAAGTCCCACAGTTTCTTACTTCCTTGCTTAAAAACAAAATAATTTCTCATTTTCTACATGGCTTAAAGCAGGAACAGTCCCATTCTAATCGCAGCAAAAATACCACTCATTATAGCTTCCTTGATTCTTAGAATTTTCATGTTAGCTGGAAGTACTCTGGTTATAATATTTTATCTTACAGGACTCAAAAATAGCCAAGCAGTAAAAATATGTCCAGTAGTTTCAACTGCTATTTTACATAAGCTACATAATGGTTCTATTTGAGAGAAATTTCTATAATTTACCAAAAAATGATTCGTTGGCAAAGCTTTCAAATTAAGTTTTATGATAAAATCAATATGTTTGGCTTCTAAGTAGCAAAATTTTAATTTTCTGATTAGTAATCTGGTAAATAAATCAAGTCCAGTAGTTAATTCAGTAATGTTTGCATGCATATATTTGTAAACTTGGCAGTAAGTGTTAGTATTGTTAATAATTGATGCCGTAGCTTTGAAGAATTTGTTGGCATATGCTAGCAGCTCCATGGCCCACTTACCTCATATGGGCAGCAGCATGTCAGTAGGCTCAATCTCATCCTGTAATGAGTCCACTGGCAATCTTGCATTCATCACCTTAAGCATTGGTAGGGATTTCTGAATTAAAAAGGTGTTAAGATCATGCAACCTGAGCCCATTCAGGTCTTTCGGTCTCTGTATTTTGGCTAAACTGATGGTTACTGTTTTCCTCTTCCACAAGATGCCAGTGCAGCCTGAATTTATTGCATTCTGAAAGGACCTGGTTGGTTTAAGAAGTGGTATGAAGTAATTAATTCACGGATGCACCAACGTGTTGATTAGTGCCGCCTTACCCAGGAGCGATAAGTAGATGCCTGAGAGAGCACTTACAACCTTTTTGGTCACTTTACATATAGAGGACTGATTCGTGGAATACCAGCACTTAGGAAAAAAAGAAATCTTTTTAATTATGTTTACTACTTACTTTTTGTATAATCTCTCCTACAATTTACACATTTTTGATTAATGCATATTTAATATTTTTATGAAAGGTTGAATTTCGGCATAATTGCAACATAATTCCAAATCTGTAAATGGCTACAAATCTATAAATGGCTATAGTCAATTATGAAAAAAACATCATGCAATATTTTAAGTATATTTTTATATAAAAGATGTTTGGGCAGTAAAAAGTAAAGATGTGACTTCTATTAAAATGGGGGGTGGCATTATAAAATTTGGAGAAGAGTTCTACAAAGAATTACATAGTAATAAAAAACAAGAAAACAAAGTAACCCTACAATTATGAATAATATTTCTCTAGTATAATTTTTACTACACCACTCATGCAAGGTAGGGGCTGGTTCTATCTGCTCTTAACACCTTATGGAGGGATATAAAGGGGCTGGTTCTATCTGCTCTTAACACCTTATGGAGGGATATAAAGGGGCTGGTTCTATCTGCTCTTAACACCTTATGGAGGGATATAATCATAAACCTGACCAAAGGCAGGCAAAAAAAAGATCTACGCTTCTGAAGATGTACATTTCACGCTGAACCAGTACTCATCATTTGGCCCAGATCACAATCTCTTACACATATCTTTATCATTGTTCAGTATATATATAAACAGCAAATTACTACAGTTTAATTGATAAGCGTCAAATGTGCTGCCATCACAACTTTGACGCAAATCACTTAATGAAAGTATATTAATAATTTTTTGAGTTATTTATTAGACTAGAGATTATCCAATAATGAATAATTATACTACAAAAATATTCATTATTGGATAATCTCTAGTCTAATGAATGATTAATAAAAATTATTAAAACCCTACAATTACATAATCTAAATTGCTAAATATTTTAAATGGAGAGGTGAGTAATGCAATTAAATCTACAAAGAAGAGAAATAAATACCCCAAGATATAATTAAAAGAAAAAAATGATGAAGTAGAAAGATTATTGGCAAAACTATATACTAAATGTCTAAATGATAACGAAGTTACCAAATACTTGGAACAGTGCAATAAGGATGTTCATACTTAAAAACGGTGATAAAGAAGATATTAGAAATTACTGACCGATCAGTTCTCAATCAGTTTTATACAAGATATTTACCAAAATAGTTATAACTTGTATAAACCAATCAAAAGAACCAGCTGGATTTAAAAATGGTTTTAGCACAATTGAGAAAAACTGTAGAAAGGAACAATGAATATAAGTTGCTCTGGATTTGTAGATGATTCTATAAGCATTTCCACAATGATTAAAGCTTTGTATCATCATCAAAATGTCGATCTAAAATATGATCATAATTTTGAAGAATATCTAAATGCAATAGCAATGATTAGATTACATGATGATACTAAAAAGATCATTGATAAGGTTTTTTGTAGTAGTTTTATGAGAATTTTATGATCTAAATGCTATATCGCTGTAATTAAAAGCACATGTACTGATTTTTTTCCAAACATTTTTTTTATTAATGGTAGATTACTTTGAATTATGTGGGATTACTTCCTTTACATAAACATAATAATATGCTAACCAAAACTAAATGTAAGTACGGTACTATAGCATCTATTTTTTTTCTCTCATGAAGTATCACATTTTAACATTGATTTATGTACTGTAATCACATTTTCTTCACGATTTAACTTTTTCGTCTCAGAAGCAGCCATATTGAATATTTAAAAAATTATGTTAAGCCACAAATTTTATAATAACTTAAGTTTGTATTATTCAAACATGACATAATATATATTATTTGAAACATAAAACACCTAAGAATGGAATTAAGCTGAAAAAATATAGCCATTGATATTCAAAGTAATTAAAAAAAAGAACAACATTTTAATATTTCTAAAAACTATTTTCATATTATTTCATAAATTCTAAATTTTTATGCATAAATTTGAAAACTATACTTTTGTTAATAAATTATTTACATTCGTCATTAAATTTCCAATAAATTGATGTATAATAACACTTACCTAAGGTAATCCATCACTTGAAGACGTTGTAGAATAAAGATATTAGTACCTTTCATTTTTAC
Organism: Epiperipatus broadwayi; assembly: GCA_028023455.1. Taxonomy (NCBI): domain Eukaryota; kingdom Metazoa; phylum Onychophora; class Udeonychophora; order Euonychophora; family Peripatidae; genus Epiperipatus; species Epiperipatus broadwayi. The sequence goes on from JAQFVV010006306.1 coordinate 2,429,110, forward strand.
ATCACATGATCACCATCTCATGCTAGCACATAACTGTTAGTAAACAGGAAAAACTCTCAATATAGTAGTGCCACCTTGTGTAAGCCAGAAACTAGTCTGGGGACATTGGATGAGTAGGCACTAGATAGGGATTTTATGCATAAGCCTTCTGGCATCCATTGATTACTCTGGTTAGCACAAGGTGGCACTACTATATGGAGAGTAACCCTTCAAAGTGTTTTTCCATACAGGAGTTTGCAATGAAGATGTCATCCCTAATATTTAATCCCTTATAACAAGTAGTTAATATTGATCAATAATTAGTAAAATTTGAATATTATAATAAAGAACTTCAGTACAGTTTGTAATTTATTAAAAATTACTACTAAAATAGTCACTATATACAAGATAAAATAATAAAATAAAAAGTGAATGAAATGCTAAATTCATTATAGAGTTAAACTTGAGGTACATAAGTTAGTGGCTTGGAGTCAGTGAAATGTAGTATTATTTATCCTGCCTGTCAGCTTGTGGCAAACACTTCATCTTGTTAGATAGAATTTACCTAAAATATAAAATCAAGTGATTATTACAAAATGGTAGCTTACAATTAAAATAATACTGCAACCAAATGCAAATACAACTTATAGATTAGAGCTACCGATGAGCATCCACATGGGGAGATCTTGGCTGAACTGGCATGCTAGTTGACATTCCTGCAGAAGTGTTGTGTCACCTATCACACTTTCACTGCGATAAAGTACCCAGACATTGGACAGCATCTGTTTTTATTATTTCAATCAGTTTCTTTCCATTAACGTTTTCATAAAATACATTAATATTGTAAAACATTATTTTACGTATTAAAAAATGCGATCAACCGTGTTTTAATACTGTCCAGCATTAATAATTTAAAATTATTAGCTTTGATATGATTTGCAACTCTCAGTAAAGCACTAATTTTTTACAGCTTATTAAATCGGAATACAAATAGATTATACATAATAAAACATGCTAGAGATAGATAAAATTTAAAAAAAAAAAAGTTAATGTTAAGCATTATTCCCACTTACTGTAAATACTAATATAAAGACAAAATATCTTTTAGAGAAGCATATACATAAAAGAAAAGCATTACTACAGGCATCAAATATATAAACACAAGTTTAAAGACCTTGGTTTGTTTTGAAAATTTGAATGAACTAAATCAAAATTAGAAAAAAAAAAATTCCATACCAGATGAAGAGGTTTGAATTGTTTAGTAATAGACAATGTTTTAGGATTAACTTCTTCAATGGCATTTTTTGATTCTTCACCCGTAAGATGACATACATGCAATGCGACACATTAGTTGAAAAGTGATTCCTGAAATGATAAGTTGCACATGATATCTTTCTGTTAATGTTAGTAGAAAACTTGATTCATACTTTGAGCTTGTAGAATCAAGTCCCAATTTCTTTTCATCTTCATGTTGTTGGCATTTAGGGTGAATTGTTTGCTTTAGATCAAGAATTTATCGCATACCATATATCAGGGGATTAATTAAATGCAGCATGTGAAATGTGGACAATAAGTAATAAAATTAGGAACAGATTGGAAGCCTTTGCTATGTGGTCATGGAGAAGAATGAGAAAAATAGGATGAATAGCAGATGTTTTGAAGAGAGTAAATAAAAAAAAAAGATTGAGGAAATTAAAGAGATCTTGGAAATTGGACATATATTAAGAAGAAAGTATAGTTTAATGAAAGATGTTTAGGAGGGAACAAGAAGATAGGACAGAAAAGATTGATATTTTTGGATGATATAAGAGATGGGAAAATTTACATGGAATTGAAGAGCTGGACAAATGGAGTGGAAAAATGCATGAATTGGTAATGTGACTACTCACTTAACCTGGCCCCTGGGGTAGAATACTATTAATTGATGGTATTAGATATGCCCAATCATTTTATAGTGATCTACTTTTCAAGTAAATTTTAAATTTTTGTTTCATTACGTATACTAAAGAATATTATTTTAGTAAATTAGTAAATTCTCTTTAGAAGTACAGTCAACTGAAAAAGCGCAATTAGTAACGTATAAGGATTTCTATTTTAACAATGTCTGGATTTTAGTTCTTTTAAGTTGTTTAATTTTTTAATTGATGCGTCACAAATACAGAAGTTGCTTTTTATTAGTGTCACATGTCTTGAAGTGGTTTGGCTTTTTGAATTGCACACTTACTCGTATTTTAATCCCATGTTGGGAACAAATGGTAGTCCGTGATTATTTATACATATGTAAACTTTACAAGCTTTCATCTTCGCTGAAAAGAAAATAATTTGCTTATGAAATACATTCATTATTTCAAACTATCCTCCATTTATTCCATACATTATTAAAAAAACAAAAACAAAGAAATTTTATTTTGTATATTCATTCATTTGATATTTGCAGCATGTACAAAATTGGATTGAAAAAAAAAAAGTTATCAAGGATGTAAATTACAACAGATACAAAAAAGTTTAAGATTTGGAGAAAAATATATATTCACCTGTGTATTAATGTCTTTTAAATTAGATTATATTCATAACAAATGTAAATTTGACAGGTAAATGGTCTAATTCTTTATTAAAAGAATGTGTTGTCCAATTTATATTCATTTGTAACTCTTAATTGTGTTTCTGTTATTTTTGTTTGTCCAGGACCTTTTTATTCTAGATTTGCTTTGCTCATAGCTAGTTTTTCTTAGTGCCCTAAGGACATTTATTCCCTAATGAGATTTGTTAATCTCAGATGTAAATCCTGCAAACGTATTTATATATTCTGGTGTAGGTTTCACATCATTTATAATGTTAACTTTCTTTAATCTTACAGTTTTCAAATCCTCTGTCTTTATTTACAATTCCATTTGTCAACAATTTCTTGAATCGTTGGATATAATTTTTCAGTAATGTGATTTTTCATAGTGAATGCTTCGATGTAAAAATTTCACTATTAAATTGCATTTTTCTATAGACATCTTATCTTTTTTCTGATTTTTATTTAAATAGAACAGTTGTGGAACAATAAGAAACGAATAATACATACAAGTATTCACCCTCCATAGTTTATTATTATGAAATATAAAATGCGAAATGTTGCGTTACCAATACTTTATAAATGAATGGGTACACCAAATAAAAGTCCTAATATAATTTTTTAAAATAACTTATAAAATCAATAGAGGATTGAAATAATAAATGTATTTCATAAATATGAAAGCTATTACAAAATAACTCCTAAATATTTTTAAATTGTGAAGAAGGAAATTAACCTCCAGTCATGCCTGTTTATAAATGTATTTAAAAATCTATGTAAATGCATAACTCTATTATTTCCTTCTTCATGATTATAATTATTTCAGATTACAATTATTTCAACGCTTAATGATGATAGATAAATAAATTATCTTTTCTGTGAGTTAGTATTTTTTCGTTAAAAATGACATAGATAACCCCATCCATACAAAAGCAAATTAAAATTATTGAGAATTTAAAATTGTTAACATAAATAAATTTATTAACTATAATATTTATCTTGGGAAAGTACTTTTTGTAGTGAAAAAAAAAAGATTACTGCTAAAAATATCAGTTAAAATTAATATTATATTTTCATCATTGTTTTTGACTTCTTGGTTTTTTTAAAAGATTTTTCATTCTCCATATTTGACGTTTCAATTCGTAATCCATATTTTTTGCATTTGGCTCTACCTTCTTTCCTGTTCTCATATTTTGTCTTGTTAAAAGAGTGTGAGACTAAATCTTTTTTCTTTTATATGTCAAAGCGTTGATTGGGAAATGAACCCGGGCTGGCTGCTTGGAAGGCAGCCACGCTAACCACTAGGCCACTAATGCTTGGCAAATTTTTTGTTTATCCTGGTGCATTAATTCACTTCATTCAAACGAAGACCACAATCAACAAAGATATGGAATAACTCCAAGGAAAGTCCATTACAATAGGCAAACTATTCTTCTAAAATAGAATTTCCCCAACTGCCGACATTGATAAACGTATTGCGATTTGGTACCTATGTATTAATGTTGAGCTACATTAATGTAAAATGAAAGCAAGAAATTAAGTATTAATTAAAAATGCCCTTTAGATATCATAGTCACTAGCTTAAACAATAGTAGTTCTTAAAAAAGTTCACTTTTAAAGTAAGTTGCTTTGGTTGAACTCAAGTTAATTAAAAAATTTATTTCCTAATACTACTATTTCTTGCACTGTAAAATATTGTGGTTAAAAAGAAGCTAATGATAGTGAACACTGGTCAAATAATGAACAACTATTAAAGTTAAAATGATTAAATCACAACAGTCAGGTTTGTTATTTCAATAATAATATTGGACATAGTAATAATAATAGTGTGACCTTTTAAAATGGGGTTAATAAAATAAATTTAAAATGAAGTGGTTTTTTTTATTAAGAAAATTGGTTTAAACCAAGTTGAATAGAACCAGCCAATCTTGCACTATAACCAGTACATTATGAGTAGATAATGAAAACGTAAATTTCCAAGGAAAGTAGAAAAGCCAATTAAAGAAAATTTGATGCAAGGTAGTGAGTGCTGTTGTTACTAATATTTAAAAAAATTAATAAATTAAGAAAAATTACTAAGCTTTTTTTGATTATAGATTATCTGAGTGATTTTAAACAATATTCTCTCATTATATATTAGATTACGAATCTTTTTTTTTTTTTTTATGGATCATTTAAATGATTTTAAATTATAATCTCTAATTTTAATCATGCTTCCGATAGATCAGGTATGGTAAAAACCTAATCTAATGTTTATAAGAAACATAAACACATTTTTAATTCACTCTTGTAATTTGTAACAAAAAATAGTTTGATGACTCTAGGAGAGGAAAAATGCGCATTACAGTGTCACTTATTGAATCCAGTCTTGTTATAGAATAATAATTATTGTACATGATGAATATTTAAATCTTAGAAATTTGTGAATAAATTAAGCTGTCAAAGTCATTTTTTGTTTTTATTTATTTATTTACGATGAAGAGAATTTTTACTTTCGTTGGGATTTGTAAAGATTCTGTTATATTCTATTATTAAAATAAACGTTCTTTCTTTGCAGAGGAGGGGGGGGGACACAAATTCTGTTAAAAAGTCTGCTGAGCTCTGCAATAGAGGAATATTTTTATTTGCAATGCTTATGTTGTTTGGAGACCAATCACAGCAACATCACACAGTATTTGCAAAATGAAATAGAAAATTAAAATTTTATTTTTTGTTACAAATTTCTGATTTTTTAATTTGTTTAATTTTTTTTACTAGTCATTAGCAAAATTTTAGTCAGCTATATGACGTTCTCATTCTAAAGACTGTCTGTTTTAAGACAGTGAGTTTTTTTTTTATGTCCTGATGCTATTTGATACTTATATATATATAACCCCTTTTTAACAAATAAAACAAGATGTGGATTAAATGTGTTGACTCCACTAAATAATACATACAGCATAATATGAAATAAAGAATATAAAGGAAACCAATTTGTTTTGTTACCCAGCACAGATTTTGCTGCAGGAACGTGCACGCAGATCAACAAATTCACATTCAAATTGATCGATTCATATAATCTTTAAAGGTCCAAGGATAAATTTATTTCCACCATGCTATGCAAGTTTCGCAACAAAGCCTTGCCCAAGTGCGAATATTTCAATATATACCTATCCGCTGCAACTCTACCCCAATTATTCACATATATTATGCTACACAAGGTAGAATGCACCATTGCTTAATAATCGATTTTGTGGCAACCTGTTAGTATAAGGTCTCCCAAATGATTGGGAAATGGCTTAGCAATCAATTCAGTTTCAATGAACTGCATTGCTTGGCATTGTTAGACATCCCTGAGTTGTATGATTCTATTCCATGCATCTTATCAATTCAAATCTTTAAGGAAGCTCTTGGCAAGGTCATTTATAAAGTACATAAACAGAATTCATTCTCAAATGTTTACATTGGCTGCACAATGATATTATGGCTTCATTTAATAATGCCTTTTGCAAAGTGGATGATGGCTGGCCTATTGGTCTTCCCTAAAAATAGTGTGATTATCTAAAAGCCTTGTTTTCAACAAATATGAAGGTGTATTATCTCAATATGTTGATTCTGGCTTTCCATCCTATATATGCACTATGTTGATGTGTTTATTTGCATTTCTAATGCACAAACCAACAGCATACAAACCGTCCTCTCACAGCCATTGTTATTAACATGGACTAGGGAAAATGAAGATAACCACTAAGGCATCAAGTTCCTTGACCTCTATGTTCAACGAGAAACCAACCACCTTAATTGTAAAATGCTCATTAAACCTATCAATGTTTGAGGCAGCGTACACCCTGAATCCATCACTCCAAATCCCACAAGCTCACTGGTTTAAAAACTTTTTTACATGCAATCATCATTTGTGTAAGTTTGAGTCAGATATCTCTCGGATTTGTGCAACATTGGTTATAAAAACAAAAATATTAGTCAAACTGTCAAAACATTTTATTTTAAGCTTAGACACCCACCTCCAGAAGCTGATAATAAACCTGGTCTTCACTTACCATACATTCCTTGTGTTACTCATTGCTTTACTAAAATTTACTCTACATATTAGTCAAACTACCAAAACATTTTATTTTAAGCTTAGACACCCATCTCCAGAAGCTAATAATAAACTCTGGTCTTCACTACCATACCTTCCTTGTGTTACTCATCGCCTTACTAAAATTTATTCTACAACTCACCAAATTTCTTTATGCATTTCTCCCCCTCTGAACTGACTTATTAACAACACAAAAGACATTTACACCCAAACCAGAATTCACAAATCGTTTACAAGGTCACATGCCCTCAAATCAATTGCCATGCTGTATATTATGGAGAATCTAAGGCCAACTTGTCTACCAATTAGCATAATACCTGTACATGTACAACCCGCTCAAACCCAAATGGATACCAAATCAATTTTTTTATGAGCGCCAATCCACTTCAGACCACCCCTTTCAGCCTACATCTGCCACCATTGTATACCTAGAGTTCAATGATGCCAAGCGTAAACCAAAAGAGACTTGACACATTGCAAGAGATAAGAAACTATCAATTTGAAAGACTCCTGCATTCCTCTCTCTAAAAAATGGCCTACTTAAGTAAATAATTAGTCATTCAATTATGCTAATAACCCATTCATGTTTCTTTAATAAAGCCAGCAATCTTCTTCCTTTTATTGGTTTCCATGACTATGATTAATATAACTTAATCGAAAGTGCACTAAGCAAAAATTGCTAACTTCACAGAGTTTAAGCATATCTTATTTAAGATTTTGCATATATTTATCCACATTAAAAAAGTATGTGTAATTATTTATGAACAACATCGTAAAAATTACCCTGCAGGGAGAATGGCAGTTCAAAGTTCATGGATCATAGTACGGCTCTCAGACAATAAATCCATTCTATTATTGTTGTTAAAATTATTTATAACAAACACATTAAGCAATAAGAACTAGAATAAAATACATAATTTAATTAGTAATACCAAAATTAATGCATTTTTATTCATTAATTTTCTTTTGTAAAATGTGTCATTTAAGAATGATAAACTCATGGGCTAAATGTATCTGAACTTTGCTCTCACAGTATAAAATGGAAAAAAAGGAATTTGTCATTTGAATAAAACTATTGGTTTAACCTGTCACCTAGATGCTCAAACATTATCTGACCCCTCAATCAAACAACCTTATAATTATTTAAATATATAACAACTGAAACAGGCTTATTATATACCTGTGTCTATAAATGTAATATATAGGGTATATGAGCACAGACTTTCACACAACCCACCACTCTCCCCACTATCTCATAACACTGACACACTTGAACACATATATGTTGAAAAGATAAATAATCACCAATAAACATATTTCATGCTAAACCAGCAATCATCAGTTGGTTCCAGATTACCATCTCTACACATATACGCTATAAGTGCTCAGATATATATTAAGATAGCCAATCCTCATACTTTAATAGACAGGCTTCAATCTACTCTACACTCCAACTCTTCAACCGTCCATCCAATTGAAAGGCCACCCTGGGCCAAGATTCTTGTCACACCCATTTTATATTATTAAAAATTATTTTATAAAAAAAATATGTTGAATGTTAAAAAATAAATATTTTTTAAAAAAAAAAGTTTTTTTTTTTTTTACCTATAACATCTATTAAAATGCTTTAATTAGAGATTGTAAGAAATTTTATTTAATATTAAAATAACCAATCATATAAGCAGTAAATCATTGGTGCTGAAATGTCATTTGATAATAAGAAAAGATAATTTAGTTCTGAACAGTTGATTTAATGATTAAAGCATTTCTGATTTCGCAAAAGTTATTGGAGAAAATTTTATCAGAAAAATAATGAGAAAAAATACTTTTTGAAATAAATTTACTAGTTCACTACTTTATTTAAAAGGGTTTGATCCCAGCAACAGAATATAATTAAATAAATTTAAATTACAATGGAACTATGATATCTACTATATTTTGTTTAAAGCCACTTTGTATATATTGTATATCACATTTTATTGATAAACTTTGATTCCCATAGAATATGTATTATTTTACTGAACTTCAAGGGCACAATACTTTTCACATATATACATTCTTAACATATGCCTTTTTTATGTGTATAGGATGTACATATAAATTAAGATTATAGTGTAAAAATTAATAATAATAAAAATGTAGTTATTAGTACAAAAATCTATATTTATTCAAGTACGAAAATATACATTCATGTAAATACTGCTTCTCTTTATAGAAAGCTGTAAGATTCTTACCCTGGAGCCCCCTCCCCCCAAAGTCCTTTTCTGGCAGTCGGAATATTATTCTATTTAAATTTACCATTAAATCAAGTGTTAATCATAGACTTGCAAGACAGGGGTGGTAACAAAAATAATTACAGCTACGAATAATTTGTCCCATACAAAAGCAACAACAAAAAAATGCAACAAAATTCAGATAATGTTTCACATGTCCACATTAAGTACACCATTATAACACATGGCATATTGAATTCCGATGATTCACTTATGGCACAGCTATGTCCATCTACGATTAAGGGCGCACAAGCCCTGATTGAGTACACCTGGGTTTCGTTTTACGTGATAGATAGGTTCCTCAGAAAACACGCGCAAACGAAATTGTGCAAAAATAGACATAACTTACCTTGAAAAAGGGGAGATACGGATTGTGATTTTTCAAAAATCACGTAAAAGCAAAGCACCAACGTAAAATTACTTTAAAATTCGCGCAAAAAAAAATAAAGAAATAAAATATGACTAATAAAAAATTCCAAATTTGAAATAAATTGATACAAGACAAACTTTTTTTAACTATAATATTTAATTTTATTTAAAACAAGATATTTTTATACATAATTTACAGTAATTTACATTTTTTTTATACACGTTTTAATTATTATCGTTATTTGCCAATAAACAGGTTCGTTTGCAAACTGGTAAAAAATCAGATTCTTCACAAGAGAAAATACAACTAGCGTCAACATCACTCTCATGTTGTGTTAATGGTTTTCTGGTAACAACGTACTTAGTAATTAATCTAACAACTAAAAATTAAATTCTTATTTTTGTCTTTAATTTTTTAATTTTCAATTTTAATTGTGCCCACTGCTATTACTCACCTTTTAAAAATAAACTTGCGGACACTAAATGATTAATAATTGATTACGTTCTTTTTTAAAAAGCAAAAACAGAATGTGATTTAAAATGAAAAATTAACACGCACAATGTTTGAACAAATTTACATTATAATCTTGTAAAATTTAATGTGTGTATACATAAAATGTGGAAATCATGATTTTAATTTCATTATTGCATAAAATCTTACTATTATAAAGCACTGAAAATATTGAAATTACTAAGATGAAAGTCGAATTCCAATAATGTTCTATTACTTTCAATATGACATAAGTGCGCGGAATTTATTATTTAAAGTAATAGCACATTATTGAAGTTCGACTTCCGGAAAAACGTGAATCGTGTAACTTCAAAATCGCGTTAAATAAATCCGTGTAAAGATAGACCCAGGTGTATTCTTTTTAAAAACTTTTCTCTAGGAGAAAGATTGATGCTTTAACTTGAGCTAAACTTTGATTATTAAAATCCCTTCTGTTATTTTAATAATCTTCTAGGAGGGGAAAAATGTTTAATCAAACTAATTTTTCTTTTCTTTTGGAATATTTAAAAGCTATTTTGATGAAACTAAAACTAAATCAAGCAGTCTAAATTTAAATATAAATAGAATAAACATCTAAAAATATATAAATGAAATTATAAATTGTCTGATATACTGACTTATTGAAGATAAATTGTTTCTCTATACAAGTAGAATTACATTTGACGAAAATGATCGCCGGGAAAATGCAGAAGAACCATATTACCATATATTTAAAGCATTAATATCAGTTATATATTGTTTATTTATACATTCATTACTTTATAATTTAATACATCTGTCATGTGTTTCAATGGGCTGACGATTTTAACTAGCATTTATATTTGGGGTAGTGTTCCTGAAAAATCATGCTAGGGCTTATTTCTGGTTAGATTTTATTTTTGGGGAAACACTGTATATTTATTATGTTTGTTCATTCATTTACTTTTAATCAAATAATAATAATAATGATACAATATGGGATGGCATGGAAAGTTGCAGATTGTGTGAAAGTCCGAGTTCATGTCCCTTATATATTACATTATATGTGCAGGTGTGTGTAAGCCTTTACAATGTATTAAGTTACATATTGAAACATAGTGGGTTAAAGGTCTGCCCATCCCTCACATATGTATGTAAAATGGATTATTCTCCTGTACATGAGGGGTCAGAATGACTAACATCAACATGGGTAGGATGACAACCTTGGCACTTAATGGGGGCTTTGAACATTTCATCATCAGATTTTCAATGAAATGGATGGCTGAAGAGTTGTGGGTTGAAGTAGTTTGAAGCCTTTCCATTAAAGTATGAAGATTGGCTATCTTAATATAAAGCTGAGCATTGATTGTATATATGTGTGGAGATGAAATCTGGACCCACTGATGAGTGCTGGTTTAGCACGAAATATATATATTGGTGATTATTTATCTTTTCAACTTATCTGATCAGATGGGTTAGCAATATGGGATGGCATGGAGAATTGAGGGTCATATGAAAGTCTGAGTTCGAGTCCCTTATATAATAATGATAATAAAAAATTTACTGTGGCATATTTTTATTTTAAAATAAAATAAATAGCAAAATATTAAACTTATATTGCAATTAAACATGCTCTGGACAATATTCTTTTATTCAATAACTTTTTTGTTATAAGTTTCATTATCTGCAGACTATAGCTTATTTTGATGATTTTTAAGTGCATATCAACTTCAAAATCTATACAGTTATTCTTACTTGTTGTCCATTTTAAAATCTGTTAAAAAAAACTTTCAAAGTTTAAGCTTTCTGATACAATTCAAGAATATTTTACATTTTTTTTTTTTTTGTCCAAACTAAATCTATAGTTTTCATTTTATCATTTGAGAAAAATACTTAACAAATTTTCCTAAATTTTACAAAACTTTTAGTTTTATGCTTAGAAAGCATTTTCTTATGAAAAATATTGTACCATATGAAAGTTTGGAAAGAATTAAAATATACTTCCTTGTAAAACAAATTATTGTTATTAACAAATGTGATCGCATGCAACACTTCAAGATGGAAAAAATGGCTGCCATTGTATTTTAAAAGTAATTAAATTTACACATTTTAATGTTTCTGTTTTTTGTTTAATTACATTTTTTTGTTTGTTTACATTTTTTTTTTTTGGAACATGTATAATTAAAGTAATATATATTGAAAAAGCATACACTGTAGGCCGTATGCTCAGGCTATCAATAGGCTCCACAGGTGTGAATGGAAGAATAATTTTTAGATATGAACATCAACCGCGAATACAGTGTTTGATTAAAAGTATCTCCCGATGACTTTTGGGATAGGTTGTTGCTTCATCAAAAGCATTATTTCTAATATAAACAGTATTTTCTGTTTCCCTCTTTCTCTTAAGTCACATATGTTGTTTTAAAATGCAGTTTTTGTGTGCCTCTTATGCCGTCGGATATTTCCCTATAGTAATGGTGTCAATAGGATTGTGTATTTGTGCAACCATATTTCTATCTTTTTAATGACGTGACTCAAATTTCTTTCCTCATTTTTTCCCAGCTTAGCTCTTTACAATTAAGAAAGCAATAATGGAGACAAGTTTCGTAGTCTGGAAGTCCTTAGATGTAATTTTTGATTGAGGCAACACAATCACTAACGTGTGTTTGGCATTAGATTTGAGATAAGAGTTTCAAGCAGGCAAAGACTGTATTTTTAGGCAGCCATATTTAGAGATCCTTTTGCATATGATAGAAGCAGAAAGGACTAAGATCTAAAAATTTAGCTAGTTGTCATGATTTGAAATATTACTCATGATACCATGATAGAAATAATGATAATAACATCAATTGTAGCCATAGGCAGAGGTAATACTAAAGGTAAATGTAAATTTAATTTTTTTTTAAAAATATGGGTACAAGGAATGTGTGAATTTTTTGAATACAAACTCTTAAAGATCAGAGCAGAGGACTGCACTGATGGTTAAAGAGCTTGAAAAATTTAAGATTGATACAGCTGTTCTTAAGGAAACTCATTTTCCAGAGAAAAGAAATTTAATAGAACAGATCGATAAATACAAGTTTTTTTGGGAAGACAGATCAGTCAATGAAAGAAGAATGCATGGTGTTCGATTTGCTATTTAGTCTAATTTAATATCTTCTGTTGTTGGATTAATGTAAGGCTAATGTCATTACAATTCACCTTTATAACAGTATTAGTGCTCATTTTATTAGTGTCTATAATTTTGGACCTTCGGGATCATGGTATTACTGAAGCATGGATTTCTCTTAGGGAGTATATTATGGGTAAATCTATTCTTGAGTTTGTTAAAAAGAAGTAATCGTGACTGTTTTTTTTTGGCAGTGATTTGATTATTATTGATTTGATTAAAAGGAAACATGGCATTTTCTGTTTGGTTGAGTAATAGATTAAATGTGGTTCTTCATAATAAATGTAAAGATCTGAAGGCAGAAGTTCAGTGACTAATGAAAAGGCTGGCGGATTAAAACTGCAAAAAAGATATGTTCATGGATCATGGTCATTCTAGATTTTTTTTTTCTTGATGCACTGAAAGCAACATATGGTCCTGGGAAATGATATCACAATCCTATTATATCCAGTAATGACACTCTTATCTGATGATAATGATATTTTGAACAAATGATAAGAGTATTTTGATCTTTTGAATAATTATACCAGAATTGAGATGACAACTTTTTATGATATATCCATTTTTATGTACTCATTTGAATTTGGACAAAGCTTAGTGAAGCCAAAATAGTTCTTTGTAATCTTAAAAATGGAAAAGCTGCAGGTTTTGAAAAAGTACATGGAGACATTTTTAAAATATTGTAGTGATACGTTAGCCTCAAAAATATTAAATTTTTTTTTAGAAATATATGGACCCATGAAGTTATGTTATTCGATTTTAAGGATACTTTTATTGTTCCAATTTTTTAAAATCAGAGAATTGACAAGATTGCAGTAATAATTGTAGAATATCATTATGAAGTTAAACTATTCTTTAAAGCTTTGCTCCATACATTTTTTGCATATATTTACTTTGTTTCAAGATTTTTCTTGGAAGGGTAGATGAATGGTTTTAGAGAATCAAGAAGCAGTATACATATGATTTTTGTTGCCAGGAAAATCCAAAAAAAGTACTGGAAACAAAGAAATGATTTAGATATTGCTTTTATTGATTCAGTCAAGGCATTTGTTTCAGTTAATAGGATATGTCTATGGCATTGGTTGAAATTAATTCATTGTCCGCCAAAATGTATCCATACAGTTTTTACATGATGGAATGAGAGGAAGTATTAAATACTATCAATGAAAATCAGGCATTTCAAAAGAAAACTACTATTCAACAAGGACTAGTTCCAACATTGTTTTCAATTTTTATAATGGTAGTCTTTGGAATTGTTTAAGGTAGCTTAATGAAACAGGGATCAAGATACAATACAGGTTTGATGGTGGGAATTTTTAATTTGAATCAAACAAGAATCTCATCTTCTTGGATTCTGAATTCACAGTAAGTCTATGATTATACTATCTTTGCCAGTTGAAAAATTGATTTTCAGAATGTAGTTAAAGTTGTAAATGTAACATATAAAAATTTAGGTTTATTAATTAATCTTCAAAAAACTAGTTTTTTATCAACCAGTGTGAAAGAAAAATCCTAGCAACTTTTTAGCTTGGATAGTTATCATTGTGAGATTGTAAACCAGTTTAAACCTCTTGGTAGTTTCAGAGTTGAAACATGAACTTCTTAGAAGATGAGATACAAAACAGATTCCAATATCCTGCTGCTGATTTTAATGTTTAAAAGATAGTGTTATTCATCATGGGGGAATAAGTTCCTGCAGTTACGCTGTATATTGAACTATCAACTTATCTATTCATCATGGGGGAATAAGTTCCCACAGTTACGTTGTATATAGAACTATCAATTTATCTATTTGTACTGATTGGAATTGAAACTTAGACACTATCGGAATAATGTAAAAACATTAATGTTTCAGTTAAGGGTGCTCTGTAAAAATTTAAAAATATTAGCAAGTTCTTAAAAACCAATCAATATGTTCTTCAACTTGCTGAATGTAATGCTATAGAACTTACTGTCATAAAATCACACATTCATTTGGAAATGAATGAACAATGCAATACTTCGTAAAAGCATGTTTTATGGTGAACTCGAGTATGATTTTTCTTGGTAGAGATAGATCTCGTCTGGATTATAAAGATTATCTTACAGACCTTCTAAAAAAAATACGATATCAATTGCCTCCATTAAGAAAATAGGATATATTGGAAAGCGACAAATTATTGCTACTATTGTTTTATTGCTATTGTACCGAAGAGAAATCTTAACAGTAAATTGTGATTAAATATTTTTTCAATACTTTACGTACTTATTGAAAAAAATATATCAAAAAATGTACTTGCAAACTATGCAGCTGAAAAAGTAAGATTTTAAAGATTATGCAAAGAAATAGTGAAAGATGTATTAATCTCATTTCATGAATGCAGATCTGAATAATTGAAAAAATATAGTAAAGTGTATATATATGTTGATGCAAGGTAGTATAGAAATTTAAATATAATAGAAAAATGATATAACATTTCAATACGAACCAAAAAAAAAAAATTTGCCAAAATTTTTCCATGACCATGGTTTCATCTATTAACAAATAAGCCTTTTCAAGTGAAATTCAACAAGATACATATAACATATATATACAAAACAAAATAACCTTCCCATCATTCATTTCAAAAAATGACATCTTTTAATGTAAAAGGAAGTTGTTTTTTGAAGTGAATGATGGGAAGGTTAATTTGTTTTATATATACAGTATACTTGCTGTATCTTGTTGAATTTCACGGGAAATGATCTGTTTGTTAATAGATGAAACCATGGTTGGGAAAGAATTTTAGTAATATTTTTTTTTTGGCTAGTGTAATAATGTTATATGATTTTTCTATTTTATTTATCATTACTACTGTAGCAGTTGGCAGCATTTAAATATGTATATAAAAGCATTTTGATAGCAATTGTTTTTCTCAGTCAAAATGTACTTAATTTATTTACGAATTTCAAATTATTTGTTTATTAATATTTATGATTGAATTAATCATTGTTATTCATTATCCTTTTTCATTTTCTTTTACATTTGTGATTTTTTCCCCATATCTTCAGTCATTTTGCAGTAATTATTATCTGAAGATAATATAATTTGTACAACTATTTTTCTTCTTTTAATTATCTGCACAACATTTCTGTCCCAATTATTTCTTTTTGTGTGTATTTTAGCTGTTTTTCTTCTTTCTTTGTTTTTTTTTAACAGTCTGGAATTAAAATAGTCATTCTTGTTCAAAAAGTGACATTTAATGATGGTTTTGGTAACATTAAACAGAAAAATGTATACCATTGGAAAAAAAAAATCAAACTTTTTTTTCTGAATATATTTTATAATATAATTGTTTTAATTATAAGGTATAAAAATTTATGTATTGCATTAAAATATTCTTTTATTGATAATCATTATCATATTTTTTTTTAAAGTTTAAAATTAGATGAAGGAATATGTCTGCCAGCTTAAATCTCTAATCTATTTTTGTGAAGCTTGAATCCAAAAGATTAATAATGAAAGAGAAAATATAACAGCTATATGATCCGTGAAATTAAGGCTTGAAGAGGTTTCTGCCATCTGCTCTGACATTTGATCAATTGCTTTATTTAAATACTTTATATGTATGTGTGTTGCTCAAATTAAATAAAACTACTTCCATTTTTGTTTCATATTTTAATAAACTTGTATTTTTCCGAGATAGTTTGAATCTTAAAATAGAACGTATTTTAAAAATTCTGACCCATTTTTATTAAATAGTGTTTTCCCTTGATTTTTGAAAATGATTATTAAAAATCACGTGAATTAATTAAAAATTGTAAAAATATATATGTGCAAATTGATAAATAACTGTAAATGATAGAAATCTATTAATTATTGAATGAATGTTGAGTTGAAAAAATTTCTATACTCTAGCTTGATGAATCTTGAACAATCTCACAGTCAAGTAAATATTGCTTGTTTCACAGTTTCTATACAAAAAAAAAGTAATTTTTTATAACAATTTTTTATATGTATTAAAAACATACAACACCAATTATGCCATAGTATTAAATTAAGTCGCAACAAATCTTTTCTAAGTAATGAACATATATAAAATTAGGTCGACCTTGATCTAAGTTTCCAAAATTAAATAATGCTTAGAGCGATTTAAAGCTACATTATTTGATTATAACCTTCACAAATGTTTTGATTCAAAACGTTAACGGCAGAAAGTCTGTCCGACTGTCCTCTTTACATATATCTATAAGAAAGATAAAAGAGCTTTGCATCCTACTACAGAGCAAATGTAGTGGATAAAACCTACTCATCAGCACGGCTGGCCTGAACTTGTTTGCTATTCCAAACGAACTTTTTGTTAATGCCCATAGGTATTCATGTATTAAAATTTGAAAAATTTTATCGAAAATTTATCCAAAACGAACGATTTCTATTAGAAATGAAAGTAAAATAAAATGGATTCCAAAATCTTTTATTTAAAAAAAAAAAATACAGTACTGTATATATTGTTTAAGAATAATATATAAATTTAAAAAGTAAAATAAAGATCAGGGTGGCTTTTGAGCGTTCCGTTATCAGATTTTCAATTGGATGGACGGTTGAAGAGTTGGAGTGTGGAGTGGATTGAAGCCTATCCATTAAAGTATGAAGATTGGCTATCTTAATATATATCTGAGCACTTATAGCATATATGTGTAGAGATGGTAATCTGGACCAACTGATAATTGCTGGTTTAGCATGAAATGCGTTTATTGGTGATTATTTATCTTTTCGACATATATGTGTTCAAGTGCATCAGTGATATAAGATAGAATAGTGAGTGGTGGGTCGTGTGAAAGTCTGTGCTCATATGCCCTATATATTACATATATTGAAGCAGATATATAATAAGCCTGTATTTCAATTATTAAAATAAAGATTTTAAAAACATCTAACTTTTGTTGAAGCGAAATCTCCCAACAGCTGTGCAAAAATGAGAGTTTTAGCTATTGTCTGTATTATTATCATTTTTTATTTCCTAAAATAAGTTGAAATGTAATTTAGTAATAACTGTCTGGTGAATTTATCTGGTGATCTATTATGACTCATAACAATATACTCATAATTTATAAGTTTATGTTTGATAGACAAAAAATACATTGCACAGCATTTAATTAGCTAAACACGATTGTTTTGAAAAGATAATATACTATTATGGTTTAAAAATAAGCCATGTTTAAATATCAACATCTATATTATTAGAAAAAAATAAAAACCGGAAGTAAAGGTGATGGAAACCTATATTCAAAATCGAAATATGCCGCCCTCAAAATTTTGCCACCCCAAGCAGTTTCTTGCTTTGCTGTAACTTTGGGTCGGTCCTGCTCCTCAGGATAGTCCAGTTAAAGATGATGAGTTTTTATAACTTTCTTTTATTGTATTATCTTATAGGTAAGAATGACCAGATAAGTAAAGTAGTTATTGATTAGTAATTGGATAGCTGTGATATGGGATAACTGCTCGAAAGAACAACTATATTTAACTGCTTCTTTCTTCAAGATAGCACTGATACTAGTGCATGTCCTAGATTTAACGTAGATTCCGATCACAATATTTACAATGCTCTAATTGAAATTATCTTTAAAACAGTAAGAACTGAGTGTTGGTGGTCGAGTGGTCAGCATAGCTGACTTACAAGCGGTTGTCCTGGGTTCGTGGGTTCACTTCCTGGCCAATGCTTTGATATATGAAAAAAAAGAAGAAATGGACAAGCAGGAATTAGAAATGTTCAGACTTCTTGGATAATAAAATGCAGCACAAATAATATATAGGGTATATGAGCACAGACTCACACCAGCCACCACTCTATCTCCTAACACTGATACACTTGAACATATATATGTTGAAAAGATAAATAATCACCAATATATGTATTTCATGCTAAACCAGCAATCATCAGTTGGTCCAGATTACCAACTCTACACATATATGTTATAAGTGCTCAGATATATATTAAGATAGCCAATCTTCATACTTTAATGGACAGGCTTCAATCTACTCCTCACTCCAACTCTTCAACCGTCCATCCAATTGGAAATCTGATGATGGAACCCTCAAAGACCACCCTGAGGCCAAGATTCTTGTCACACCCATGTTAACCTAAGGTCAATCTGTCCCCTCATGTACAGGACATAATTCATTTAATACATATACAAGGGATGGGCAGACATCTCTACTATGTAATAATTGAAACACAGGCTTATTATATACTTGTGTCTATATATGTAATATATAGGGTATATGAGAACGGACTTTTACACCACCCACCACTCTCCACTCTATCTCATAACACTGATACACTTGAACACACATATGTTGATAAAGTAAATTTAAATTTATTTTTTTGGACATCTGTAGAGATTCCAACCAGGCAATAGGGCGATTTTCATGAAGTTCTTCAATTCTATTACTGTATCTGTAGATTTGACAGTCATTGACTATGTGGCTTATGGATTATGTTCTACCACATCTACATAGGTTAGCTGTTATTAAATCCATTTTTGAAGCAAGTAACCACAATCACCATGAGTTGGAATAAATCTGTTGATGAGACCCCAGAAATATATATATCCAACTGGCTTTACTGATGGATAATCCATTTTTGAAGCAAGTAACCACAATCACCATGAGTTGGAATAAATCTGTTGTTGAGACCCCAGAAATATATATATCCAACTGGCTTTACTGATGGATAATAGATTATAAAAGAAACAGATAGTTAATAGCTTTCAATTAGAAACAAGATATAGAATATAATAGTAGAGATAAGTTAAAAGCTTTAAGTTAGAAACAAAATAGAGAATACAATGGTAGAGAGAAGTTGGAAAATATGAGTTCCATAGAATAAATGTTATGTAGAAAAGACTTAACAGTAAATATTGACATGAAGCAGTTAAAGATTGGAAGGGGGGGGGGATTAGAAAGAGAATATAGTGAGATAGAAGAATTGCATAGAAAAGATAGTTTCGATTTTATAAATAGTAAATAGAGACAAAGGAAGGAAGAAATGAAAAAATACTTTGAAAACATTACAATACACTGTATGTGATTTATGTTTTAGAAATATTAAGCTTTTATTTACAATAATTCAAAAAATATAAGGGGTTTGAATTCAGACTTTCACATGATCTTCAACTCTCCATGCTATCTCATTTTGCTGATACACTTGATCACACACATATAGGCTTTGACCACTCCACCATCAGATTTTCAATGAGATGCGCAGCTGAAGAGTTGAGGAGTGGAGTGGATTGAAACCTGTCCATTAAAGTATGAAGATTGACTATCTTAATATAAGCTGAGCATTGATTGTATATATGTGTGGAGATGATAATCTGGATCAACTAATTAAGGCTGGTTTATCACAAAATTCATATATTGGTGATTATTTGTCTTTTCAATGTGTGTGTGATCAATTGTATCAGCAGTATGAAATAGCATGGAGAGTTGAAGGTCATGTGAAAGTCTGAGTTCAAACCCCCTATATATTACATATTGGAGTGCAGATATAAATAAGCCTGTACTGTAGAAAAAAATCATATATTAATTGAAAAAGTATATCATAATTAAAAATAGTATTAAATTTTTTATTGTTGAAAGAAGTTGCAAAAACTTTAATGGAGAGAAAAACTAGTATAGCACAGGTAAATAGTGAGAATCCAGTTAAATTATTAAAAAGTATAGGGAAAGATGATTTGAATTTATAAGGTATTTATTATATAATTTATTACTTGAAGGTCAGCCTTTTAATTATTTTTTTCAACAGTTATGATTTCTATAGAGAAAAACTTAAATCTGTCAAATGGTAAGACTCTGAATAGTCAAAATGAGACATAAATCACGACCCTATTCTCTTAAGCTTGTAAGTTATAAACAATGAGGAGGGATTGCCAATTCCTCAACAAGCTTTGTGATAAATGCTTAGCTAGAGAAAGCATTTAAAATATCTCTGTCAGCCCCCCCCCCCAAACCTCTGACCATGTTTTCGTGCTTTGGCACTCCTCAGAGAGGTGTTAGGGTATTTCATAAATTCAGAATAATTAATCTCACATGGGGTTAAATTGCCTTCACAATAGATGCACTTCTAAAAGAATAATCATGCTTCTATTTGAAGGAACAGTTTGTGTTTATAAGCTAGAGACAGTTGCAATGTTGAGAAGTATCATTGGCAGATGTAAATAAACATCACATGACCACCACTTCTTATGCTTATGTATAACTGTTTTAAAACAGGCAACGTGATGTTTATTGGCTTAAAACCAAAACCTGCCTAATGGGATAGTGGTGGCTATGATTATTAAAGAACCAAAGACACCAAAATGTATGGGTGCTGAACTGAGTTCAGACTCATATGACTGTATAAGCTAATGGGCTTGAATTGAAAACATTAAGGTGTTTTCAGTTTAAGACTCATACTTTTGTAGTTAAATGGAGATAAAAGGTGGCTGCTGGAGGGTTGCATTAGATCCTAAGATCTAGGTGCAGTGCTCTCAGATCCAAGGCTCCTCACTGACGAAGGCCACAAGCCAGAAACTAGTCTGGGGATATTGGATGAGTAGGCACTAGATAGGGATTTTATGCACCAGCCTTCTGGCATCCATTGATTACTCTAGCTTGCTGTGTGTGGCAATACATAAAGTGAGTTTTGCCTGTTTTATTGGCAGATGTACAGAGCAATATTAATTATTTGTTTGATTGATCTTGAAAAGCCAGTCAGTAAAATGAACTTGGATTATTTTGTTGGATATTGAAAAAGAAAGCTATACATTAGAATAGGAAGTACTTATTAAATTTATATATGAGGAAAGAGCTGTTTAAGATTAAGTAGTCTTTTTAGGGAGAAGTTTGATATAGGAAGAGAGGTGAGGCAGGTAGATTATCTATTTCCTGTTTTACGAGTTGTCAAACCAGAAATGTTTGCTAAGATAGAATTGGTATTGAGGTTGGGCTGGTTAATTGTATTAAGATTTACTGATGATTTAACAGTATTTGCAAATAATAAGATTGAACTTAACAAAATGTTATATGTGATTAAAGTTACAGAAAATTGGAAATTTTCAACAAATAAAATCAAACCATGAATTAACTTAAAAATCTAAATGTTTGCAAAGACATAAAGCCATCTCAACTTGTAGATTGGTAAAATGAAAAATGTTTAAAAAATAAACAATATATTAGCATAAATTAGAATATTATTTATTAACAAATATTTATTAATAAATAAATATATGATCTAATAATAACATGAAAGGCTAAAACCATGTGCAGTCATTATTACATCTGATTGGCTGTCACATAAGCATTTTTAAGGCGTTTCTGTCAAAGGTTTTAGCCTTTCACGTTAGTAAATAAAATAAATAAATGAAAATTCATTATATTTGATTACAAAGAAATTTTGCATTGTAAGTGTACAACTTTTAATTCCGTACAGCGCTGTAATAAAAATTGTGCCGTACAAGTCCTGATCAAAAAAAAGAATAGTTTAATTTATTAATGAATATTTACTTATTCAACACGTATGTAAATATTACACAGGATAAAAAAATTTAAAATAAAAAATAAATACTAATTCATCAAATGCTTTCGGTACTATATACCAGATTCAAACTGAACAGTTAATATTCCAGTGCGTGCTCAATGGGACATTCATATTACATTGATTAATGACATTATTAGACTTAGCAGTAAACCAAGCCTCTTTCAACTTCCTCTTCCTACTATTAGGCTCATTGCAAATCACACTAATCATTTGAGGAAAACGTATTTATTTCATAATAAAGTCTGGTTTAAACAAAATATGGAGAAAAAGAAGAAAACAGATAAGGAATGGATTTCTTTGTCATATGTGGCGTCTATAAGTATGAAATTGAAGAAAATAATTGGTAATGATTATAATGTTGGTCTTAGACCACCCTTATGTTTAAATAGGTTAATAAATAATTCAAATGATAGTGTGGATGATGATGATAAATATGGAGTTGTGTATTCAGTTATTTGCCGTTTGTCTGGTTGTAATGCTACTTATTATGGGAAACTAAAGCTAATGTATCAACAAGGTTGCGGCAACATGTTTAACAATATAGGAAATCTAAAATGGAATCTCATGTTAATTCAGTATTTGTTAATCATGAGAAAATTAGTAGGCATGAATGTTTTCCTCAAATGATTTGTGCTGTTTGCATCGAGCCTAATGATAGGAAGAGGAAGTTGAAAAAAGCTTGGGTTATCGCTAAGTCTAATGACATCAACATAATATGAGTGGTCCCATTGAGCCATTCAGTTTAAATTAATCGTCATGAATCTGATACACACTACCGAAAATACTTGGTGAATTAGTATTTATTTTGTATTTTAAATTTTTTTACTCTGTGTAACATTTTTATATGTGTTGGATATTTACATTTGGAGCAGAGTTAGTGATATTTACTATATTATAAATTATGGATTATCGTTATGATTGGAAGCATGTGGAGACTGAAGTTATTTAAGGGGATTGTTAAAGTAGAAGAACAATTATAATTTTTGAAGAAGTGCGTACAATATAAGGTATTTCCAAACTGTTGTAGAATTGTTATTGATCAATCTATTTATATGAGGAAAGACGCTATTGGTTTAATGCAAATGATGTTATTGAAGTTTACTGTTAAAGCATGTAAAAGACAGTTATATGTAAATGTAGCAAGAAAGAAAAAATTGTTGGCAATTTATTCAGTGTCAAATGGCATTATTTGCTAGTGTGAAGGATTATAGATTTATTTGCAATGTAAATTTGACGATAAATTTAAGTTTTTGGCAAGCAAACAACGTGTAATTATCTATAATGAAAGCAAGAGAATTATGTAAATTTATCAAATATGGAAATGTCATCAGAGTTTAAATCTTTCTTGGAATATGGTCTGAGATTTATTGGTGGGGGTTGATACAACCCAAATATGGAAATTATTGCGAATGTGAGTTGGCTTATGAATGTTCAGTGAAAAAAGAGGATGTGATTAAAAAAGTTGCATCTCTATTAAAAGATAAATATTATTTTGAATAGAGTAATTGTTGGTATAAAGTAGTTAATAGGTTTAAACATATGTTACAAGAAGAAAACATTATACGTATGAAGGAGGACAAAGACAATAGATTTGTTTTAATGAGTAAACATGTAATATAATGAAAAAATCTGTAAACAAATTGATAATTTGAAATTTCAAAGAATTGAAAATGAAAATGTAAGTGTATGGAAAGGGAGGTTTATTCCCAAGATTTTGCATCCATGTGTGGGGAAAGTATGAGGAAAGAATATTTGAAAATTTATCCATTAGCAGCAATTATTCCAAGAATGTTTGCTAATATTTAGATACATAAAGAGAATGCTCCATTGAGATTAGTGATTGACTTTGGTAGCTGCAAGATTTTATAGGTTTTGGCAGGTTTATGATTAAATCTGTTTGAATTTGTACATGTTTTAGAATCTGCTAAATATGTTCAGGATTATTATATGACCTCATTGGATGTTTGAAAATTATATGAATCTGTGGATCGTGGACAATCTATAAGTATAATCGAAAAAGTTTTAATTGATAATGATGTAGATGTATGTAAAGTGAAATTTATTATAGATGTTTTGAAATGGATTGATAGTGATATTACTGTAAGACATGGGGAGTATAAGTATCACATGAAGAATGGTTGACCAATAGGTTTGACAGTAAGTGGTGTTTTTTGTAATTTGTATGTTTCAGAAATGGAAAAATGCATTGTAGAGCCATTTATAAATGACATTGATAATATTTTGTATAGGAGATATGTGGATGATGTGTGTATGGACCAAGAAAATTGATTTGAAGATATTTTCATTAATTTGTATAATAATTTGTGTTTAATATGGACTATGGAATTTGAGGATAATATGTCTCTGAATATGTAGAGATTATAATGAGTTTGTATTGTACCGAGACAAAGTCAGTACAGTATATACCCACACACACGAGCAGTGTAAATACTCTATCTTTTATTTACTTTCAATTTATGATAAAAATAAATGTAGTTTTCTTTCAATGCTTTATAAAATACACTATAAAATAAAATGTTAATATTTCTGATTAAATAATTTAAGGCTTTCATATAATCTATTATAATAATATTCTCTAAAAATAAAATATAAAGCATCACTAATATGCCACTTTAAATCTCAATAAATGATTTCTACTTGTATATGCCGCGGGGGTAATTAAAAAGGGGTTTATTTTAAATTATAACTATAGCGAAAGTTAAAAGCTTATAGAGGTGATTTTGAGATTAAATGCTCGACTTTTAAACTAATGTAAGTTAAATTGTTATCTTAAAACACGCACGCATGTATGTATAAAAGGTGAATAAGTATGAATTTTTTCTAACTGAGATTGCAATGTGAGATTGCATAAACCTAAGATTGCCTCAAGCATATGGATTGAATGAACATTACGTATGACACGGACCCCAACGACAACTCAGAGAATATTGAACTCTGGGTGGAGATTGGATCCTCAGATAATAACCAACCCATATAAATATGAGTCTTAGTCTTTGTCTTTACACACACATCTCGGTTACAGTTTTTTACATTCTTTGTTTTGTTTTGCTTATGCTTATAGTTTTTTTAAATTCCTCCGGAAGCTACAACTAGGACTTTCTTTTTTTGCTATCCGGTTTATCCAATATGACCACTGTGAAATTAACCTTTAGAGCGTCGATCGTCATGATGGGCTAAGAAACCCCTCAGTGATTGATCGACGCTCCGCCGCCAGAACATCTCCACAGCTATGAATGATCAACAACAGTGCCGTCCAAACATCGTACTCCAATCAGTCCAAAGACGTTGTTCCGTTTGACATACAAGAATCGTCCAAACATACTACGCTGAACTTATATAAAATGAATAACCATTTATTATGGAACAGTATCCAACAGGTTCGAACCCTCCCCAAATTAGAAGCAGCAGAAGACTACGCAAAATCCTAGGTAAACACTTTATTTCTTTTATGCTCACATTCATTCCTTACGTAGACTTTAAAAGGCAATCTCATAAGTAATTAAATTCGACTTTCGTAAATCAAAATATAAAATGATCCGTAATCCCTCATATTTGAATCTTAATATTTTAATTTCAACTTTCGTAAATAAAAAAATATCAGATGCTATATAGTTCCTCTTATTTAAATCTTAAGACTTTTCCTGTTATGAACTTTGATCATAATTATTATTTTCTTTCGCAAATAAATTATAACACACACCTAATTTCAAATGTAAAAGAAGGAAATATATTATATCATCCATGTTTATTATGCATAATATGTTCTTTTCTGTGCGAATGCGAGAATGCGTGTATGTGCGTGCAAATAAAGCAATTAATTAATGTTTCATTTTTTTTATATTCAATAAATTCTTTTTTTATTTAAACAAGTCGAGCATTCCTCAAATCATTCTCTATAATTAAAATATGTTTTTTTTTTTAAGTATTATAATCAGCATTTATTCATGCGATTAATTATTTTACTTTTAAATTTGTCTTTCTTATTTTTTTTGTTTTGTTTATTTCTTTAAGTTTCATCGTGCCGTAAGTCACGATGTTTATTTACTATGTAGTTAAGATAGGTTTAAGAGTTGGGAGGGCCTATTACTAATAAGTATAAGTAAATGTCAATAAAGCTAGTATGAATAATTCTATTGGACTGTATGATAACGGGGGGATGATATTATAAGCTTCTAATTTTTTATATAAGGATGCATAAGTCAAACATTCGTATTAGTCGCCGAATAACCAATGACCCGGTCCAATATTTGGACCGATCTGTAAATCAACCAAGCTTCTTCTCCATTGGTTATTATTGTGTCTTTTGCCAGAATGATATTCTTGAAACAATTTCATCGCGACCCTGAGTGACCCTTATTGGTCCATGCTGGGAGTTTGAGCTTATGGGCGGGGATTAGACTTCGAAATCGTTTTGATATGACGTAAGGTGATGCGAGAAATTAAATTATAAATTAAATCATCGTATCTGGCGCCCCCTTGTGTTGATAATGAACAACTATCGATATAGGAAAATAAATAAAGCTTTACGCTATATCATGTTTGTTTCGGAGCTCTCAATCCTTTTAGGAACAGTTTAATAGGGAACCGGTGCAAGGGGTAAGAAGGGTAACGGTAGAGTATGTAAAATGGTTATTAAAGCATTAAATGTAAGGGGTTTTATACATTCATTGTTATGGATATTGTTAAATTATAAATTAGCTGGATTGAAATGTTTTTTTGAATCGTAAGTTATATTTGTATGAATGTGAGGCAGATAGAAAAATAAATATTGAAGGATATATATATGATTTAATAAGTATGGGCTACAATAATAGTTTGTTGTATAGACAATTGTACTTATAGTAAAATCAGGTTTAAACAAAATATGGAGGTAAAGAAGAAAACAGATAAGGAATGTATTTCTTTGGCATATGTGGTATCTGTAAATATGAAATTGAAGGAAATAATTGATAATGATTATAATGTTGGTCTTGGATCACACTTATGTTTAAATAGATTGATAAATAATTCAAAAGTTGGGGGGATCGTGATGTTAAATATGGAGTTGTATATTCAATTAGTTGCCATGAGTCTGGTTGTAATGCTATTTATTATGGTGAAACAAAGGCTAATATATCAACAAGGTTGCTGCAATATTTAACAATATAGGAAATCTAAAATGCAATCTCAGGTTAATTCAGTATTTTTTAATCATAAGATAATTAGTGGGCATGAATGTTTTCCTCAAATGATTAGTGCTATTGGCAATGATCCTAATGATAGGAAGAGGAAATTGAAAGAGGCTTGGTTTATTGCCAAGTCTAATGACGTCAACGTAATATGAGTGTTTCATTGAGCCGTTCAGTTTAAATTTGTCGCCATGAATCTGGTATACAGTACTGAAAGTGCTCGGTGTATTAGTATTTATTTTTTACTTTAAAATTTTTTACTCCATGTAATATTTATATATAGATTGGATATTTACATTTGGAACAGAGTTGGTGATTTATTCCCTTGAAATTTTATATTACGAAGATGTTAAAAATTCATAACAGTTTGAAAAACTGTTGCAAAGTAAAAATGACCCATGATAAAAATTGTTTTTTTAAAGAGAAATATTTAATGTAAGATTTTGAACTTTTCTAAATGTAGTAATGCTATTTATTATGGTGAAACAAAGGCTAATATATCAACAAGGTTGCTGCAATATTTAACAATATAGGAAATCTAAAATGCAATCTCAGATTAATTCAGTATTTTTTAATCATAAGATAATTAGTGGGCATGAATGTTTTCCTCAAATGATTAGTGCTATTTGCAATGATCCTAATGATAGGAAGAGGAAATTGAAAGAGGCTTGGTTTATTGCCAAGTCTAATGACGTCAACGTAATATGAGTGTTTCATTGAACCGTTCAGTTTAAATTTGTCGCCATGAATCTGGTATACAGTACTGAAAGTGCTCGGTGTATTAGTATTTATTTTTTACTTTAAAATTTTTTACTCCATGTAATATTTATATATATAGATTGGATATTTACATTTGGAACAGAGTTGGTGATTTATTCTCTTGAAATTTTATATTAGAAGATGTTAAAAATTCATAACAGTTTGAAAAACTGTTGCAAAGTAAAAATGACCCATGATAAAAATTGTTTTTTTAAAGAGAAATATTTAATGTAAGATTTTGAACTTTTCTAAATGTAGTTAATAACTTTGATTCTATATACATTCTTGGACTATATGAATAAATGTGGAGAAGATAAATGAAGATGAATTTATCCATATGTGTGTGTATTAAAAATAGATATATTAATTTTTAACCGAGATTTAAAGTTTATATCTGGGCTAGGGATAATCTCTAGTTTAATAAGGGATTAGTGATTATCATTAATGTATTTACTTATAATGGACCATGTCAAAGTTGTGGGTGAAGTAAGTTTGACACTTGGAAATTAATTTTGAATTAATTTTGTGCATAAAGTAAACTGATACGAAAAGATTTTCTTCAAACATTTCTATATCAATTTAGACGTATCAAATCTTCCACAAAAATTAAAACTGTCACAATTTTTTTTTTTTTTGAAAATGAACTCTTAATATAAAATTTCAAATGGATTTTGGCTATCAGAATAATTCGTACTCTTATAAATTTATCATATAAAGTGTGTTAAAAACATGCCTTATGGGTAATTTTAGAATATCTTTATAAAATGTGCAAGAAAATCAAGTCATATATCATGTGACTTAATTTAATAAACTTGTACTATAAATGTTATATCATGAGCGTGCTAATAGCTCTTAACAAGCTTTTCTGAATATTCCAATTCTCTGGCTGTCATCAAGGAGGTGGTAGGACAATCAGGTATTAGATTTAAAAATACCAGGTCAAGTCCCAATATTTATGTAACAGGTATCTATTAAGTAGAAAATTTGAAATTTTCAGACATCCATATGTCATCAAATCCAGCTATATAACTTAAATAGACATATGGTGCTGAACTAAGTACAGAAACACCATATATTAAAAGCTTTAGCAGTATAAAATTGCCAAAGCCTCAAGAGCAAAACAATAATTGCAAGGAAATCAAATCATATATCACGTTTTAATTTAATAAGTTTGTACTATAAATGTTATATAATGAGCGTGTTAATAGCTCTTAATAAGCTTTTCTGAATATCCCAACCCTCAGACTGGTAGTACTTTTAAATCTAATACCTGAATGTCCTAGCACTTCACTGCTGACAGCCAGAGCTAGAAACCGGTCTGAGGATTGGGATGTTTAGAAAAGCATGTTAAGAGCTATTAGCATGGGCATTATATAACATTTACAAAATATGTTATGATATTAAACTGATCAAATGTTTTTTTTATTTAATCTTGCTTAACGTTTGCTATATAAGATTTTTCTTATTTCATTTCTTAATGAAAATAAACTTTCAGCTTAGAATCATATATTTTTTTTGCTTTTATTAAATTCTGAAAGTTACAATTTCCCCCAACTTGAGGGCGCATTTAACTTCTTAATAAAAATTTGCCATAGATATTAAACTCTGTCATGTCTTTTTTTTTTAAAATTAATGATGATGTACTAATTTAGCAACTTGATGTTAGATACAGATGTCATCATATGACATTTTTTTCATTTGTTATTAGAAATGAACTTTTAGTATAAAATCATAATTTTTTTGTTTCTGGACTGTGCAAATAGTTAGAAAATTAGCATAAATTGGGAATTAGTTTAATTCGTTTATAAAAATATGTTATATTTAGAGAACTGACTATGTAGTTTTTCTGTTTTGTCAATTAAAAAACTAGTAGTTTAACATTAGATATAATATTTTACCATTCCTTTGTTATTGAAAATAAACCTTTAAACATAGACCTGTAATTTCTTTTTAAAATATATTATGATTAGAAAACTGATAATGTGATTTTCCTTTTTAGTTGTCTATTAACATAAAATTGAAAGCTTTTTTTTGATTTTACATCTTATATAATTAGAGGGGATTTAAACCCAGACTATAGTTCATGGTACATTCATATTTTCAACTTTTTCATTAGTGCTTGTGCTTTAGAAATTGTAGTTTGTGTATATTTTTCCAACTCTATATTTGATGACTTGAAAGTATTTAGAAGAAAAAAAGGATTTGGATTCATGCACTTTGGATTAATACTGTTTACCTGTATTTGGAAAGTTGTTTAAATGATGAAAATAGTAATAAAAAATTAGAAAGAAGAATGAAATGTTTAAGTTTTTTGAAAGAGAACATTATTTTGCCAAACGTTGAAGTTTGATTTAATAAATTTTTTTTTTAAAGTATAACTTTACTAAAACAGGCAAAACTCACTATACATATTGCCACACATAGCAAGCTAGAGTAATCAATGGATGCCAGAAGGCTAGTGCATAAAATCCCCATCTAGTGGTTACTCATCCAATATCCCCAGACTAGTTTCTGGCTTGTGGCCTTCGTCAGTGAGGAGCCTTGGATCTGAGAGTACTGCACCTAGATCTTAGGATCTATTGCAACCCTCCAGCAACCACCTTTTATCTCCATTTAACTACAAAACTATGAGTCTTAAACTGAAAACACCTTAATATTTTCAATCCAAGCCCATCAGCAGCTTATATAGTTCAAGGCTCCTCACTGATGAAGGCCACAAGCCAGAAACTAGTCTGGGGATATTGAATGAGTAGGCACTAGATGGGGGATTTTATGCACTAGCCTTCTGGCATCCATTGATTACTCTAGCTTGATGTGTGGAAATATGTATAGTGAGTTTTGCCTGTTTTAACAAGTTATACACAAGCATAAGAGGTGGTGGTCATGTGACGTTTATTGGCTTATAACTTAACTGTGAAGGGGAGGGTGAGGGGATGAGAGGATCGACCAATAAAGCAAAACAATATTTATTTTACACGCATACAAGTATAACATAATAGAATAAGTTTACATATGAATGTTAAAGATTACTTTAGGCTATAATTATGATAGTCCATTGGAATTCAATTCATTAACACATATATGTGTACACATTTGTAATGAGAAATAAAAAGCATATTTACCTAGGTTTTATAATAGCACATGACACTTTCATCAGTTCAGTTTCCTATTTGTTTTCTTTTCACTTGTTGACTACCAATTGGTTGGCCTTTTGGTTTCCATTGATGGTTTCTTGTTTCCTCTCCATTCTTCATGTTGACAATGGGAGATAGAGAATTACCAGCTTACATATGACAGGTCAGATACTGAATCCAGGTTGAAGACATCTGATGGGACTGAGGACTTGGGCTTGAAGATCAGCTGAACACTTCTACTTTTCATTAGTACCGCATGTTGTTAAGTCAGCCTTCGGTAATGAATGAGTTGAGGAATGAGCTGGAAACATGGTCAGTTTTTCTGACTGTCTTCTCTTTATTTTTAATGATAGTACTATCACAAACAAGCATTAATAATAATAATAGCAATAATACTTATACTTTGAAGTTACATAATAATCCGACTGTCTAATAATTTTTCTCTTCTCTCTTTTATACTTTTTCCTCCCATTGTTTATCTTTATTGTGACTTAGATCAAGTTTAGTTAATTCTTGCATTTTTCTTCTATCTAATCTCATTTCTAGATTAATCTAACTATCTCATCATTTTATATTGATGAAATATTTTGTATGGTTTTAATTAATTTAATTGTTAGTTCTAAGTTTTTTCTATCAGCCAGTAATCTTTTACTAATTACATTTAAAAGTTTTTCCCTTTTCAAATTAACTTTTGTTTTGATTTTTACATTTACTTATTATTCATGAATATATTTTTCTTTTCTTTTTTCTTCTGTAATTTATAAAAAGGAGAGCTAATTTCAACCTTTGTTTAAGAATTATCCCTCCCCCTCTCCAATCCTAAACCTTTACTCTATTTAAAAATAAAATTTGTATACGCAATCATTTACTTTTGATACAATTACATTTCTTAAAAAAAAGGCTGTTTGTTTACATTTTTTTTTCTTTTCTCTATTTTGTTTTATGAATAAATTAATCATTTCCTGCTTTCTTTTCTCTTAAAGTGAAAATATGTAATACGATTATATGTTTAGCTTTAACATATATATTTCGCTAGCATTGCAATATATATTGTAAAATGGGAATAATTAAAAACCATTATGTACTTTTTTGTATATAAATAAATAAGTAAACAGAAAAGATGAGACAAAAATTTTAGTATAAAAAAAGTTTTTTTTGTCAATTTTTTATTGCCTTCCTCAATGCAAATTACATATTGTAGAGAACATTTTCAGACCACTACACAATGACATGACATCTATTTTTTAAAAAACATTTTTGTTTTTCCTTCTACAACTTTTCATATAATTATATTCATCAAGCAGCAATGAATGAAGTTTTTTCCTATTTAAAGTTTACATTATTATTTATGATTATTATTGGTTTATATAAAAATATAATGTATTTCATGAAGGCAGTGTTACAATTATCCAAAAATTACAAATTGTTAATGAGTTATCAAGTTTTATTAACCATTTTGTAAATGCTGTTTTCATCTGATATATCAAGGGTGGCCAAGACGTCGACTGCAAGGTCTCTGGAAGTTGACCACATAATTTCATTTTTTTTGTTTGTAAAATTTGCATCTAATTTATTTTAATACAATTCTGAAACAATAATTTATTTATTTTTCTCTACATTTTCTTGAATTTTTTTTAAAATTCAGGACCAGCTCTAGAAAATAATTATTTATAGGTAATTTAAAATTGTAATTCAGTAAATATTTTATAGAAAATAATTATTTATAGGTAATTTAAAATTGTAATTCAGTAAATATTTTATAAAGCGATATGGACAAATTGTAATACTAGAGGAAGCTGAGGTAATTTAATAGTAGTCATAGTAAAATGTCTTCCGACAGTTTGTATCTTCCAGAAAAAAAGTCACTAGTTCGTAAGTATCTTCTAAGAATAACGCCAATATTTGTGAGTACTGAAAAAGCCCTTATTAAAAAAAACCCACCAATTTGTAAGTACATTCTAAAAACCAGGATTTTGAATTGTTATTTTTTTTCATTCGGGCAAAAATAATGGTTTTTTTATTTCTGGTTTCTGGTTCAAAATCCTGAAAAAAACTTAATTGCCTTCAGGTACACTTTCACCAAAAAGTCGCTCCCATTGTCTAAAAGTTTGGCCATTCCTGTGAATATGAACAACATCACAACAATTTCAAATCATTCCAAATACCTCTCAAACTATCTTCCATTGAGGTTACTGCTGCCATGATTCTGTTTTTGAATTCATCTAGTTTAATTGCAATGATGGGACTAAAATAGTTTTGACATAAAAAAGCTCCTCATGGGATGAAATGTTTAATAGAAAAAGTTGGCCTTATGTCTGGAGATCGTTGAACCTGCAGGTGCTGAAAAATGAAATAATTGGAATAGTCATTAAGTTATAGAAAGAACCAGTTCTGTAGCATTTTAAGATCTTTGAGAAGTAGCATAAAATATGTTCATTTTTTGGAGAATTATGCTCATTTTCAATTTTCATGAGGATTTCATAATCCTCATATGTATATACTGTCACAGTTAACTTGATCACTTAGTTAAAATATTGCTTTATTACTAAAAGTCAAATATGATAAAAAAGTTATCTTCTATATTCTTTATCATCACATTATGATTCTATGTGTTTTTTTTTGTCTCCTGATCAGAGCCTATACCATTTGCAAGCACTATGGCTTTATGACTGAATGTTATCTTAACACATATGAGAGATTGCAAGCTCTTGGTTTGCATAATAATTGGACTTGGACGCACTATGCAGAAAACTTCAGTTCGTTTCATGTAAAGTGCTATTTTCTCAAATTATCAATATCAACAACAAATGATTTTTTAGGTATTGGCAGATGAATTCCAAAAATGTCATTGAATCATGCACTACAATTATAGATTCAGTCCTGCCAAACTGCAGAATTCAAAACATTTTGTGTTATTGGATCACCATTTTGTGAATACTAGAGCTGAAAGAAACATCTCACAGGAATCATTTGAAACTAGCCTCACTCTTTTCAAATGGTAATAGTTTCATTCGTGGGAAATACGTGGTTGCAGATATAAAGATTTCAAATTGGGTCCATCTTTTTGAAATATATTTTGTATATCTTTACTTTATGGTCACAAATCCTGCTTGTATTATATTATTTTTCATTTGCGCTTAAATTTCCCGTTATTAATTATTGTGTGTATATATGAAACATCTATATAATCAAATAATAATTGGTCATTTAAATAAGAATGGAAAATTACATAATGTACATGCATATGAATAATTTTATACAGTGCTCGGTATATGAGAAGATGTGTTTTTGCAAGTCTGTGCATTATAATTAATGCATTTTATTTATAAATATGACGAGCTATGGTTTTTTTTTTTTTTAAGTGTCATAGCATCGGCCGGGACGCGAACCCGCAACCCGGGCAACTGCCTGCAAGTGCAAGGCAGTCGCGCTGACCTCTCGACCACCAATGCAAGACTGGTTTTAAATCAATTATTGATGGAATAGGTCAATTTCAGTCATGTGTGAAGAATAGTTTTTTCCACATTATTACAGCTGCACAAATCATTATATTATCAATTATAAATAGGTTTATGTGTATATGTCATTATAAAGAAAAGAGATATATAAACAAGTATAAACTATAAATAGCAAATCGATGTTTAATAATATCTCTTTTTTCATTAGCAGCATAATGTATACAACATTTAAATGAAAAGAGCTTGAAGGGGGAAAACATTTGTAAATATTTTCAATATTATATTTGTTATACTGAGAAGCCAATATAAAATGTTGCCAAAATTTTTTCTTGTATTAATTAAATAATATACTTTGAAGTCATTGTGGGTAATAGGAAATTCATCTATCTGCTACTCTCATGACCTGAATTTTTATCTGGGTTGGATAAAAAATTTAGAACATTTCCCAAGATCTAAGACTTTTTTTTTTATTCAAATAGTATATCTAGCTAGCCAACCAAATATTGGTCAGTAAATGAATGTTTAGCTATTCTTCAGTAGAAGATAAAACAAAGTTGGAAAACGGCCAAAAT
The DNA here is from genome assembly GCA_028023455.1 of Epiperipatus broadwayi. Taxonomy (NCBI): domain Eukaryota; kingdom Metazoa; phylum Onychophora; class Udeonychophora; order Euonychophora; family Peripatidae; genus Epiperipatus; species Epiperipatus broadwayi. Next base: position 2,464,658 of record JAQFVV010006306.1, read on the forward strand.
TTCATCACTTGAAGTTAATAAGCCTGGTGATTTTTGCTTTCTTTTTCACAGTTTTTTTTTAAGAGTTTTTTTTTTTAAAGAAAGGTCCTTGCCCTGATATGAACTACTTAAAGGTTATTTTATCTTTTATCAATGTATATGACTGTAATAAATGCATCTTAATTATATAAAAGGCTTCATTACATTATGATGTAGATTCAGATTTGTAATGCTAGAATAAAAAAAAAAAAAGACTATATAAGCTAATGGGCTTAGGATTGAAAACATTAAGGTGTTTTCAGTTTAAGACTCATAGTTTTGTAGTTAAATGGAGATAAAAGGTGGTTGCTGGAGGGTTGCATTAGATCCTAAGATCTAGATGCAGTGCTCTCAGAACCAAGGCTCCTCACTGACGAAGGCCATAAGCCAGAAACTAGTCTGAGGATATTGGATCAGTAGGCACTAGATGGGGATTTTATGCACAAGCCTTCTGGCATCCATTGATTACTCTAGCTTGTTGTGTGTGGCAATATATATATATATAGTGAGTTTTGCCTGTTTTAACAACAGTTATACACAAGCATGAGAGGTGATGGTCATGTGATGTTTATTGGCTTAAAACCAATCCTGCATAATAGGATAGTGGTGGCTATGGTTATTAAAGAACCAAAGACACCAAAATGTATGGTTACTGAACTGGGTTCAGACCCATATGACTATATAAGCTAATGGGCTTAGGATTGAAAACATTAAGGTGTTTTCAGTTTAAGACTCATAGTTTTGTAGTTAAATGGAGATAAAAGGTGGTTGTTGGAGGGTTGCATTAGATCCTAAGATCTAGATGCAGTGCTCTCAGATCCAAGGCTCCTCACTGATGAAGGCCATAAGTCAGAAACTAGTCTGGGGATATTGGATGAGTAGGCACTAGATGGGGATTTTATGCACAAGCCTTCTGGCATCCATTGATTACTCTAGCTTGTTGTGTGTGGCAATATATATAGTGAGTTTTGCCTGTTTTAACAACAGTTATACACAAGCATAAGATGTGATGGTCATGTGATGTTTATTGGCTTAATGCTAGAATAAATGGTTAAATGATATTAAGCAATAGTGAACTACCATTGATAATAATTAAGTCTTAACACTTGGTCATATTACCATATTGCCTAGTCACCTCTTATTTTCGGATGAAAACTTACATAATAACAGTTGATTTAATGCCATTGTCTCAGTAGTGAGAATAGTCATTAATATTTGTCAACAAAGTAATTGTAACCAATCAAACAGAAATGTTTTCTATATATGATTGATATTTGGATCTGGATTTTTCCTTAATAGCCTTCTCAGCAGCACATCAACCAAACCACCATTCTCTATTTGATAATCAATCCATTTTATTAACACAAACCATGGTGATAAGAATTACACTAGTATTTAAATGCTGTCTAAATCATCCATCACTTAGCATCAGATATAATCACGGTTTTCATTTTTAAATTAATGGCTAACTTGTAACAAATATTTCATATTCTAATAAATGAATAAATATAATGACAAGATAATAATAATATAGCACCAGTAATTGGGTAGTGGGAACAGCAAATCCTCATCAATCAAACAGAAAGATTACTGGCCACTTTGATGTTTTCATGGAGATTTCTGCCTAGCCACTTTTTTAGCAATGCAAAGGTAAAACTGAAGAAAGAGAATGGTATCTTTGCCACTGCATTGTGTCAAACCTATTAAGAAAAAAAAAAATCTAGATGCATCATGAAAGTTTTCTGATTGGTTTTGGTTGTAGATATACTTTGACCAACATTGTTATTGGTTCTTAATTGCACGGTATCTTTTTTTTTTTTTCATTTTTATATTAATTTATTGCAATCTGAGACTTGGACGCTTAACAGAGATCACTCAAGGAAATATGCAGAGATGCATGTTAGAAGTAACAAGAAGAGATCAAAAACGAAATATATGAGTGAGAGAACAAACATGTTACTAATATCATTGAAAGAATTAAGAGACTGAAATGGAGTTGGGCTGGATATATTGCTAGAAGAGATGATCATAGATAGACAGTCGAAATCTTAAACTGGATTCCAAGAGTTTGGAAAAGACCTAGAAAGCGACTGCATGTGAGATGGATGAATGGAATAAGGAAGAGTTGCTGGGGTGGTATCGAGAAGAGAAAAGGTCACAGAAGATGGATTGAAATTTCGAGAGACCTTCATCCTGTAATGGATCGATAATGGTTGAAAATAATGATATATATATATAGAATTGCATCTTGTCAAGTACAAAAACTAAACCCCACTGATAGAATTTTTTCAGCAGCATTGGCAGGTTTTAATTAACATTAATTACATTTATTTATAATTATGCATTCATGTCAGGCATATTTAATTTTACTTTTGTGCATGTTATGACTCGTTTACTTAAACATACAAAATCTAACCCGATGTATTTGCCCACAGTCTAAGCAAAATATAAAACCGATATTGTCATAATTTACACTTTATGAATAAAAGAATTCTCACATCCTCAATCTTAATTAGTTTGAGGAATTTTCTCTCAAACCTTTGGATTTCAATTTTAATTGAAACTTATTTCGATCTGCTTTGTTACTTCTATTTTGGAAACTTTGGTTGTTGTTCAGCTGACAAATTATATACGTAACCTGTTAACCATTTAATCCCATAAGGAATTTTTTATGTCAAATGTCTTAAATATTATTGCATATAGCTTTTGAAATAGAGGATAATGATTGTTGTGTTTTTTCACTTTTTATATTGCCGAGTCAAATATTTTCCTAACTTTTTAACAGAGATAAGCCAGATTGACAGCATGTCATTTCAAATAATAATTACCGTGTTAGTATGTTCTGCAGTGATAAATTTAGCTTCAGATATATATTTAATGAAGACTGTTGTGGAATAATAATAACACGTAGAAATAATAAGTTTGAAGATTGTAATAGTTCAAAGATATTAAATTATTCTCATATACTAAACTTTTCTCAAATCAATATATCATGTTTTTATCTTAATGGAAAATATTTTGAATACCCGCATAGATTTAACTTACGGAAAATATAAATTATAATGATTTATCTGTATGATTATTCGATTTCCATTATAAAGAATTATTAGAAATGCTTTGGGAAATAGAAACTTGGAATTTCAGTGACTTAAGAGGTGCTTTCACAGATGTTTGGACTTGATTCACTTATAATTGAAACTATTTACATTATATTATACTTTCTTGCTAATTTTATTTAAAAAATTCAGTAATATTCTTAATTGATATATATATATTATGGTATTTTGTAATGTTTTTGTAAATTCTAGTTCTTTTAATCTTCAAAAATTATATTAATTCTACACAGAAAAATCACATCCTTCCTTTCCAAAGTTTACATGTCCATGTTCGCCAAGTCCCCCCTTATCAATATATTAATATTCCCCAGAATATCCTGTTTCACCAGTCTTCATCAGGAAGATACACAAGATGTGCACTGATCTGATTAGAGGGGGCAAAAGTGCAAACACCAGCTTGAGAGGCCTGCAGAAACACACAAAGTTAAATGGGTTATCCCTACACTCCATAGATACATTTATATTTCCAATGTTTCTACAACTCTTTCTATGACTCCTCGCCCTTTAAGGAGATCACTCTCAAAGACAAGCCTCCCCCTGTTAGCACTGGTTGGCTGGCAACCCTCTCATTCCTTATCTCCAAATTTACTACTATTCATAACAAGCCATCCTCAATGAAAATCAATTTCTGGGAAGCTTACTACATCCTTAATCCTGATGTTTCTGCAGGATCAACTCTCCTCTGGCTCAACAACCATCTGCTAATCAAGAAATTTAAGTGATGGTTCCTTGAGCCCAAATTCTTTGACTTCCTGTTGAAGATAAACCTCAATGCCTTGCCTATTAAACACTTTCTTATACATCACCTAGGATTCTCAAACATAGATTCCACTTGCACCCTATGCCTCAAAGAAGAGGAAACTTCTCTTCACCTCCTCTGCCACTGCACTTTCTTTCAACCCTACAGAGACCTTATAGCCTCCATGATAAATGACAAAATGCCTTCCTTATCTACTCTCATTGACAGTATACTGTGTGGATCCATCCCAGAGATACATTAATCAACATTCTTATTATTTTCGCTATGGTAACCAGGTGCTGGCTCACCTTTAATCATGTACTGGAGCGTCCACTTGATTTATATATTGACAAAATGGAAAAAATTTGGAAGAAGGACCAGAATTTGGACTCCTCATATATCTATGATGCTACATGGAAGCTAATTGATTTGCCTCCCTAAAGTTGATCCCTTTCATACCTGAATAGAAATCACCTATACTGGAAACGATTAGGGGCTGATTTGCATGCATTTCTTTGGGATTTGATTATGATTTGCCTTCCTCCTTAAGCTTATTCTGAAAGGTCGGTTTACCTACACAAAGCTGTGGTTTTGCATGGACAGAAGTTTAGAACTATCTTTGTACATTTCGAGACATGCAAGCTTAGTCACCTGCCACTAAGACACTAAATCCCAGGCTCATTCCTTTGCCTCTATGCATCATATTACTCCTTATAAGCTGTGCCATGCAAGATGTGTCAATATTGAACTTCTACCTCTCTGAATACTATTTAATGTATCCTATGTCTAATTTTATCATAAGCTGTAACCAAATTTTAGAATAAAATATATTTTATTATATTCTACAAATATTTACTTTTTTTTTTCTATTAAATTGTAATTCTTTCATAAGCATTATACTTACTTGTGAAGAAAATATTTTGGTTTTTTTTTTAAGTTTCAATATCTAGCTTTCTGTCTGGTGGCCATATTCATAGCAAGCTGTAATTTGTGATGATTATTTTGTTTTAAGTTTCAATATCTAGCTGAGCATGCTTTCAGCCTGGTCAAACCAATTCATAGCTCTCAAACTTAGCAGCTATAATTTGGGGGATTACCATGAACTATAACCGCTGTGCTGAGTGCTATGAATTTATCCAATCAGGCTGAAACATGTTCAGCCAGATGTTGAAAATAATATTTTCTTTATGAGCAGGTAAAACATTTATAAAAGAAAAATTATATTCCTATTAATAACAATTCAGTCTATTTTAAAAAGTTATTTTTATTACCTATATTTTAGTCTTTATTCATGTTTCTGGAATCAAGTACTTTTAGAGAACTTGATTTTTAGCACCAATAGTAATGTTATATTAATATCTAAGTGATAATTTTATATGACTGAATGAAACTTTTTATTTTAAATTATCTTCACTCACCTGTTATTAAACCTACAAACATCACATGATCACCATTCTTTATATTTACACAAACTGTTTTTCACAGAGGCAAAACTCTCCATACAATAGTGCCACTCAGTGCAAGCCAGAGTAATCAATGGATGCAAGAAGGTTTGTGTATAAAATCCCTATCTAGTGCCTACTCATCCAATATCCCCAGACTGGTTTCTGGCTTGTGGCCTTCGTCAGTGAGGAACCTTGGATCTGAGAGCACTGCATCTAGTCTGGGGATATTGGATGAGCACTAGATGGGGATTTTATGCATAAACCTTTCTGCATCCATTGATTACTCTGGTGTGCACTGAGTAGGGCTACTATAGGGAGAGTTTTATATCTAAAATTGTAAGGGAGTGGCAATAGCAGGGCTAACATATGGTAACAGTGTGTTTTGAATAAATAAAGGGGGTTAGATTACTTAGGAAAATTACAATAGAAATAGAAAAGACATTCATTAGATGCAGGTGCGTGGATGGCAAAGAAGGCATTTTGAGGAGAAATGGAATAGTCAAGTTTTATATGATAGATCAGTGGTGGCGAACCTTTTTACGTGTGTATGCCAAAAATTTCCAAAAAAATATTTATTGAATGATTGGCGTGCCATACAGTTATTAAATCAAAATATAAATAACTTAATTATTGCAGTTTTTTAAAAGTTTATAAAACAAAATAATAACAATAAGAGCACAAGTTGAATAAAATGTAATAGTAAAAAATTAATAGTAATTAAAACAAAATTTTGGAAATAAAAATTTAAAATCAACATAAATAGATATTATTTAATGCGATTTTTGCTGTTTCACATTGGATGCCAAATATTTTATATCTGATTCTTATTTTGTCATTTTTAATAACATGCATGCTGAAGTAGATCCATTTGTCATTCTATTTCTCAAACTGTCTTTAATTAAATTCATTTTGAGAACAATGATTCACATGCATATATAGAGAAAAAATAGATAATATAGCGGTCGTTAATTTTTTTAAACAATTAAATGTTTCAGGAATAGCATTTCAGGCAGTCAGTAGTTCCTCTTCAGCATTCTTTTTACATATATCCAATAATCAATCATATTCCATTGTTCTAACTCATTCCTCAAGTCAACAAATTTCTGTTTCCATCTAGAACTGGATTGAAAATCGACTGATTGCATTTCCATATCTTTCAAATTAAGCCACTCAAAAATTTCTAATTTGAGACTATCCATTGATATTATATCTGGATATAAAATAAATTTTTGATATTTCTGGAAATTGTCTGAACTGTGTAAATCTTAAAGAAAATTCAGTTATTGAAAGTCTTGCATCAATTTTACTTGATCTTGTTTCTCATGAGAGTCTAAATCAGTCAAGAACTTTTTTTAGATTTGGAAAATATTTGTAAGAAATAACATCACAATTGAAAATTTGTAATTTAACTTCAAATGCTTTGATCAAATCAAACATGTCAACAATTGTCTTATTATAAACTTGCAGTTTCATATTTAATTCATTTAGATATGAACACATATCAGTAAAAAACATTCATTTTGAAAGCCATTCAACATTCATTAATTCAAAACAAAACAACTCTCCATATAGTAGTGCCATCTTGTGCTAACAAGAGCAATCAATGGATGACAGAAGGCTTGTGCATAAAATCCCTATCTAGTGCCTACATATGGAGAGTGTTGTTTTGTTTTGAATTGTTTAATAACAATTATTGTGCTAGTATGAGATAGTGATCATGTGATTCATTAATTCATTATATGTTTCAGTGATTTTCTCATTACGTAAAACAGTCTAATTTCTTTTAAACACTTTCTTCAACTTAACCATGGACATTGTTGTACATAAGTAAACCATAGTATGCTGAGTTTATCTCACTGAATGTGTAGATATAAAATTGATTAACTTAGTCACAATGTTCATAACATCATCGAGTGGCTTAAAGCTGGCCTTCATGCATAAAACCTGCTGATGTATAATGCATTGAAAACCCAAAATTGAATGTCCAATACTGTTGGTAAAAAAAAAATGAGAAAACTATGGCAACATTTATGTTTGCAAATATCTATTCCTTTTGTTATTGTTACTAATGAGGTTAAATGATGAATTCTTTTTTGATATTATTCCTAACACAATAACGAATAAAAATAGCCAAACGAGCTGATGTATTTATGTCTGTACTTTCATCAAGGTAGAGAGAAATGAAACTAGAAGGTTTTATCTGTGTTGGTAAGTTATATTGTTAGCAATTTGCAGGATTCTTTCTTTAATTGTATTTCTAGCCAATGATAAATCTTTTATGCTCTGAATAATTTTTGCTTTGTTTTCAAAATCTTCAAAAAGAACTGGTGAACATTTCATCCAAGCTTCTTTCATATATTCTTCATCATTAAAAGGTTTCCCATGCTTGGCAATTACATTTGAAATATAAAAAAACTAGAAGCAGTTATATTTGAATGATTTTCGATAAATTTCATTATAGATGTTGATTGAATATTTATATTTTTAAATGCTTGGGCAATATATTCTTTTGGTTCATCTTTACTTTTTTCACAGAGCAATTTATGATTGGTCTCATAATGCCGTTTTACCAATGATGTTCTCAATACAACTGTTCCAGAATATAAAACACATACTGCCTTGGTGCCTTTGTTAATCATTCCATACTCATCATTCCACCAATTTTGAAATTCTCTACTTCTTAATAATCTTTGTTTTTTATTTTCACTAGTCATATTAATATAATAGTAACAAATTTATTTAAAAATAAATTTAAATGAGCTTTAATAATTTTATAAATAAAAAAAATTTCATTTCACCTTTACAGCAAAACTTCAAGCAAAAAAAAAAAAGAAAGTCGTTGATTATCACATTAAAAAATGAATGGTGTCAACACATTTTGGTGAAAAAAGATTAGAACAGAAATCATTTGATTACCTTTACTTTAGATTTGAAAAAACTTACTTCAAAGAGTTATAAAATATTTTACTGAGTTTACTTTCTAGTTTTATTGGAATCATTTGACAGGTTTATAGAAGGATACCACATTAAACAGGTATCACATTATTTGACATTGCTTCTAATCAGAGTTCAATTGTAAATTGAATTCTAATATTATATTTATTTATTTTACCTTTGATTTACCGTAAATTTTTATTAATACAGATTTTAGTAACAAAATAAGTATTGAGTAATTTAAAGTATAGAAAATTATATATAAATAGTTTGCATGCCAGTAAAAAATTCGAATGTGCCATCTCTGGCACCATGCCATAGGTTTACCATCACTTTGATAGATGCAAAAAAGCAAAATTAAAATGTTCAGTAGATTGCAGTTTATGGATAATAAGAGAATAGCCAAAATAGTATTTATTTAGGTTATGAGTAAAGAACAGGCAACAGGATGGGTGAGAAAGGTTGTACAGTATGCAGAAGATTTGGATAAAGAATTTATGTCAGTATACTTATACAAAAAGGTGGGATGATTGTGTTAGGAGAATTGATGAGTGTAATAGTTGCAAGGAATGGGATAGAAGAATAGATGCATTAATAAAGAATAGGGAGTTGGAAAGGTGGAGAACTAGTATGGAGAGTAAAAAGTTTAAATATATATATATATATAGAAGTAAAGAGAATATTGGGTGCGAGTTAATTTATGATAATAGTAAGGAAAGTAGTTTACTATTTAAGGTTTGAACAGGATCTCCAGCAACCAGGGAATTTACACGTAAATGGAAAAATGTGGGTGATTTAGTCTGCAAGTTGTGTAAGGAAGGTATAGAAAATATTAGGCATCTGTTAATTGATTGTAAATGGTTGCAAGTAGAAAATACTGAAATAATGAAGTCGTGGGGAAAATAAGATGGATTCTTGATTTTTATGTTGGGTTTGGAAATAGATAAGGGAGATTTTGACAAAGATTATGTTGTAGAAATGGGATGGAGCAGGATAGAGAAAAATATGGAAAAAACTTAGGGTGGGGAATGGGAAGGGAAGGTAAAGTGGCTAACAGGTTTCTCTGGGCATAGTGGCTGAGAGATTCCTGACTCTGAAAAAGAAAAGTCACAGTACATCTCATCATCATCATCATATGTTATTAATACATTTCTTATGATTAGATTTAAATTAATGAACCAGATATTTATTTAGATATTTTAACTTAAATCAAACTAAGTATAATAAATTATTTGTATTCTAGAGTTCATTAAAGCATTATTACAAATAACATTTATCTTTAAAAAAAAAAAATCATAAAAAAAGATTGAAATGAGAGGAATAAATTATTATTATTTTTTAATGTGTCAAAGCGTTGGCTGGGACTCGAATCCCAGGACAACAGCTTGTAAGGCAGCTGTGCTAACCACTATGCCATTATTGGAATTTTGGGTAGATGAATGAATTGCTTTAAAAATGCAATAATAAAAGTATAGTATAAGAGACACGTTTTTGTAATAATAATAAAAAACCTTGAAAAAATATTTTTTCGTAGTGAACAAATATAAATTGAGAGACAGTTTTGGAAAAGAGCCACAATATTAGATTTTTTAAACTGGATTCTTAACTAAAAAACAAAATTCAGATATATACTGTTTACTAATCGAGCCAAGTTTGTATATAAGCAGACAATTATTTACTCACTATTTATATTACTCTTTAAAAATCCAGAGACATGGAAATAAACGCAGAAGTCATCAATTAGTGAGATTAAGAAATGAATTAATGCAAAGCTAGAAAAACAAATGCTGTAAAGAAAAGAACCATCGCAGTATATATTCTTTAACTTTCAGAAATTTTTGACTGGATTTAAACTAAAACATATAAATCATTTTAAAATGTTAGATTTTGAAACAGATGGTATTTGAATGCGATCAATAAGAAGTTAAGCTATTTGACCAAAAACTTAGATAAATGATTTTAACAGTATTTTTTTTTTTAGCTTATGTAGCACAGTATATGCAGGAAAGAATGAATGTATAAATAATTCATAGTTGAGAATAAAAAAAATATTAAAATACTCTGGCAAATAGATAGAAATGATCTCCGCTATAAGAATAAATAGAATGGTTTCTAAAAATGGGGATAATATCATGAAGTAGGCCAAACTGTTATATAAAGATCAGTATAATAATAAAGAATAGTTAAACTAATTTACTCATATAATATCAACATTAATTTAAATGCTACATTAATAAATTTAATAGAACATGCAAGCAAAACTCTCCATACAGTAGTTCCACTCAGTGCAAGCCAGAGTAATCAATGGATGCCAGAAGGCTCGTGCATCCATTGATTATTCTGGCTTCCACTAAGTGGCACTACTGTATGGAGAGTTTTGCCTGATAACAGTAATGAGCAAGCATAAGAAATGGTGATCACGTGATGTTTAGTGGTTCCTTGGAAAAGCTTTAATAAATGATGAAATAATTTATATTTTAACAGAAACGGAAATGGAGAAATTGTTGGCATTCTATGATACACAAAATATTTTAATGAATCACTTATTCTACTAATTAATAAAAATGAAAAATATATTAGAAATTACATATCTATCATATATATAAGAATATTTCAAATTGAGGGTCTTCTTGGTATATGAAGGAAAAAAAAGTATTTATACCGGTCATCAATTTTATATGAATTAAGGTTTTGTCTAAAATACACTTTAGACCAATTAAAAAATTAGAATTTGTGTGGAAATATGTAGTCATATAAATAGATAATACTTTTAGTCTATACAATTCTATTATTATTATTATTATTATTATAAATTATCCTTATTGACAAAAGAAACGCATTATATATATATATATTTTATTTGTTTTTTGTAATGCAATTATATACATATAAATTTTAATTTGTTGATCATATTTTTTTTAATTTTAATTTTTGTCTTTCAAAGTCTTATAAGATTTTTAGTTTTAAAAATATTTTCACATTATAATTTATAACAACTGCTAAAAATTAATTAGTAAGTCTAAATATTTAATGCTCTCTTCTATAATTAATGTACTTCTTATAAACCGTTCTAATCAAGTATTATGAAAAGGTAAAAGTTGAAATTCAAGACTTTTACAATACACTAAGCTACTTTCGTACTTTCGACAGATCTCTGCCTGAATCATGAGGTATTAATTTAGCAGTTTAAAATTATGCCTATATGCGGATGTAATTTATTATGTAAATGAATCTTAATATGTAAATATGGCATCGACAATGGAACTCATGAATCCTTTCTGTTGATTGCATTTGGGTCCTTTGCATTTCCCCAAGCTTCCTTACATTTTCTTTTTCTATCGTCTCTTTCGGCACAAATAGCCTTCACTTTAATGGGACTGAAAGTATGCCCCATAGCGAACTCATGATCAAGGAAAATCAATTTATATTCATTAATCTGTTTTTCTCTGTTGTAGAAGTATGTATGATGGGTGATCCTCTTAGATCTATTCACCTGAGATTCACCATAATACACAGAACTACAAGATGAGGCACTGCATGTAATTTTGTAAACAACTTGAGGGGCGGCATGCTCTGCTGAAATTTTATCATTTGAATTATTTAATAAGTTGTTTAGTGATGGAGGCGATCTAAACTAACTCTGTGTCCACACACATATTCTTTAGTTTTTTAGCAATTCTAGGGACTTACAGAAGCCTTATTCATGCCTTTGGTGGATTATTTGTAATTTTATTTTTTATGTAAATTAGCGTAAAATTTGCCGATTGTTTTTGTTAGCATATTCCGATTATATCTGAGATTTGTGAGATTATTGATAAGCATCGATGTTGGTTTTTCCTATCAGCATCATACTTGCACAAATTCATATTTCTATACAAGAAACATTTGAAACCTGCAAGTTTATGTTCTAAAGAAACACTTGATTTGGATGAATAACTCCTTTTATTTGAATGGGTTTTAAATTCATCTTGAAATTGAGCTCTTGATTGTTTTTTTTTTTGGATGTAAAGGTCCAGAAAATTAATCTCATGATTTTTATCTTTTCTATGGTTTCCTGCAGAGGCGATGTATTTTTAAGATCCAAACATATATTATTAATATGTGTTTCAGATGTGCATATAAAAATGTCATCAACATATCACATGTAAATGTCATTAGTCAAAAGATCTAAATATTTAGGTATAATATTATTCTCAAATTTTGAGAGCATGATACTGCAAATTATCCCACTTAGTGGAAACCCCACAGACCATCCACTTTCCATTTTATAAAATTTAGTGTTGGCTAGTGTTATTATCTTCTTTTCAATCCATTGTAATACTTCTATTATAAAATCTTTTTTTATTTGGATTGTAGTTAATTTGCTGCAAAATATCCTGAATTATATTAATGGAAGGGTCTCAAGGTACAGAACCATAAAGTTCTTTTATATCCAATGAAGCTAAATTGTGGTTTTTAGTAATTTTTATTTCTTTAACTTTCTTAAAGCATTCCAAGGAAGATTTATTGTGTTGTTGGTAAAACCAATATCCTCAATTAACCAATCTGGTATTTTCTTTGTAGCTTTGTAGTAGTACATCTCACTAAAATCTTTCATGAGTCCAAGCACCTGACCATCTTTATTCAATTTAATATTTGCAAACATGATGGCGGTATGACTGCTGAGGGATATATTGATAGGTACTCAGAATGTGTATATGTTTTATTACAGTATTTTCTTAAAACTGTTATTTATCTTTGAACATATTTTGTGTTAAAAAGTGTTTATATCTTTAAATTGTGATTTGAAAGTTCATTTTCTGAATATAATGGTTATTATTCAACAACACTAGCCTTCTTTGATGCACCTAATGTTGTTTTTAAAAGTATTTACTCATTGCATTTATATTTTGAGATGATTCTTTATTAACTTTTGCCATATGAATTGTTTGTAACAATTTTCCCATTTTATGTATAACTTTCTCCTTTTATGATGAATTTTCGAATTTAACTTCAATGTTGGCAATAATTTCCATGTTTGGCCGCTTCCAAATTTCACTAATAAACCTCGAGCCGAGTTTTGTTATTAAGTCGTTGATTAGTTCCAGGGGCATAATCATTTTTAAATTTTCATTTTGACATGTTATTGAAGCTTGAAATTTTTCTAAGAATATGTTATGGATATGGTCAATCTATTCTTGGATTAATTAAAAAAAGTTTTACTATGAACCTAACAGTGATTGAACTAAAAGGAAATCTGTGGTCTTTCTTGGTCAAATAATAAAATGAGTATGATGTTTCACAAGTAGTTTAAGGATTTAAAGATGCAAGTTCAGTGACTGATAATAAAATTAAATGATGCTTGATAGATTAAAACTGAAAAGGTGATAATCATTTGCTGATCTTAGTCACTATAGATCATCTATGTGAGTAGATGGATTTCAACTCAGGATTTTTCATTCTATTTATAATAAGGCTTTGAGTGTTCCATTTTTGGTTTTTCAGTAAAATGGATGGTTGAATAAGTGAAGGGTGAGAAGATTGGAGCCTGTCCATTAAAGTTTGAGGAATTGCTATCTTAATACAAACCGAGCAATAATTGCATATATGTATGGGAGATTATAATCTGGTCCAAGTGCTGAGTGATAGTTCTGCATGAAATACGTATATTGGGTGATCATGTATCTTTTTTGCATGTATGTTATGTGTATCAGTTGTTTGAGATGGGATGGATGATGACTACACTAAAAACTGAGTTCAAATCCCTCTATATTTGTGAATTATTCAGTATAAGCAAGTGGCATACTGCCTTATAGATCATCTATAAATTCAGTGTCTGACTCTATTTTATATTTTTTTCCTCATGTATCAGCATCAGCTGGGAAGCGAACCTGCTAGCCTGGGACAACTGCTTGTAAAGCAGCTGTCTGACCTCTTGACCACCAATGCTTGACACTATTTTATATGATAATAATATTTTGACATGGTGCAGGAAATAATTGATCATCTTTTAAATAATGATATGCAGATAACCACTTTTAATAATATATCCATTCTGTCAACCTATTTAGATTTTGTAAGAAACATCCAGTTTGATAAAGTCAAAATAATTCATAATTTCAAAAAACCAAAAGGCTTCAGATCTTAATGAGATACTTGAAGAAAGTTAAAGTATATGATTATCTGTTGGGCTTAAAATTAATAGAATTTTTCTAGTAATTAATTAGAAGAAAAAAGATATATGAAAATATTTAAAAAATGAGCTATTTAAAGAAATTAAATTATTACGTGTATATATAAAAGTTAAAACACTAAACATCACATGATCACAATTTCTTATGCTTGCTCAAACTGTTAAAAACAAAGCAAAACTCTCCATACAGTAGTGCCACTCAGTGCAAGCCAGAGTAATCAATGGATGCAAGAAGGTTTGTACATAAAATCCTTATCTAGTGCCTACTCATCCAATAAGCCCAGACTGGTTTCTAGCTTGTGACTTTCATCAGTGAGGAGCCTTGGATCTGAGAGCACTGCACCTAGATTTTAGGATCTGATGTAACCCTCCAGCAGCCACCCTTTATCTCTACTTAACTACAAAAGTATGAGTCTAAAATTGAAAACATAATAATATTTTCAATCCAAGCTCATTAGTAGAGATAAAAGGTGATTGCTCAAAAGCTAATGAGCTTGGATTGAAAATGTTATGTTTTTAATTTTAGATTCATAGTTTTGTAGTTAAGTAGAGATAAAAAGTGGTTGCTGGAGGGTTGCTTTAGATTCTAAGATCTAAGTGTGCTCTCAGATCCACGGCTTCTCACTGATGAAGGCCACAAGCTGGAAACTAGCCTGGGGATATTGGATGGCACTAGATAGAGATTTTAGCACAAATCTTCTTGCATCTATTGATTATTCTGGCTTGCACTGAGTGGCACTACTGTATGGAGAGTTTTACCTGTTGTTTTTTTTTTTATATATAAAAGATATTAATAGTATAAGAAAATGATTTATATATATTGGATTATTTCCATTATCTAATATTAAGTATTGAATGTCTTTACAAAAATTTAACTTTTATTTAAATATTCCAATTATATTCAACTGTTAGTAATAGCACACAGGTTAGTATATGCATAATGTTTTGAGAGGTGCTGTTCTCTCTTCTTCAGGTGTTGCTGGCTTGACCAGTGACAGTACTAGCATGGGAATCTAACTTGGACCCTTAGATTCTTGAATATTGAATTTTAAGATAACACTGACTCAAGAGTGCTATCTTAAAGTTTAATATTCAAGTATCTAAAGGTCCAGGTTCAATTCCCTTATTATTTACTGTCACTGGTCAAGCCAGCAACACCTGAAGAAGAGAGGAGAATAATGCCTCTCGGAAAGTGCATGTACTAACCTGTGCACTATTACTATCAGTTGAATGTAATTGAATATTTAAATAAAGTAAAATTTGTCTAAAGACATTTAGATGATGGAAATAGTCCAGTATATAAATACAATTAAAATACCATCATCGCAAACCTTCAGGAAAGCACTATATGTCGTTTGAAATTAGCAGAGAAAGCAATTAAGCAGAATTCAAGTCTCAAAATTATATCACAATTTGGTATTGGAAACTGTTTTTAATAAATGGGACAGCATCGTGAAATGAGAGGGAGAGTTCTAAGAAAATAACCGTATATACAAATAAAGAACAAGAAAATAACACCATCCATAAGTGAAGAATTGGATGAATTATTAACAAAGTTATATACCAATCATTTAAATAATAAAGGTATGCCAAATGATTGGAAGAATGTAGTAGTGATATTGATATTTATAAAAACTAAAAAAAATATATATATATATAAAGCTATCAATCTTCATTTCTTTTCGAGGTCTGTACTATAATCGTTGGCAACTTTTCTTTAGAGAATTTTAGGCTCAAACTATCGAAAAGAATCTAGATTTAAAAGTATTTATAGAACGATTGATATATCACAATATTAGAAGTACCCATGAATATATGTTGCCATTTTGATTTGTAGATTATAGAAAGGCATTTGAAGGGTATTGCCAAATTTTGAAAGGTATTTATTAAAAATTAATAGCAGTGATTACAGTACTTGGTAATTACTAAGAAGATTTTAGCATTGTTGAGGGTGCATAAGGTACATCTTCAAAATTTTTTACAATTGTTTTTCAGAAAATAATTTGTAGATTAAAATAGGAAACTATAGAAATAAAAATAGATTATTTAAGTTATATAGATCTTGCGATGATATGGTTACCTTTTGCAAATAATGCTTCAAAGCTTCAGGAAATGTTAATAGTGAAATCAAGAAAGTAGGATTAAAGATAAAATGCTAGAAAAATTAAAATAATGTTCAATGAGTTCTTGTGAAAAAGAAGAAAATCAAGATTAATAGCATTGAATTAGTAAAAGAATTGCAGATAGTTTGATAAAATTATTGGTGGATACGTCATGGGTGAAATAAATAAATAAATACTTCATTAGTGTTTTTCTGAAGGTTTGTGATGATGGTGTTCTAGCTGTATTTTTATATTGGACTATTTCCATCATCTAATATGTGTGTTGAATGTCTTTATAAAAGTTTAATTTTAGTTAAATATTCCAAATGCATTCAACTGTTAGTAATATCACAGCAATCAGGTTAGTATATGCACCAACTGTTATTAATATCACAGCAAACAGGTGAGTATATGCACCATCTGTTAGTAATATCACAGCAAACAGGTTAGTATATGCACAACATTTTGAGAGGTATTTTTCTCCCCTCTTCTTCAGGTGTTGCTGGCCTGACCAGTGACAGCCTAGCATGGGATTCGAACCTGGGTCCTTATTCTTGATTATTGAATTTTAAGATAACGCTCTAACCAACTGATGGCAATCTAAGGACCCAGGTTCGAATCCCATGCTAGTACTGTCACTGGTCAGGCCAGCAACACCTGAAGAAGAGGGGAGAAAAATACCTCTCGAAACATTGTGCATATACTAACCTGTTTGCTATGATATTATTAACAGTTAGTGCATATACTAACCTGTTTGCTGTGATATTACTAACATTTGTTTGCTGTGATATTACTAACAGTTGGTGCATATACTAACCTGTTTGCTGTGATATTACTAACAGTTGAATGCATTTGGAATATTTAACTAAAATTAAACTTTTCTAAAGACATTCAACACACATATTAGATGATGGAAATAGTCCAATATAAAAATACAAATACTTCATTAGTTTGAAAGTTCATAAGAAGTTTGAGTGCCAGCAGTAATAGAATTGGGTGAGATTTGAAGATGGAAAAAATGTAGTAAATGTTTTTATAAATTGATTATATATAGAACTGAGACTTGGGTGCTTAAGAGAAAAACGATAACCAGACTTCAGGTTCTTATAGCATGGTATGGAGAGATATATGTTAGGAATAAAAAGGAAGGGTTGAAAGGGAAATACATGGATGAGAGAACATACAGGTATCATTGATTCTATCAGAAGAATTAGAAGGCTGAAATGGAGCTGGATTGGAAATGCTGCTAGAAGAAATGACAATAGATGGAATGTTAAAATTTTAAATGGAATAGCAAGAATGTAGAAGATCTACAAAGAGGCTTGCTGGAATGGTGGAAAAGTTATGAATCAGAGAAAATAAATAAAATTTGGAGAGACGTTGCAGTAGTGATAATAAGGAACCCTGAGATTGCCAATTTCATCATAAGAATGTTTCTATTCATCTAATGGGATAGAAAAGACTGCTGCTTTTATGATAGAATATTATTACTGTCCACTATAGCAAAAATACTTTAAAGAATTTTATTGAAATGTGTTCTATTGGATAAGCAATTACAAGAGATGGTTTAATGAATAAATAAATCCTATACAGAAAGTTTTGATGCTAAGCAAATATAGAAAATATGTCATGAGTAAAGGTGTAATATATATATATATATATTGTGAAACTCTGCTTTATGGTGAAGTTAGGTTTATGCATAGAAAAATAAATAAATCATGCCATTGAAAAGTGATTGCAAGAGCAGAAAGAAACTGATGATTAGAAGAGAGAAAACAGATGTGTCTAAAGTAGCAGACCATGTATGTGCCAATGAACATATGTTCAATTGGGAAAATACAAAATATTAGATAGAGAAGAAAAGATGATACAAAAAAAGAAAATTCAAAGAAGCTGCTTACATGATAATGATGAATAATCCTATAAATCAACCTCGTGTGACTATACATAATATATGGAAACCACTAATCAACTTTGCTCTTAGGAGATGGTGGAGAAATCAGTAGGAACCTCATAGATAAGTATATAAAATTTTTAGTGACTGTTGCCTTTGGCAGGATGACTAATTTGATTAGTGTTACCTTAAAATTCAAGAATCTAAAAGGGGTCCAGGTTTGATTCCCATGCTAGTATTGTTTCTGGCCAGGCTAGCAGCACCTGAAGAAGAGAGGAGAATAATATCTTCTCGAAACATTGTGCATATATTAACCTGTGGGCTATTACTAACAGTTGAATGTACTTTGAAAATTCAAATAAAATTAAATTTTTTTAAAGACATTCAATACTCAATACTAGATGATGGAAATAGTCCTATATACAAGAATACTAACAATTCATTTCAATTTTTGTTTATATTGAAATCATTTATTAATCTTTACGCATCATTAAATTATGTTACATTGACATATTTTATGTTCAGTTGTTTTGATTATTATCTGTAATGACATTGATATCCATTTTTTGACATTTCCTTCTTAATGTTTGACCAGAAAGAAGTCTGTGTGCTATGCATGTTAATTCTATCTGTAACGACTAATGCTTATATCCAGTCTTTAATGTTTTTTTTTTTAATTTTTAGTGTTTGATTGGAAAGAACTCTGTGCACTAATTAATGTGTGTCAATAAATTTAAACATGCTTCGTTTAATATACATAATATCAAAATAATTATTTATAACAAGGAAAATTATTAATAGAAATAAGTAAATATATTTTATTGTGGGCCATTTATATAACAAAAAGAAGGAATGTGTTTATTTATAAACAGTAATCAAATTTATGTTTGGCATTAAATGAAATATTTTATGTACATTTTTTTATTATTGTAAAAGAAATTTTGTATTTAATTACAAGAATAGAAGAGTAATATTTACCGAGGCTGTAACCTCGAGAATATGCATGTAAAATGCGATAGTAGGGACCTCTACAGGTGTTTAACCACAAGCTTACACTATGGAAGAAAAGAGGGGAACTCTCTTTATTTCAACCTACTTTCTATTTAAATAGGTGAAGCTGAAGCGATTAGATCTGCAAGCGTGAAGCTATTCAATACTTCACTGATTAAGTCCACATTTCTTATTACACATTAATACTCGCGAAATCTTTCGATTTATGAGTCAATGGAAAGATATTATAGTTAGAAATCTATTACAGTAATTTAAAGTTGTAATTATAAATTTGTTAAACGTACATTGATTACGTAAGTAATATTTACCGAGGCTATAACCTCGAGAATATGCGTGTAAAATGTGATAGTAGGGACCTCTACAGGTGTTTAGCCACAAGCTTACGCTATGGAAGAAAAGAGGGGATGGTAAAATTTGATACAAAAGAATGCAATTTTAATGAATCTCTGTATGTGTGTAAAAGAGGAAATATAATTACAAATCAACATTGTAGAAAATGACAGTATAACATGTAAATAAAATCACCTGGAATTGTCATTTCTGTAAACCTTTTCTGAAATGGTTCTCTGTAATATAAATTCACTCAAATGAAAATAAATTTGATTAGATGACCAACATTAAGGTTTGTTTCCAACAATCATATTACTTCAAATATAAGTTGCCCTCAAATTTAAGACTGGATTTTTTGTATTACTTCGAATATTTGATGCCCTCGAATTTAAGGTTGGATTTTAAGCCTGAAAAATTGGAAAAAAAAATTAAATCCTAATTTAAGACATGTATATATTTGAATAATATTTACTAAGGCAATAAACCTCAAGAGTGTGCGCTTGAAAATGTGAAGGTAGGGACCTCTACAGGTCTTAATTACAAGCTTACGCTTTGGACGAAAAGAGGGGGACCCTTCTTTACTTCAAACTACTTTCTATATAAATAGGTGAAGCTGAAGCGGTTAGATCTGAGAGCGTGAAGCTGTACAATACTTCACTGATTTACAACGAGTCAATGGAATGATCTTATAGTTAGAAATCTATTATGATAATTTAAAGTTGTAATTATAAATTTATTTAACGCACATTGATTACATAAGTAATATTTACTAAGGCAATAAACCTCAAGAGTGTGCACTCGAAAATGCGTAAGTTTGTGGTTAAGACCTGTAGAGATCCCTACCTTCGCATTTTCAAGCGCACACTCTTGAGGTTCATTGCCGTAGTAAATATTACGTATGTAATCAATGTGCGTTAAATAAATTTATAATGTATTTGAATAGGAAATTAATGTAAGTACAATAAACTCAATTAATTTATTGTGAATATTCTTCAGATATATGGTATTTTCACTTTCTATATTTTCATTTTCAGAACTTGAATTCTCATCATCTTCAGACCATTTAAATTGCAGCCGAACTTTATAATTTCTTTGTCAATTTGATTTCATATAAAAGTATTTTTTTTATTTATTAAAATCTGAATCAGTCTTTTACAAATATTTTCTGAAAAAAATAAGTGTAAAAAAGATTCTAAAATAAAGATTTTCACTTTAAAAATCAAAATGAAAACATCAGAATTGTCAAAATTGGCAAAATAATATTAAAAGATCCTAAAGCATATGTTTACACTTTAAAAATCAAAGGAAGCTATCAGAACTATCAGAAGTTTGACAGGCGCACTCTTGTGTAGAGAACAACAAACAACCAATCAGCGCCTTGGAAGGCAGGTTCTTATCTCATTGTTATATTGATTTGTTAGTTGTGAAACATTCGTAAAAGTTATTCAGTAGATTTTTCTTGATAAAATTATAATATAATCGGCAAAATAATGTTAAAAGTAGAGGTTTGAGAGTAATAAAGCAGTTTGTGAAATTTATCCAAAAGTTATTGATGAAAAAAATTTAACATGCTATTCTACACAGGTAACGATCATAATACTTTGGACATGTATAGCGTAAAGCAAACCTCCACAGAAATAAGTTGTTAAAAAATTTTCATTTCAAATTTAAGATGCACCTCTCTTTTAGGGGGCCAAAATTTGGTAAAAAAGTGCAGTCTTATATTCAAAGTAATATGGTATTATAATATTTGTAATACAAGCTTATTAAATTAAGTCATGTGACATATGACTTGATTTCCTTGCAATTATTGTTATTGCTCTTAAGACTTTGGCAATTTTATATTGTTAAAGCTATTAATATATGGTGTATCTGAATTTAGTTCAGTCCCATGTGATTATTTAAGTCAGATAGCTGGATTTGAAGATATGGATGTCTGAAAATTTCAGATTTTCTACTTAATAGCTATTAGATAAAGTGCTGGGCTTGACATGGTATTTTAAGTCTAATGCTTGAATATCCTAGCACCTCACTGATGAAAGCCAGAGCTAGAAACCAGTCTGAGGATAGGGATATTTTGAAAAGCTTATTAAGAGCTATTGGCACGCTCATTATATAACATTTATAATACAAGCTTATTAAATTAAGTCATGTGATGTATGACTTGATCATAATCCTCAAAGAGAACAGTAAAAAAAAAAAATCAAATGATTTTTTACTAGGAAATTCATAAGAATTATTTTTTTTCTTTATTATAATAGCTGTTCCTCCTTAATATTGTTCTCTTCCAGAGTGCAAACTTTTTATTCTGTAATAATAAAGATTTTGATTATTCTTCATTTATTTTAATGCTTTCTTTAAGAACCAAGATATATAAATAGAATCCTAAACAAAATCAGGTCCTCCATTCTTCTTAGATGTACATTAAGTAAATGTTGACCATAAAGTTATTTATAACTTTAGTTAATGTTCTTGTTTCATAAACATGTTTATGTCAGTTTTAGGTTGTTTAAAAAAACAAAAAAATCTTATGTATAAAATCCCTATTTTGTTTGTCCATAATGCTATCACATGATATTGAAATTAAAACATTTCTTTTTAAATATATAATTACATATTGCAATTCGAGAAAATAATTATTTGTAAGTGATTGATAAAGTATTATGGATTTTATATGTAATTATACCATAATTTATATTATGAGTATTTTATACAAAGTAAATAATTCCACCCTTATATTTAATCATTCACAATTTTTATTATGCAGTATATTTTATGCAAATGAAGTAATTCCGCCATTAATAAACTGTAATTTTTTTACGAAACATTTTATGCAAAGGACATAGGTTCTTCCTTATATTCAAAAAGCTTAATTTGATTATGAGCATTTTATTCAAAACAAGTAATTCTGCAAAACAAAACAAAAAAATCTTTAAAGCAACCAATTAAAAAAAACTATTACAAAAATGAAAAAGTGGAGTACATTTCTGGTATATATATATTTTGATATTAAAAGAAGTGTTTATAAAGAGGGTTTATAGTTTAAATTCTTCATTCTATTTTTTTTGTGTGTGTGTGTGTGATTAAATATATAGAAATCATTTTTTTTTTTTAGATGAATGAGTGGAATTTCTTAATATGGGTGCAGTTATATGAAAATTAGTTAAGACACATACGTATAAGTTTAGTCTCTATAGAACTGTAAATAAAAGGTGAAAGTTTTTTTAATCATAACTTTAGGGGGGAAAATATTACATGGTTCATTAAATCCAGAAAAAGCATTAATCTAGATAAATTAATGAACCATGAGTACTGCGTTAACAGTCTGCACCTATACTTAGGATTAGGATTATTTGTACCAATTGGTAAAAATTAAAGCATGTGAAATCAGGAAAATAAATTGAAAAATAAAACAGACTTGGAAATTTTGATATTGGATTATAAAATATATATATGCTCTTATGTTTAAAAAGAAAATAAATGTCTATTTTAACCGATTTAATTTGCCCGTAAAGTAGTGCTGAGAAAATGAAATAAATTAATTTGATCTCTAACCAGAATTAATAATAATAATAATTGGAAAATTAAAGAATTTAAATGGGAATAGACCAACATATAGTTAGGAATGCAATTCTTAATTTGATATGTGTGGGAGATGATAATCTGGACCAACTGATGAGTGCTGGTTCAGCATGAAATATGTTGGAGATTAGTTATTTTTTTCACATGTGTGTGATCATGTATATTGGTTGAATGAGATAGAGTGGATACCTGAAGAGCGCTTGAAAGTCTGCGTTCAAATCCCCTATAATTACATCTAAACTCCTAGTATTTAAATCATACTTGTATTGAAATATTAAAAAATAAAAAAGTAAATAAGATAAAGATCATATTTGAGAATGGATGAGATCATACATATTTGTCAGATCATAACAGTGAAAGAGGAAATTTGCAGTAGACATCTTTAAAAAGTAACAAAAAGTCTTGCAATATTGTTAATGATATTTGATATGTAATCTAAATAAAAAGTTATGCCTATGTCACAGACATTCTACAATTTTAGAATAAGACAATAAGCCAAGACTACTAATATATGGTATGGCTGAAGATCTATCAGCCCCATATAGCTATTTGAGTTGGATAGTTGGGTTTGAAGACATGTAGGTGTCTGAAAATTTCAGATTTTCAACTCAATAGATAACTTTTAAATAAATGCTGGCTTTGGGTTGGTATTTTTAGATCTAGTGTCTGAACCTATCCTGGCACTTCTCTGAGGAGTGCCCAAGCATGAAACCATGGTCAGGGGTTTAGGGAAGGGGGTTCCTGACAGATATTTTAAGTACTTTCTCTGGCTAAGCATTTATCACAAAGCTTGCTGAGGAATTGGCAATCCTCATTGTTTATAACTTACAAGCTTAAGAGAATAGGGTCATGTGATCTATAACTTATTTTGACTAATAAGCTAATATATTTCTAAATATATATTTATATATAATTTAGAGGGGATTTGAACCCAATCATTCCCTCCATTTTATACAACTGAAACACACGACCACATTTATCTAGCTTAAAATTTAGTATACCTTTATGTAGTTTTTTAAGTAGATTAGTTTATATTTATTTGTCATATCTATCTATAACTCAGTGATTAAAGTAACTGCTTATATTACCTTGATTAATATATATATATATTATTTCTTATATATTATCTTGATTAATATATATGTCACTATTTTAATATATTCTAATATTCTCACGGATAATTGAACTCATAATATTATTTCCGGAAGCTAGCATAAATATTATGAATATATATATATATATTCATGTATGAAGGTATTTTTAGAAAAATATTCTACTTGCAAAATTTATTCTTCAGTCTTAATAGCAGATTGGTAGAACATTTATCTTTACTTAGTGCAGACCTACATTAGTAATCAGTGCCTCTGGCTTGATGCATTTTCTAATAAATCTCTAATGAAATAACGTCGTGGATGGATTTTAATCCTGCAGTGAATGTTTGGAGGAGAGGGTAAATTATGTTACATGTATTTTTAACTAAGGCCCTGAAATATTTCGACCAAATAAGTTTTATTAGCTTTTTTTTCTTTTATCAATTTAATTTTTTTAAAAGATAAAACGTTAATTTTAAATATAAAAAAATCATTTTTTAATCCAATGTTTTTGTCGCACATTTTTTTTCATTACTAGCAACATTTTTGAGAGCCCATTGAATTCCGTATTATTCAGAATTTTTTTTTTTTTAATAAACCATTTTATTTTTAGGGATTTAAAAGTTGTAGTAACATTTGAAATAGGCTTTGGTTCAGCATGAAATGTGTATCTTGGGGATCATAAATCTTTTTCACGCTTTGGTCATATGTTTATGATTACATACCTCCACAAGGTATTAAAAATAGATAAGAAACCAGTTCCTACCTTGCGTGAGAGTGGTGTAGTGAAAATTACACTACGGAAATATTACTGAAATAGAGTTTATTTTTTCAAATCCCGACATTACCCACTTTTGTTTTACATTAATACCGCTAATAAATAAATAGTGTAAAATATTTAATGCCTACTGCACTTAACTTTTAAGTATACATGTAAAGAAAAGAAAATGATACAGAAATATTAGATTTTAATAAATAAACTGATGAGAAAAATAGTGTGCTTGTGTTGAATATTTTTATGACTAGTCTTCTTTAGTAATTGATTAATGGGCGCAATAAATAAATTCGCGCCTAGAAGTATAGACATCTAGATAAAATTGCAAGTATTTACCGATTATATTTGTTTTAGGACATAGTCTTGTTTAATAATTGATTAATAGGCGCAATAAATAAATCCACACCTAGAAGTATATACTTCTAGATAAAATTGCTATTTCTTATTGATTATATATTTTTTTCGTCTTGAGAATTTTTTTTATATCAACCCATTTTTATTAGTTTAAACCGTTTTTTTTTCTCTCTATAATCTACTTTGTTATTGCTGTTAAGTTATTATTTGAGAACTATTAGTGGAATAATTAAAATTCCCATTTTATCAATGGCCTAATAAATTAGAGTAATTTGCTATCTATATAATGAGCAAACGAATATATGTAAGAGATTGTGATCTGGGCCAACTGATGAGAACCGGTTCTACACGAAATGCGCCTTTTGGGGAGCAGTTATTGATTTCAGACGTCTAGGAATAGGAGTTTAAAATATATTTAAATACTTATTTAAATATATTTTAAACTCCTATTACCCTATATTACATATATAGACACAGGTATATAATAAGCCTGTGTTTCAGTTATTAAATACTTATTATATTATTAAATTAAATTGTAACTTGTGTTACAATCATTCTCCCAGCTGGCACAACTAGTTATAATTGACATTACAGATTATGAAAATTAAATAAAAGGGCTTCTTACAGAGGCTGACACGCACACACAACAACAACAGCACAAAAACTATAGGCATTACACAAAAAGCATCACAAATACTTCTATTGATTTTGGAAAAAATGAATTAACATATTTCAGCAAAATTCCAATTTTCAGACACTGTCAATTTTAGCTTACCAGTAGAGGTTTGGAATTTTATGGAATACATCTCACTGTAAAGCTTTCTGTGTAATGCTCATAGCTTTCATTAAGATCTATCCTTCATTCTAGAAATTTAAACACGTGAAAATTTATCAAGATTTCTTCCAAAATTCATAGTCCTTTGCTAAACACTGTTAGATTTTAAGCATTTTGTGGAGTTAATCGAAAATGTAAAAATAGAATGGCTTTGATGTGAAACTTTATTCACAAATGTTCACAGTGATGAAGCGTAGTCTAATATAAGAAAAAGATTAAATGAAAATGATATCTTACGTAACTGCTTTTATGCGCAAGGATAATGTTATGTCAATGCAACACAAAATTATTTCAAAATATCAAGATATAGCTATTGGTTTATCAGTTGTCACATGTATGCAATTTCAGATCAGAATAAGAATTATAAGTCAAAGAAACATCTTTACCAAATCTACAACAAATAAAATTAAGTCTCTGTCAAATGTTAGTATGAGTAGCAATCAAATATTTGGCAGTATCAGATATTTGACTTTTAAGTGGAAGCATAATTATGTTCTGTCATAATTGCTATTGGAAATATTTTTAGAAACTTCAGACATTTTAAAACTAACATATTGATATTTAATTGAAACAAAAACACTATGTCATACTACTGATACACATGACCACATGCATATAGAAAAGATAAATAATCACCACTATAAGTATTTCGTGCTGCAGCAGCACTCATCCAGACTATCATCTCCCCCACACATATACAATCAGTACTTAGTTTATATTAAGATAGCAAATCTTTATACTTTAATAGACAGGCTTCAATCCACCCCAACCTCCAACTCTTCAGCCATCCATACCATTGAAAATCCGATGATAGAATGCCCAAATCCCATGCTGATGCCAATATGTGTGTGGGGTCATGTGTATCAGTAGTATGAGATAGTGTGGATAGTTGAAGGTTGCTTGAAAGTCTGAGTTCAAATCTTTTTATCATTGTATATAATGTATCAATTAGGTACCAAAATATATCACAAAAAATAAAGTTATTAAGCAGATATGAAATGGAATTGGGCATTTATTTAGTAGGAAAAATTACAGATGTTAATTCGCTTTATTCTTTTTTACCGCTGACATCTATTGTAAGCTTGAATAACTATTATATATTAGAAGACAAAGTTTGCTTCTGCAAAGGGAATGGCTGATTCCGAATTAAAGGTTTCTCTAATATTAAAGCAAAACTTTTAATCTTTATCTAGACTGTATTTGTTTCTCTCTTTTTTTAAATATTCTTTATTTACAAAATGTTTGATTATTTTTTTCAAGAAATTAAAAGTAAAATAATCAAAAGAGTAAATACTTTACGGCATTATTTTTTTTAATTAAAATTTTTTTTATTTCATTTTTTGGATAATTAATATCTAATTAAACTGGTACTTATGTGCGGTTTTTTGATTTTGGTCAGAATAGTTATCGATGGAAAGAGTTTCTAGAAGAAGAAGAGATGCAGTAGAAAAAAGAAGCTGACAGATGTTCTGAAAGAAAAGATCTTTTTCACAAGGTGATAAAAGTCGATAGAAACTGGTCCCTACTTTATGTGAGAGTGATGTAGTGAAAAATTACACCACATTATTCATTATTGGATAATCTCTAATCTAATGAATAACTAACAAAAATTATAAATACACCTCCATTAAGTGGTTTGTGTCAAAGTTATGAGGGCAGCGCATTTGACACATTAATTAATTAAACTGTAGTAATTTGCTATCTATATATATGTGTGTAAGAGATTGTGGTCTGAGCCAACTGATGAATGCTGGTTCAGCACAAAATTTGCATCTTGGGATCAGAGGTTTTTTTTATATGTTTTTGGTCATATCTTAACGATTACACTCCTTCACAAGGTGTTAGAAGTAGATAGTAACCAGTCCCCTACCTTGCGCGAGAGTGGTGTAGTGAAAATTATACTATAGAAATATCCATTATTATATAATCTCTAGTCTAATGGCAGATTAAGAGAAGGGTCAAGCATTAGATGTGCAAGACATGTTATTTTAGGCAGATGACGAATTGATGATAGGAAAAAAAAAATTGTAATTATATATTCCCAGAAAAGTGTTTTGTTTTGTATTTTGAGAAAATTAATGGGGCTTAATTTTTTAATTTGTAATATATAGTGAGTTTTAAATTCGTGGCAGTTTTAATCTTATAGGTTTTTTTAAATGTATATATAATTTTATATTGTTCTAAAATTATTTTATTTTCATTGTCTTTTTTTTATTATACTTCCATTATTAAAAAAAGAGAAAAAAATATGGCTTCTGGTTATACATTGGTAAAAGTTAAATTCGCACTAAATAAAAAGTTCTCGCATTATCGATTAGTGTATGAGTCATTCCTAGATTTATTTAATAGTAGTATATCATTCATGAAAAATCAGTTCGACTATTACAGTGAAATGTTTATATATATGGAATGGGCCATTTTGACTATACAAATAAATAAATCTAGGGAAGGGGGGGAGGTTATAAATTACTCCTCTATAATATAAATATACTTATTTTAGAACGAACTTTTGTTTTTGTCGTTTTGTGGTAGTAAGTGATTTTGAATTCATTGCTTGAAGGGGGAAAGAAGGATTTAAATTAATACTATTCAAAACCACATTTATATTAATAAAAAATGTACTTGCTGTCAAGTAATATCATAGTTGTACATTTACACAGTTATAAAATTAAATGACATAAATCTAATTGTATTTATATATTGGACTATTTCCATAGTCTAATATGAATAATGAATGAATGTCTTTAGAAAAAAATTAACTTCATTTAAATATTCCAAATACTGTTAGTAATGGCACACAAATTAGGATATGCACAAGGTTTTGAGAGGTATCCCCCCTCTTCTTCAGGTGTTGCTAGCCTGACTAATGACTGCACTAGCATGGGGATCGAACTTGGACCCTTAGATTCTTGAATATTGAATTTTAAGGTAATGATCCTGCCAAAGGCAACAGTCAATAGAAATTTCATATATTTATCTAAGAAAAAGTGGAGAATTCAGGAGGAACCTCACAGATAAGTATATGAAATTTCTACTGACTGTTGCCTTTGGCAGGATAGCTCAGTTGGTTAGAGCGCTATCTCAAAATTTTAATACTCAGGAATGTTTGAATCTCATGCTATCACTGTCATTGGCCAGGCCAGCAACACCTGAAGAAGAGGGGAGAATAATACCTCTCGAAACATGCATGTACTAACCTGTAACAGTTGCATGTATTTGGAATATTTAAATAATATTAAAGTTTTCTAAAGATATTCAATATTCATATTAGATAATGGAAATCATCCAATATATAAATACAACTAAAACACCATCATCACAATCGTTCGGGAAAATATCAATCTATGTTTGGTCTTGGGATTTTATCCAATCACCTCATAATGATTATAAGATAGAATATATATATAAGATGTAAAATTATATGTTCATGTATGTTTGTATTCATGTATTGGTATTGTGTTTGTTATAGTTCTGAAAAAGATTGCTGGGGCAATCAAAAACATCAATAGTGGGATGTAAAAAGCATTGTGAAAAGCAATAAGGAACATAAATGATATTAATATTATATTGACATATTTTTGTGTAACTTTTTTTTTTCAAGTTACGAAGTACTTAAAATTCCAGAAAGAAGTGCAGCGTATCAATTTTCATTTAGAAAATTGCTTAAAAATTTGGTAATTCTAATCGTTATGCAGATTTTAAGTCAGCAAAAAAATATTCTGTGCTTAAGAATTATATTAATGTTTTTTTTTTATAAACAGTTATAAAAGTCAGTAACCATAGATATTTCAAGTACAATGAAGTTACAATATGTATATAGTATATAATAGCACACATTTTGTTGATAAGGTTTGATTATAATAGAATATATATTGTTTATTGAATTGCACATGTGCAATATTTATCAAGACACATACACCTGTAATACAGAAATCTTTTTATACGTATAGAATGTATATGTAAATTAAAAGCATAAATAACATTAAATAATAATAGTAATGTAATTATTAATGATAAATTGAATGGATACATTTTGTGTACTATGCTTACCCCTTGATGTTCATTCAATAAAAACAAAACAAAAGATAGCTGTATTCTATCATTATTGTTTTAAATAAAATGAATAGCAAGATTTTGACTCATCGCAATTAAATATGCTCTAGGTCAGTGGTGCCCAACCTTTAACTTGACGCGAGCCAGTTGAGAATTTAAAAAAATTTGGGGAGCCACAATTATATATTTCATTTTTTTTTCTTCTTTTTTTAATATGGTTTTTGGTTCTAAACTCCAAATGTAGGGGGGGGGGGGGGGGGGGGGGGGGTTTTCACATTGGTCTCACTCCCCCTTCTTTTTTGTGGTCCAAAAATAATGGGCGCGCAGATTTTTCTCGATAAAATAAAAAATATATAAAAAAAATTATATATGTGACCACCATTTTTTTTTCAAAAAAAAAAACTTTTAAAACCAAAAAAAATAAAATAAATATATATATATAAAAAAAAATATAAGTGGGAAAAAAAAAAAAAAAATATTTAACAACCAAAAAAAAAAAAAATAAAAAAAAAATTAAAGGGGATATGGGGTTTTTAAATATAAAAAAAAATTTCCACCCAAAACAAAAAAAAAAAAAAAAAAAAAAAAAAAATCTACAAGGATCTTTCTCGATAAAAAAACAATATATACAAGAGCACTAAACACAATATATATATAGCACCAAACCAAACGTGTACAGCAAAAAAAAAAAATGGTGTAATATGTTAAAAAGAAAAAAAAAAAGTAAATACATTTTATTTATTAAAAATTTGGTAACATACATATAAATTACAATTACAGGAAAAATATATTTTATTTAATGTGAAACCTGACACTGCATATCGTTATTGTTTGCATTGTAAAAATGTTTATTTTTTAGTGTGTGCATGTGCCATCAAGGAACATAAAATATTTTATCAATTTTTTTGAAGAGTGCAATTCGAGCCACATTAAACAGTTACGCGAGCCACATGTGACTTGCAAGCTACGGGTTGGGCATCCCTGCTCTAGGTGATGTTTTTTCTTTTTTTTTTCCAGTAATCTTTTTTTTTTTTTGCGTAGAAATATAATAATCTCATTATCAGGGTCTATGCCTTCTCTAATTGTTTTAATGGTTTTTAAATCCATATCAATTTTATGAATATTCTTAAATTTCATAAAACTTTAAAATGTTACACTTAGAAAACATTTTATTGAATTTCAAACTTTTCAGCAAAAAAACTTTTATTATTGATTACAGTTTTGACTGTACCATGCAGTCTTCATCAGATCTACAAAGAATTTAGGACTATAAAACATTTTATTACAATAAATACTTTAAATCAAATTCTCAAAAAGAACAATAAGTGAAACTTTCAATATAAATTTAAAAAAACATAATGACACTCTAAGATGGAAAAATGGTTACTGTCATATTGTAAAATTTATGAAGTTTATGATTTTAATATTTTTTTTAAAGGTGATAGTGTATGGCCCTCATAGATGGAAAAATGACTGCCTTATCATAAAAATTATTAACTTTACGAATTTTATTTTGTTTTTTGCTTATTTACAAGTTCTTACAATTAGAGTACTGAATTTTACTTAAATCATAAAGACAATTTGGCTAAGTAAATTGACATTTGAGAATGTTATATTTAGTGAGAAAAAATGGCCGCCAAATATACGGAAATTCATAAAATTTAATAAGTTTGTGAATTTGAATGTTTTTATTTGTTTGTTTACATATTTTTTTGTTTATTTACATTTTTTTTTTGAATAGTGTATAACTGAAGTTGTGGAACATTGTTATCGCATATATTGCAACTTTGCTGTTAATTAAGTTATATGTTTGTTTTGATGTATTTCTGTAGGACTTAGACTAGTAATATAAGAAATAATTAATTCAATAATCAATATGCCAAAACTATAATATTCAAGCTTGCTTATTAAATCCTAATATTTATTCTGGTGTCATTTTTTTTTGATTGAAACAATGCAAAGAATAATTCATTTAATTTGCAATTGTTCTGTGATATTCATGAGCTATCTTTTACAATTAACTTTATCACTGAAATATATTTTAATTAAACATTTTTAATGAAAATTTGTATACAATGAAAATTTGTATACAAATAATGTCCATATTGCACAATGAGACCGCAAACTATGCTATATCTTATTCCAAGGTCATCTGCTTATAACAAAAATAGTATATAATAGCTATTCTTTTGTTGAGAAATTATGATTGGAATAGAATGTATGTTATTTACTGTGCTGTAAATGCCCATTACAGTACCTTTTAACGCACGTATAAAACATGGTCTGCATATATAGATTTAACATTACAAAGTTTTAAAAAAGTATAATAACGTAATCATTAATAATCAATTGAGAACACACATTTACATATATATTTGTGTATCTGTTCAATAAATTCATTAAAAATATTGTAATAAAACTTCTTTATTGTTATTTTTTAATAAAATGGACAACAACCTTTCGTCAAAAGATTTTGAAATATACGGAACACACAGAACTGTAGAATGGCAAGTTGTCAAAGCATCATTTTGTTTTGGCATTTAAAAAAAAATATTTTGATGGGCAGTTGTTTTCTTTTTAAATCATCAAACTTATCTTGCAATGATTATAATATTTTGATGATTTTCCATGTCATAATAATGTTGCGTTCTATCACAGGATCATTTTTCATAATCGCACTCTTTAGAGTCTATGCTGCCATCCTTTACTTGCAGTGAATTGTTTGGCATTGTGTGTTCCAGATTTTAGGCTAGATTTTTGGTTCTCATGCAATACAAGACCATCAACTAGAATGTTCTTATGATTCATATTGATAAGCTATAGATTTAAGGCTGGGTCAGTTTTGACCAAAACATTATTTCTTATTTTGCCTACAAGTTTAACTGTTTTAGGAGTATCAAACCATTAAACATCACATGATAACCATTCTTTATGCTTAAACAAGTTGTTTACACAGAAGCAAAACTCTCCATACAGTCGTGTCACTCAGTGCAAGCCTGAGTAATCATTGGATATAGGAAGGTTTGTGCATAAAATCCCTATCTGGTGCATACTCATCCAATATTCCCATACTAGCTTCTAGCTTGTGGCTTTCATCAGTGAGGAGCAATGGATCTAAGAGCACTGCACCTAGATCTTAGGGTCTATTGCAATCTTCCAGCCGCCATATTTTATCTTATTAGCTAACTATAAAGCTTTGAGTCCAAAATGAAAACACAATAATGTTTTCAATACAAGCTTATTAGCTTGGATAATCATATAGATCTGAACTATATCTTGTAAAGAATTCTGTTTTTTAGTCTCTAAGGTGAATGTATTTGTTTTCACATTTGTTAGGAAGTTATTGTATAAAGATAACCATAATTTATAATAATTTTTGATTTTCAATAGGTATAGCAATGCCATACAACATGAAGAAAATGTGCTATATCAGGGGTCCCCAACCCTATGCCCGTGGGCACCATGGCTCCCGCAGACCATTTTACATGTGCCCACCATTATCCGAATACGATAAAAAATTATTTATCCGATACAAATAAATTTAATTTTTAAAATTTCTTATAAATTGTATTATATTGTAATCAAATTTTTGAAATAAATATTTTTTTGTACATTATTTGTATTATTAACAACATCCAACTATAAATTTACATTGAAAAAATAAATGGTGCTCACCACATGGCCGGTATTATAGAATGTGCTCTTAAGTGCAAAAAGGTTGGGGACCCCTGTGTTATATTCTATCATAATTAGTAAATTAATGATTTACCAATCAAACTTAATGCATTATGAAAATAGGATCGTTTTTTCATATGATATAGCTATTGATAATACTTATTTATGGAAAGTACTGAATGTATTTCTATTGTTTATTACAAATATTCTTAAATATGTCAGCAAATTTATGACATTTATTATTTATTAATGTAAGGTTTTTAAAACGGTTGTATCATTAATTTCATAACTTTTGTAATGAGTTTTATATTATGTATTTAATCAGTGTAAATTGTAATTATGTGAAATTAATGATTTTTATATTTTTAAAATAAAATTTTTCATTTTGAGATAGTTATAAAGAAAATTGTAATTGCTACAATAAACTATATGGTGTGAGAGTTTTATATTATAATTTAAGTAATGAGCTACTAGCTTGAATTTGACTATGTTGAACATATGTCTGGGAACAATTTTTTTAATATCATAATTATTAGTGAAAGTAGCTATAGTTTAATGTTTATTTTTATAGTTAATATTATATAATAATATTTAATACATTTTTTGTTTATTCACTTTTTACAATGTAGTAAATTATATTTATTCTTGATAATGTTTTCATAGTTTCAATTATGCAACACTCTTTATCAGAGCTACAATATTTATATATATATAATCACCTAATTAATACCTTTCAGTATAACCCTATATAGTAATATATGTTATACATTATATATAATACTCTACATATCTATATAATACATTATACATAATCCAGTTATATTTTAATAAACTCAATACACCTGGGTCTCGTTTTACGTGATAGATAGGTTCCTCAGAAAACATGCGCAAACGAAATCGTGCAAAAATAGACGTAACTTACATTGAAAAAGGGGGGATGCGATCTGTAATTTTTCAAAATTCGCGTAATAAGCACCAACATAAAATTACTTTAAAATTCGCGCAAAAAAAAAAATAATAATAAGGAAATAAAATATGACTAATAAAAAATTTCAAATTTGAAAAAAAATTGATACAAGACAAACTTTTTTTGACTATAATATTTAATTTTATTCAAAATAATTTATTTTTATGCATAATTTACAGTACAGTAATTTACATTTTTTTATACACGTTTTAATTATTATGATTTTCTGGTGACAACGTAATTAGTAATTAATCTTTGAGACGATGATTTTATTAATTGTTTACAAAGCTCGCAATATCCAGACATACAACCATTTAGCTCTTTTTGGAATTTAAGAGCACGTTAATGATTAGTGTCATTAATAAGAAAATAATAATTGATTACGTTCTTTTTTAAAAAGCAAAAACAGAATGTGATTTAAAATGCAAAATTAACATGCACAATGTTTGAACAAATTTACATTATAATCTTGTAAAATTTAATATGTGTATACATAAAATGTGGAAATCATGAATTTAATTTCATTATTGCATAAAATCTTACTATTATAAAGAACTGAAAATATTGAAATTACTAAGATGAAAGTCGAATTCCAATAATGTGCTATTACTTTCAATATAACATAAGTGCGCAAAATTTATTATTTAAAGTAATAGCGCATTATCGGAAATCGACTTTCGGTGGAACACGAATCGCGTAACTTCAAAATTGTGTTAAATAAGTCCGCATAAAAAGAGACCCAGGTGTATATATATTTAACAATTTTATAAATATTGATTTTATTATATTTTTTTATCTAAATTATTATATAGAATATTCTATATATTTTGTATTTTACATTTATAGTCTATTTAACTATTTATTTATTATTAACTTAATTTGTTTTTATCAGTTTAGCTACTTCATGTTAATTTTATTCATACATTATCTAATTATAATATAATTTCATATTTTATTTTAACCATATCTCTTAACTCTTGAAATTTTATAACTGAATATTTTTTAAAGTTTCTTTTACTTTGTATCCTAACTCCATCTGGGAGAATTTTTTGTGAATATTACTTATTCTACTTTCTAAATATTATACTTATTTAAGCTATATGAAATTTAATTTTACAAAGTTAATATTTTTAAGCCTAAATCTTTATTTAAACTTGGTTTAATATTTTTAATTAAAACTTTTTAATTTTTCCCTCTCTTTTATTATTAGTATTGTGAATCCTTTTTATGCTATCTTTTAAAAAAATATACATTGTCTCTATTGAATACAAATAAAATAGATGATTTTTTATCATATTTGTTTTGGACTAATCTAGGATTCTATAGATTTTAAATTTTTTTAAATACATAAATATGTATTATAATAATTTACATATTTTCAGATGTAGTCTAATTACAATACATGTTTTACATCAATAACTTAATGAATAAAAAATTATTTGAAGGATTTACTTCATATTTACTAAAAATATTGTCACATTAATAATGTGATTACACAGAATATAAACATGTTGACCATTTTTAGTATATAAAGTGATTTCAACTAATAGTAATGAAAGCAGAGCTTTCAAGTTGCTCTATTTTTCTTTGTCCAATTACATTCACATGTTTGGTCCCAGTCAATTAATTATAATCCATTTTTGTTTTATGTGTGATATCGAAAATATTGAGGCAAAAATTGAGTAATGAAAGTTAATTATTAGACAATTATTTAAATTTATATAAATTTTATAGTTAATATCATTTTCATCCAGAAAATGTTACTTCCAAAGTCAAACGAAGAAGGGAGAACATTTCAAGAATGATAGGATTTAAAAAAGATCTATTTTTTTGATTATTTATTAACTGTATCTGTTTTTATAATCTAAGTATAGTTTCTCTATAATAGAACAAAACAAATTTATTTAATTTTTAATTTTATAATTAATTTGATGTTTCTTTAAATAAATATTATATCATATGACCCTGAGAGTTTTTACTTATTAGAAAAATAATTAATGACTGAAATGATTTTGTCATTCAAATTTCACATCGTAGTTTATTTAGCCTTGAATATAGTTCACATTTGTCCCGTTATTTTAATTTTTAAAAATATTTTAAAGATCAATTGATCTCTTAATGAATATCAGACATATAGTTCATTTTCTAAAGTTCTCAATTGCTATATCTTATTAGAAAGTCTTATAAAGAAAGGATAAATTGCAATTAGCCATGGTACAATCTATTGGCAATGATCAAGTATGACCTAGGGCAAAGAACATAATACAATGTAATAATTCGATATTGTAGATTAATGGTATGTGTTAATAAAGATTTACAAAAAAATCTAAATCTGCTAAGAGTATAGCATTATTAGTTTCATGATTTAGTCTTTTTTAAAAAAACAAACTTACTTAGCAGATTTTTGGTAGTTCAGAATTATTTTTACATTCCTTATGGACTTGTCTGCACATTTCTGTCCCTGATTTTTAAAAAGTATTATTGTTAAATTCAAATATTAAAACTTAGGTAACATTTTGATTTAAACTAAAATAAAGAGCATACTAGTAGCTCTAACAAACAAGGTTTATCGATATATGCCGCAAGAGAAAGCATTTAAAATCTCTATTTAGACATTTTTATCTAGTGTCCAAAATACCCTAGCACCTCATTAATGAAAGCCAATAGCTAGAAACCAATGTGGGGTTTGGATAATTTCTAGAGATTTTAAATGCTTTTTCTTGCTGCATTTATTGATAAAACTTGTTAGAGTTACTAGCATGCTCTTTATTTTAGTTTATAATTACCAGCTTATCAAATTATGTCACATGATGTATGACTTTATTTTATTTACCAACATTTTGATTTGTATGTAATCTTTATTATTGTTTCATTTAGGGAGACAAACATAATGTAGCTTCTGAACATGTAACCATGTACTTTTCCTAGAATCATTTTTGTGTTTTGGAAATATAAAGACTTATTAAATTCTAGTCACACATTAATAGTACAGCAACATCAAAATCATATAAATTTTTATTTTATTCCAGAGGATAGAATACAAAATTTTTGATAAATTTTGTGATATATTGAAAAATTATTCTAATTTATAAGTATTGGACATGAATAATTTAAAATAAATTGCTTTCTTATATTTGTAATCATTCACTATGTTATGTGTATTGAGCTCAATGACGAAGTTGTTTGCAAAAAAAGTCTGCATAATACAAGTTTTCATGATGTTAAGAATATCTTATACTAAAAGTAATTCATTCATTCATTAATCAGTTTTATATTATAAGGATGTGTGATAAAAAGCTTATTTGTAAATAGAAAATCACATTCAAAAACAGACTTTTTGATTCACACTCAAGAATGATTATTTCTGAACTGTTGAAGTTTCTGTATTTCTGGATACTATACTACCTTGTGTATGAAATAGTACTTGATATATTTATTTTATTTTCTCTATTAGTGAATGAAAAATAAAGATGAAGTGAATATCTGGATATAATAAATTAATTTTAGAAAATTTGGAGCTGATGGGGCTCCTTGTTCTGTGACCATTTTCTCAATATAATATACCAAAAGGGCATTGTGTTAGAAAAATGGTATTAATTATTATACCACTGATCGTAATACTTTAGGCCTCTTCACTTAGAAAATGTATATTCCTACACTTTTCATAGTATTGATTTTTTAAAGATAGAGTACATCAAGTAGAATCAAAGAAAGTTTATTGAAATTTTTTTGCCCAAAACATACAATAATAATACACAGTCCTGTTGTCACTATTTTAACAAAGTGGACTCAGAAAAAAACGACCTACCGAAATCTGATTACAACTTGTCAGATTTTATTTTTGAAACAACTTGAACATATTATTTTGTGCAGAGAATATTCACACAGTTGTTTATTTACAGGCATCCATCTTGACTCTTGCAATACCCATTATCTTCATCCATATTCAGCAACTGAATATTTAAATTTGCACATAAATAGTAAGTTGGGCTTGTTGATTTAATGTACAAGGACAAAATGCATTAATTATTGCATTTTATATAATTTTTATTCATGACATATATGATACCTTATATTAATTTTATATCTATCTTGTAGTATTTCAATTAATCCCTGTATAATTTTATGTATACTTTTTTTGTTTGTTTCAAAAATAGAATCGATATCGAGTCTAAATTTAATGTCAAATTAAATTTAATTAATTTTAAAGTTGCTAGTTTAAATATAATTTTCCTGTTTTTAAAATAATGACGCTGAATCTTTTTTATTTAAATTGTGGATTTAGAAAAATCATGATTTTGAAAGATGAATCATCAGATACGCCGGTGAGTTACAAGTTAAGGAATGAAGGAAGAGATGCACATCTGTGCAGTAAGCGCTAGCAGATTGTCACTCTTAATTGATCTTATCCAGTCCTTGTCAGTTGTTAATATTACTACAAGAAGTAAAAAAAATCTTGATATTTGAAAAGTAACTCTACTACTTTTTCTATATGTTGAACGAGTATTATTATTATTCAGATATTTTATTACAACATTAAACACATTTTTGCTTTATCTCTAATCTAAATAATGACACGTAAATTATACGTTGTAAATAAATGATCATTAATTAAATCACAAAACTTTATTTTTATTTAATATATACACAAAATATTCCAATTTTTGTAGAGATATTTGGTAATTAATATATATATGCACTGAAAACACATGATTTCAAAAGAAAGGTCACGTGATCAAATATCGTAAATTAATCGAATAGGCTTATGAATCTAGATATTCATATAATAAAAATGCACAAATATTAAAAATTTGATAGATTTGTCATCTGTGATTTATGAAGTTACAATAATTATATTTTTTTATACTTTTACATTCACCTTCTAAGATCTTGAATTTTTTTTAGTGAAATTAAAAGTTGTTTTATAGATTTTTTTGTTTTGTTATTGTTATAAGGCATTTCTATAAGTATAAATTACTTGTTATAATTTTTTTTTTATGAGTAGTATGAAAAAATTCATTTAAATTTCAGTTTATTTGGTAAATTGAATAGCATCTGTAATGAAATGCATCATAAAAATTCATAGTAATATTACACTACTTTAGCTTGATGTAATGTAAGTGCAGTGTGCATTAGTAATTCTTAATCAGAAGGCAATCAGCATTCAACATGCACCGTTTAATCACGTTACTAACTTACCGATGTTATAGTGAATATGTAGGAAACTCTCAAAGCCAAATGGAAGATAGCGATTTTCAAAAGATAACGGCCATTTTATCTTTGTATCTAAATACAATTATATAGGCCAATCTAAAGCATTTCAGAATGAGACTGTGAAGATTTAATCTTCATAACTTTACATCCATTATATTATTAGTTTATAGTTAAACCCAGCAAGTCATTATTAAATTGTTTCTAACATCATCTTTTACCAGTCATGTATTGGATTTAATTATAAATTAATAATATAATGGAAGTAAATTTAGGAAGATTAAATCTTCACACTCTCATTCCAAAATGCTTTAGATTGGCTTCTATAATTCCATTTAGGTACAAAGATAAGACGGCCATTCTTTTAAAAATCTCTGTCTTGGGTCTGCATTTGAGAGTGTCCTGAATGCCCACTATAATATCAGTGACTTAGTAACATGATTAAACAATGCATGTCGAAGGCTGATTAACTTCTGATTAAGAATTAGTAAATATCTTTATTTTTTTATTACAACTCAATATATTGTATGCTCTAAAGAAGCATTTTTTTGTATTCCATCATTATTGTTATAGATTTATTGTATACCAAATAAATTGTTCCTTTCTGTAAGATTTACCATTTAATAAAATCAATACTAAGTGTAATATGGAAAATAACTATATGCAAAAACATGAATGAGATATGCTTAAAATCTGAATAAAGCTTACAATTTTTGTCATGACTTTGACTAATATAACTTAATCGAAAGTGCACTACGCAAAAATTGCAAACTTTATTCAGATTTTAAGTATATCTTTATATTGTTCTTTGCATATAGGTATTTTCCAGATTACATTTCCTCGTGATATTGCATACCAAACTTTTCAATGTTATTAATAAGTGTTAGAAATCTGGTGTTGTTATAGAAGAGTAATTATAATAATCAAAGGGGATTTTATATAAAAAGTAAATTTAAAAAAAAAGTAAAAGGCATGAGTCACACATGAAAATATGTAAAAATTAAGTTATATAAATAAAGTATAATTTGTATGAAGTAAGTTTTTTTCGCTTTTGATTTTTTATTTTTTAAAAAAATAATTTGCTACATTTTTAGAAATCAAAATTTGTTCAGAGCATATAAATGCCAATTTCTTTTATATATATATGTAATTAAAATTTAAAAATTAATTGCTTTTTATAACATGATTAAAAAATATAATTTTATTTAATAATTGATGAACATTTATTATATTTTTTTAAACTAGTAATAACTGTGATATTATCATTTTAGCTATATATTATAGTATTTATCTATATAAATATTTGAAAACCAGGCACTCTTCACCAAGCTGGGAGCTTTAATTGTAAGTATAGGGGTTTGAACTCAGATTTTCAAGCATCCTTCAACTATCCACACTATCCTATACAACTGATACACATGACCACACACATGTAGAAAAGATAAATAATCACCAATATACGTATTTCATGCTAAATCAGCACTCATCAGTTGGTCCAGATTATCATCTCTCACACATATATATAATCAATGCTCAGTTTATATTAAGATAGCAAATCTTCAAACTTTAATGGACAGGCTTCAATCCACTCCAACTTTTCAGCCATCCATATCATTGAAAATCTGATGATGAAAACTCAAATCCCATGCTGATGCTAATATTATTGCCATGTCCATGTTGACCCTGAAGTCACTCTGACCCCTCATGTATAGGACTGTATCCATTTACATACATATAAGAGGGATGGACAGGATACAAGCTTGATATGTAAATATTTGAAAACCAGGCACTCTTCACAAACCTGGGAGCTTTAATTGTAAGTATAGGGGTTTGAACTCAGATTTTCAAGCATCCTTCAACTATCCACACTATCCTATACAACTGATACACATGACCACACACATGTAGAAAAGATAAATAATCACCAATATATGTATTTCATGCTAAACCAGCACTCATCAGTTGGTCCAGATTATCATCTCTCACATATATATATAGTCAATGCTCAGTTTATATTAAGATAGCAAATCTTCATACTTGAATGGACAGTTCTTCAATCCACTCCAACTTTTCAGCCATCCATATCATTGAAAATCTGATGATGAAAACTCAAATCCTGGATGGCTGAAAAGTTGGAGGTTGGAGTGAATTGAAGCCTGTCCATTAAAGTATGAAGATTTGCTATCTTAATATAAACTGAGCATTGATTATATATATGTGTGAGAGATGATAATCTGGACCAACTGATGAGTGCTGGTTTATCTTTTCTACATGTGTGTGGTCATGTGTATCAGTTGTATAGGATAGTGTGGATAGTTGAAGGATGCTTGAAAATCTGAGTTCAAACCCTATACTTTCTCTCTCTCTCTATATATATATACACACACATACACACACTGATATTTTGAATTATAATATTTAAGTTTTACTTAGAATTAATAGTTATGATGCATTTTATGTATATAATATTTTCAAGAATAATCGTTAATTGTCACATTGCCCACTGTGTTTTTATCATCTCACATCCAAACTCAATAAAGCAATCTTTGAGAAAATGTAAAAAAAAAAAGAAAGGATTTCACTTGCATCTGATACATAATCTTGTAAATAATTCATCTCTTATTCCAATAAAATTGCAATACAATTTATAATTTTTTTTTCATTTTTCATTGAAGTTATATTTTTTAAAACTTCTTTTATAGGGGTAAAATCACAAGAATTCATATACAAGATTTTTAGAATAAATTGATAGATAGGTTTATTAACTTCAAGAAGTATAATAACTGCTCTTTCTTATTGCATTGTCAAATATATACCATATAATACTAAATCATCCATGCACTTTATTATTGTTACACAATGCTTTATTTACCACCCTCTTTTACAGTTTTAATTGCCCCAGCAATCTCCTTCAGAACTTTTTACAGTTTACAGTTTCGATTGCCCAAGCAATCTTCTTCAGAACTCTTATATCTCCTAACTTCAACTTCTTATTGCATTGCCAAATGTATACCATATAATACTAAATCATCCATGCACTTTATTATTGTTACACAATGCTTTATTTACCACCTTCTTATACAGTTTACAGTTTCAATTGCCCCAGCAACTTCTTCAGAACTTTATATCTCTTAACTTCAACTGCTAAATTGAAAACATTTTTAAAATTTGAATTTAGCAGTTGAAGTTAGGAGATATAAAGTTCTGAAGAAGATTGCTGGGACAATCAAAACTGTGAACTGTTAAAGAGGGGGATAAATAAAGCATTGTGTAACAGTAGTAAAGTGCATGGATGATTTAGTATTATCTAGTTTGGTAACATTATATTGAAATCAAATCCATTGCAGCAAAGCTCTTTTCAGTTAAAAAAAGAAAATTACATTTTCTAATATTAATTTAGAAAAGAATTTGGCCAAACAATAATATATATGAATCATTGTGGAATGAAGTTTTGTCCAATTTTAATTCAGTGTCTTTAATCAATAACATATCTTCTCCGTATCAACAAATTTTCTTATTTCATTTTATATGTGATGGCTTTCTAGATTTTATGATATCTTGGAATTCAGTTTACAATTTCAACAGTACCTTTTCTAGCATTATATCCAGCCAGTTTCGTGTCAGTGTCTTAATGTTTTTACCTGCGTTTTCGCTCACACAAGATCCATTTTGTGATTCCCAATATACATATCTTCATACTTCACTGAATGATGTGAATTCTCTATATTGTTCTTCTGTTTAGTATCAAATCTCAGATCTATAAGTAAGAACCTAAATATATCTATTAATTAAAAGCCTTCGTTTTTAAACACAGATACACTTCCTTTTAATATTAAGCTATTTCTAATAAACGCATTCCCTCAAGTTTAATTCTATGATTGATGTCATTTTTCAAGTTTTCCATTTGTATTAATAATTTTACCAAGATATTTATAATTAACTTCTTTTAATTTATAATTATCAATCTTTATTTTCTTCTGAGGAAAGCCATTGAATATTACTTTAGTCTTTTTTAGTATTCATCTTTTGTTTTACTTTCTTACTTTCATCTGATAATTCTTGCAGCATTTCTTGAAGCTCTGAAGTATTATTTGCACAAATAACATATCATCTGCAAAATCTAGATGACTCTTTTAAAAATAATCTTTTTTATATTTGTTCGCTTAGTGTTCTATTTTAGTTCACAAAATACTTCTTGTGAAATTACTGCAAAAAGTTTTGGAAATATGGAATCACTTTGGCCCATGTCCTTATCAGTGTTAATCTTAGTATTATCATATGCTTTAATCACTTCTATTGCATTTTGGTATTTTTCAAAATATGGAATATCATGGAAATACTTGTAGAATCCAATGTCTTTTTATAATCTATAAACCCAAAGTGTAATGGTAACTCTTATTCATTGGTTCTTTACTTCTATCAGTATTTGGATATGATCCACTATTTTGTAGATGAATTGTAATTATTTTAATAATGATTTTGTGTAAACTGATTGAAGATTGGTCTTTATCATCTTCATAAATACCAATATTGCTACAGTCTTTTTCCAACTATTTGATACATTTTTGTCATTTAGATATTTGTTTTATAGTTTTGGCAACAGTTATTCTCTTTCTTCATTTGCCTATTTTTAAGATATCAATAATAAGCCATCATATACATACAG
The DNA here is from genome assembly GCA_028023455.1 of Epiperipatus broadwayi. Lineage (NCBI taxonomy): Eukaryota > Metazoa > Onychophora > Udeonychophora > Euonychophora > Peripatidae > Epiperipatus > Epiperipatus broadwayi. The sequence goes on from JAQFVV010006306.1 coordinate 2,509,628, forward strand.
GAATTTTTTCCTTCAAAGATTGAATTGTATAACCTCATTTTTATTTAAAATACTCTTCAATTGAGATGGATTAATTTAATTGTAATGTTAATTTTTTTATTCTCTGCATATATATCCATGTTTGTATAACTTGATCACATTCGGTTGCTCCTGATTTGGCTTTCCTTCTTCATCAATGATATCATTAAATGAAACACTTGAAATCAAGTTATTACACAATTAATATTTATTTTGTTAGGAAAGAAAAATGTACTAAATGTAAATCTTTTATCTAAATTTTACATCCTGCTACGTATATGAAAAAATCCAATTTTCATAAAAAACAACAACAACAAAAAAAAAACCTGTTATTAATAACGACCAATAAATATATTCCTTTTGTAATTTTATGCAGAATAATTGTCAAATATTAAAAATGTTTAAATTTGTTTTTTGTTTTTTTTTGTCTTAATTTTTGATAATTATTTTCTTAGCTTTATTTTTTATATTAACTTTATGGAGCATTTAATATTTTATTTATTTTATAATATAATGAGCCTGCTAATAGCTCTAAACAAGCTTTTTCGATAAATGCCACAAGAGAAAGCATTTAAAATCTCTATCTAGAATTATCCTTATCCCCAAACTGGTTTCAAGCTAATGGCGCTCCTCAGTGAGGCCATTCAAAATACAAACTCAAGTCTAGCATTTAACAAATATTTAACTATTAAGTAGAAAATCTGAAATGTTCATACATCTATGTCTTCAAATCCAGCTATTTAACTTAACTGACCATATGGGACTGAATTAAATTCAGCTATACCGTATATTAATAGACTTAGCAATATAACATTGCCAAAGCCTTAACAACCAACTATAATAATAAGAAAAACCAAGTCATACATCATGTGACTGAATTTAATAAGCATGTATTTACAAATGTTATATAATGAGTGTGTTAATAGCTCTAAATAAGGTTTTTCGATATGCGCAAGAGAAAGCATTTAAAATCAATCTATTGTAGTATTATTAATTTATTATATAATTTTGTGTTCTTATAATAATTATATCGTCAACAAATGCATAAAAGAATAGCGTTTTTGGCTGCCAACAAATTATAACATTATATATATATATTTACAAGATTCCATTCAATCATTTTTATATATCTATTGTTTATTTTTTCTGGTTCTTTGAGAAGTAATATATTCCAAAAGTTTTTTACATTAGGTTATTTCTATAAGTATTCCATTTTTACACATAATCTTCTTTCCCTGTTTTTTGTTTAATTCTATTCTGTAATAATGATATTAGCGATTAAGCCAATGCACATGCGCTTTAAAGATAAATTATAAATGAATACTCTTTAACGCGCATGTGCATTGGCTTAATCGCTAACATCACTATTACAGTATTAAAACATAGTGCTATATAAAATAATATCTCATTAATTTTATTCTGGAATGATTTTCATACAAGAGTTTTCTATATTCAATGAAAATGCTTTTTAAATGACTCTTTGATTAATTAATCTACTTATCATGTCTACCTAATCTTTATATATCCTCTGTTTTAAAACTTTTTAATTTTATATATCCGCACAACTTGGCAAAAATATTTAATTTAATTACAATGTATACTTGTAATAAAAAAGATAATTTTTTTTTTTTTAAGTTTTAACGAAAAGATTTTGCAACTTTTTCTAAATTAATGACCTGCACAGTTTTGAAAAATAAGTTCTATTTTTAATCAAAGTATAAATGAGATCTAAAAAATTTTAGCTAATAACTGCTGAAAGAGAAGATTGCCAACTTGAAAGTCAGCTTGCAGGTTAAGAATGATAACGTTACTTTACTCATTAAGATATACCAACTGTCAAATATCTAATTTAAAATTTAAGTCTAGTTTAACCCTCATAATACCTAGTTATATTTGGGCGTGTGTGTGTGTGTGTGTGTGTTAGTTAGATGTTCATTTTCACAATTTTTGTCAAAATTGCTTTTAGATTTTCTTAAGATTATTTAGTTATGGCAGGATATAGACTAGTAATAAAACATTTAATTTGTATTGTCTTCCCTTTTACAATTTTTTTGTAAATTCCTTCAATTTCCATTATTCTTAAAACAGAGGCAAAACTCACCATACAGTAGTGCCATCCCAGTGCAAGCCACAGTAATCATTGGATGCAAGAAGGCATGTGCATAAAATCTCTATTTAGTGTCTATTCATTCAATATCCCCAGACTAGTTTTCAGCTTCTGGTTTCATCAGTGAGGAGCCTTGGATCTGAGAGCACTGCACCTAGATCTTAGGATCTAATGCAATCCTCCAGCAAATACCTTTTACCTATTTAGTTAACTATAAAGCTATGATAATAAAAGGAAATATGTCTATGTGTTTGAAAAGGAAGGTTTTTAATAAATGTGTTTTACCAGCTCTTACTTATGGATCTGAGACTTGGACACTTAATAGAAGAGCAATACAGCGACTTCAGACAAGATGCATGATAGGAGTAATAAGAAGAGATCAAAAATGCAATATATGGGTAAGAGAACAAACAGATATTACTGACCTCATTGAAAAATTTAAAAGATTGAAGTGTTGGGCTGGACATATTGCTAAAAGAGGTGATAATAGATGGACACTTGAAATCTTAAACTGGAGTCCAAGAGATTGTAAGTAAAAGACCCAGAAAGAAACCACATGTGAGATGGGTGAATGAAATAAGAAAGTGTGCAGGGGTAATGTGGAGAAGAGAAGCTAAAGATTGGAGATGGATTGAGAGACCTTCATCCTGCAGTGGATTGATAATGGTTGATGATGATGAAAGCTATGAGTGCAAACTGAAAACACAATAATGTTTTCAATCCCAACTCATTCACTTGTAACCATTGATTACTCTCACTTGTACTGAGCGTCCTACTTATGGAGAGTTTTTCTTTTTTTAAAAAAAGAAAGGAAAAGGAGGTGTGGGGGGTTGTGTGGGTTGATTTTTTTTTTTTTTTTTTTATGGGGGGAATAGGATCACAATGTATATCAAAAAATAGAAAAAAATGTGGAAAAGCAGGGAAAAGGAAAAATCTTTTCATTTTGTTTCATACTTTTATTTCACCATGTGAAGCACTCACTATGTATATATAAAATCATAGCCCATGGGTTTGGTTATGCATTTATAACAAATTATTTGTAAACATTTTTCCTTAATTTTTTTTTTTTTTTAAATGTAAACAATTGGATAATTAATAGGCAATTAGCTGTTACATTAAAAAAAAAAAAATATTAGTAACTACATTTTTCTTCAGATGATGTAATTTATGATTCATACATAAAAATCAATATTGAGGATGTAAACCACTTTAAAGATTAATCTTATTTCTTCCAATTCTGAATTTTTATATTACTGCTAGCCTATGTTGCCCATAATATTGATCCATAATCTATATCTGATAATTTATTTAGATTATGGGGATAAAAATTTGGAGGGGAAAAAAAAATACTATATTTATCATTCAGATCATAAATTTAAAAAATTTGAGTAATTTGCATGTGTGTGTGGTTTCCCCATTAATAATGAGCTTAGAAAATGCATAGTAAACTTAGCAAATTTTTTGGATTAAAAGCATTTTTACAAAACTACCATGTGTAATTCTCCCATTTTGTTTTATATCTTACTTTTATAGATAATTTATGGAATTGATTGTTGATTATCAGCTACTTTTAATTTTACTTATCATGAGTTTTCCTTTTATTGTTGGCATTCTTACCTTATTTTTTCTTACTGGGTATTTAAATAGGATATTTCAAATAACATACTGTGGAGGGTAATGGTTGTTTTTTTTAAGAGAGGAACAATAAATGATGAGATAATATTCACTAGGTCCATCAAATGCCAGGTAATGAGGGTTTGCAGATTTATTTTTTATTCTTTAGTTCAGGCAAAACTCTCCATACAGTAGTGCCACCCTGTGCCAACCAGAGTAATCACTGGATGCCAGAAGGCTTGTGCATAAAATCCCTATCTAGTGCCTACTCATCCAATATCCCCAGCCTAGTTTCTGGCTTGTGACCTTCGTCAGTGAGGAGCCTTGGATCTGAGAGCACTGCATCTAGATCTTAGGATCTAATTCAACCCTCCAGCAGCCACCTTTTATCTCTACTTAACTAAAGATGGTGATCATGTGATGTTTAGTGGTTCTTTAGTTCAGAATAGTTAGATATCTGTTTACCAAACACAATAGTAATATGAAAGAGAAATTACATAGCTGCTTGGAATTGGAAATGTTTTCCAAGTTTCATAGTGAGAACTACTTGTTAACACTCAGGTGCACTAGACACTAGGTCACGAGGATGCAGCATATTATTTCCTTGACTGTCGGAATAGTAAGTTTCCTACTTAGAGCATTACTTAGCGGTAAAGATTGTCTAAATAACAATCACCATTAGTAAAAGTTTATCATTATTTCATACCATAATATAATGTGTTAATTGTTGGCTCTCTGGCTCTCATCATTAATAGACTGCTTTGCTATCTTTATTATATTATTAACATTTTTTTAGCATGTATGTTTAGAGATATGCATCTTAAACTACAATCTTTTTAAAAGATATCCTCTAATAAAAATTCTTCTTATTTTTTCATTATGCTTTACCATTTCATGTGAAAACTACAGAAAAACCATCAGCAAGCTACATGTAAACTAGTACAACTTTGACAATAAAGGAAAAAGTACAGAGTGAACTCACCTGTACTTTAATTTATGTATAACCCACTGGGGTTTTCTGTAGCTTGCGCATGAATTACATCTGTATTTGAGGTATTTCAATTTATATTTATCATTTCAAAGTGAAGTTAAGAAGGTATATTTTTAAAAAAAATATTAACAAAAATATGGTGAACAGTGAATTTTAGAAGTTTCAGGGAAGAATGTATAGAATTATCGTGGAATATGTTTTGCAGTAAATTATAATGATAAAAAAATAAAATGAGTAGAAAGAAAAAAAAGAATTTACTGAAGAATTAAAGACATCTGAAAGTACTGATTTAAAGAATAAAGCAAAATTTTTTTGAGCATTTTGTTATAATTTTATGTTCTATTCAATAGAAATCTAAAATCATATACACTGACTAGAAAAAAATAATAATCTAAAAGCATTGTTAAAGTGCTGTAAGAACATTCCAATGAGAACGTATATATTATTTTCATCATTTATATGTATTTTAATTATTTTAGATATGCGGAATTCGAACTCAGACTTTTACACAACCCACAACTCTCAGTGCTATCTTATATTGCTGACCCACCTGATCGCACACATGTTGAAAAGATACCTATTTCGTTCTAAACCAGCACTTATCAGTTGGTTCAGATTACCATCTCCGCACATATATGTATGTATAAATGAATTATTCGCCTATACATGAGGGGTCAGAATGACTAAACATCAACATGGGTAGGATGACAACCTTAGCACTAATGTGGGCTTTGAATATTCCATCATCAGATTTTCAATGAAATGGAAGGCTGAAGAGTTGTGGGTTGGAGAAGTTTGAAGCCTATCCATTAAAGTATGAAAATTGGTTTCTGAATACTGATTGTATATGTGTGTGGAGCTGGTAATCTGGACCAACTGATGAGTGCTGGTTTAGCATGAAATACATATATTGGTGATTATTTATCTTTTCAACATGTGTGTGATCAGCTGGGTCAGCAATATAAGATAGCACTGAAAGTTGTGGGTCGTGTAAAAGTCTGAGTTGGAATCCTGCATATATTACATATGTAAATGCAGGTGTTAAGCCTGTACAATGTATTATTTTTGATATTTAAAGTGTAGTCATAAATAGAAAGAGAGTTTGAATTAGACTCTTGGAAGCTAGAGATAAGAAAAGCTTAAATTGAAATTCTCACACTAAGCAGTAAATAAGAAAGCTTAAAATGGCTTCTTATATGCTTCATATAGTATGCTGAAGACGTTTTCAGTATCTATGTAACAATATAATCATAGCAATATAGCCACAAAGGGTGGACAAATGTCACTATTTAAGAATTCCAGTTCAAGCCTTTCTTATCTCTCGCCAACAAGCCTCTGATTCGAATTACAATGGAACAAGAAAAGTTAAAAGTCTAATTGAATTAGAAAGAGTGTTCGTTAATTGATAATCACTTCCAAGTACACCAAATTGTCAAAAATAGTGTTTTGCCATATCATTTCAAAATGGTGGTCATTGTTTGCCCTTTAAAAAAAAAAGACTGACTGAAAAACATTTTATGAGTAGGACATCTTTTTAATATTTAAAGAAAAGATGGTTCATTTCTGTTTCTTTTAGACTGGAATGTCATAAAATAACTCTGCATACCGTGAATCAGATTTTTGTCTGAGCTTTCATAAGAATGTAGTTTCACCATTATTTAATTTTAAACTATTAAAATGTCACATGATCACAAACATTTTGCATCCATTGATTACTATGGCTTGCACTGAGTGGCATTACTGTATGTTTTATTTAGTATTGCCTCTGTGGTATTCTATCTGCAAATGAACAGTGGATTTTACTGTTTTCCTGAGGTTTGTGTTGATGGTGTTTTAGTTGTATTTTTATATTGGACTATTTCCATCATCTAATATATGTATTGAATGTCGTTAGAAAAATTTTATTTTATTTTTATATTCCAAATACATTCAACTGTTAGTAATAGCATGTCAAACAGGTTAGTACATGCACATCAGACCATATTTATATTTGCTTAATTAGTATATACTTATACATCTAAATTATTATATCGTATTGTTTTTGAAAAAAATAGATTTTTATAAATTTTAGGAAATACATCTTTAATAAGCCACATAGTGAAGAAATTACAGCTTTATATTTGAAAGCTTTCATTTCTTATAAACCTACTAAAAGCTTTATATATAGTATGTATGTCTGTAGATGTTTATTGATATTTTGCATTCTAAATTTTGTCTTTAAAACTGTAATTTTTTAATTTATCAAATGTTTTCTGTCTCCCCCCCTCCCTCTTCTGAGTATATTTTCTTGAAGCCATTGTGTAGAGTATGCCTTTATAATGTGCAATTTCACACACGTGGTATATTGATTTATGTAAATTCTTATCTAAGTTATATTGGATTGCTGAGTTAATATCTATGATCAACTTTTCATTGGTTCTGCTCCATTGTGTATGTTTTTAAACTTCAAACAATGACAGGATTGAATAGAACTATTAAAAAATAAGAACTTGAAAAACTGGATTATCAGTCCTAAAGAAGAAAAGATTTTTAGTGAGAGAATATTGATTCTTTCACCCCATGTCTGATAATTCTGTAGAACATTTGTTTGAATACACATACAGATTAGATCATGCTGAAAGAAGGCATGGTTCATTGACAAAAACACATGTTACATACACATATATATTAATTTATATCAGTAGTTTATTAATTGAAAATATATATATTAGTAGAAATTTGAATATTATTCTCAAACAATTTTATTGTTTTATTTCTTATCAAGATGAAAATTGTAATGATTAATTTGTGATTGATGACACGAAAGATCACTGATAAGCAGTAAAGCTTTTAATTGATTTTGTAACAATACAAAATCTTTGCATTTTATTTTATTAACATCATTATAATAAAATTTTGGGAGTCAACATTTGTTTTTGTACTTCCATCTCTCTTCAAATTTTCATTCATTCTATATTCCTTCAGTGTTTAATATATACATTATTTTGTATATACTAAGTTTTTGAAAAAGCATATGGCATTATTGCACACGAGTTTATAAGAAGTTCGAGCGGCAGACCTGTGAGCACCAGAATCGATCCTGGGATCTCCTGTTCTCCAGTTGGAACACTACCTACAATACCAAACCGCGCAGAGCACTAAGTTTGAAATATATACTTTTAGGTTATATAAAGAGCTCGCAAATAAGCTCTTAACAAGCTTTGTAGATTATCCCTAACCCCAGACCGGTTTCTGCTACTGGCTTCTTCAGTGAGGTGCTAAGATATTCAAGCATTAAATGAAAAATATCAGGACAAGCCCAGCACTTTATATAATGGATATCTATTAAATAGAAAAGCTGAAATTTTCAGACATCCATATGTGTCTTCCAATCCAGCTATCTAACTTAAACAGCTCACTGAGAAAGCCAGTAGCAGAAACCGTCTGGGTTAGGGACATCCTGCAAAGCCTTTTAAGAGCTTATTTGCGAGCTCTTTATATAACATTTGTAATACAAACTTGTTTAAATTAGGTCATGTGACATCTGATTTGGATTTTTTAAATATACTTTTAGGTTATTTGTAACCATTAATGAATTTAATTTTTTTATATTTCAATTATTACATCGTGTTGATGGGATTACTATAAAACATTTAGATATGCTCTTAGAAAATATTGTAGATATTCAGGAGGAAACTAAAATGATTGGATTTACGTATTTTTAATGCCCTTTATATAAGTCAGCACATCCAGTTCTGATATTTATATCCGTTTTTTAAGCATATCTGTGATAATAATATTGATATGTATTCTCAGTTTGATTAGAAGAAATACAGTATTCTTGATAGTTGCTATCAATCTTTGAATATTTTATTTGTTAATCCTAATCCGATTCTGAGTGAAAAATGTTATTTCTTTTTGTTTACAATTTTTGCTCTAAATGAATGCAAATATGAGCTAAGTTTACCTGTTAAATGCTTTTATATTAACTTGCCCTCTCTGTGTTTCTGTCTGAGTATGTCCACATTTTTGAATTTTTAAAATGAAAAAAATCGTTCCCGTTTAGAACTTGAACTCAAATTCTTGCACTTCCCAATAAAACTCCTTAACAACTAGCTGACTCAACAGAAATATATCTGTAGAACAACTAGCTGACTCAACAGAAATATTACATCTGTAGAATAAACTTTTGTTAATATTAATTTAACTCGTACTTAATTAAATTAATTTAAAAAATATATATCTGATGGAAACATTGCATTTGTAGAACAAAATTTTGTTAATATTGATTTAACTCATACTTTATTAAAAAGCTATAAATAAATATTTTTATATAGTAGACAAACAACCGGCTAAAAAGTAGAAAAATAAAGTAATCTGACTACAAAACGTGTCATTTTATAAAAGCATTTGAGACCATAAAAATCAAAAAGACTTCAAACGCTTTTATGAAACAACACGTTTTTTAGTTGGATTATTTTATTATTTTTCTGCTTTTTAGTTGGCTGTTTTCATAAAAGAATTATTTAAAATTTTTTTTTTACATATGTTTTATATATATCATTTAAGAACCATACTAGAAATGCTTATTAATTAAAAAATCTAAAATAATGCTTTGTTATGTGCGCTAAAGTAGGAATGCATTATATAATTATCTTAGCATGGCATTCTTCTAATCATCATATATCTTATCATCATCATCATCATCAACCATTATCAATCCACTGCAGGATGAAGGTCTCTCCAGTTCAATCCATCTTTTCCGATCTTTAGCTTCTCTTCTCCACATCACCCCTGCAAACTTTCTTATTTCATCCATCCATCTAACATGTGATCTCTTTCTGGGTCTTTTACAATCTCTTGGAATCCAGTTTAAAATTTCAATTGTCCATCTATTATCATCTCTTCTAGCAATATGTCCAGCCCAACTCCACTTCAGTCTTTTAATTTTTTCAAGATCAGTAACATCTGTTTGTTTTCTTACCCATACATTGCTTTTTCGATCTCTTCTTGTTATTATGAGATAAATTTGCTAAATATTAAAAAATTATATATACAATAGTAGATCACATTTAATTCAGCACAAGTGATTTAAGCCTGAATGTTATTTTTGCTATCTTTGCTTTAATATTGATTTTAAGATGATAAGATGTTTATTATATATATAATCCTTTCTCTTTAATTTCATATGATCTATGCAGATAATAAATAAGTTTTAACATTACATACTTTCCATCAATTCATAATATTAACACATAGTAAATCAAAAGATTTCACATATGTTAATATATGTAATAAATTAATAGATTTAAAAGTGAATAGGGTAACATCTTCACTCTCAAACGAAGACACTTCAGATTGGCCTACATAAATTAGAATTTAGGTTAAAGATAAGATGGCCACTATTATCTTTATAAAATATCTTGTGGTTTGGGTTTAACAGTCTTTTTTGTACTCACACAACAGTGTTGAGTTATTATAAAATCAGTAAAGTGCTTATGTTAAAAAAGGTGAAATCCTTTTTCTTTAATTTCATACCATCTATGCGCTTAATAAATAAATTTGAATGTTTTGTAACGTTTTATATAAATACAATTCACCCACCTTACTTCAAACACTTTTTAGCAAAAAGTATTTTATTTTATACATACACAATCTGACATTTCACACTATCCTGCAGTCTGAGGAGGACTTCAGGGTAGTAAAAATTGTATTTATGTAGAATCATATATTATTAGTAATAATGCAGTCTGAAGTTGTCTAATATTTTGTAAAATAAAACAACTATATGATAAGCTCATAGAATATTTTGCATCTTAGCCTATGAATAAATTAGTCTGATAATATTTTTTATAATGATAATAGGAAATTAGAAATCGTACAACTCGATTTATGGTTGTGTCAAGTTCACTGACTTATGTCTGCAATTTTGAATCTTTTGAGTACGATATATAAATTTATTTTTTTGAGCTTATATTTTGTATCAAAAGTATGTTGTTAGAATTATCAGTGTTTGTTTCATATGAATAAAAGATTCAAATGTTTGAGAGAATTTAAGTATTTGCTTAAGACATGATTATTTGTTCTAGCGTAGAAGGTTTAAGTTTACTGCATACACATGGGTGTTCAAATAATAAGTATAACTGACTTAAACTTGCTTTATTTAGGCTGTTTTTTTAAAATAACATGCTAGATATTGGTTTAATAATTAAATTTGTTAATTAAATCAAAATTAGAAAATTGTTTATTATTGTTTTAATTAAAAATTATCCTCCCAATATTATGTGGTTTCAAATGTTTTTTTTCCTCAAAATATGATTTATTAATATAATATTAATCTTTGAATTTACACGTTATATGTAGTAATATACAAGATTCAAACTATGATTTACAATGCAGAACTTGATTTACCGAGTGAACAGAAAAACCTTGAATTGTATATGCATACATCTTGCCATTCATAGCTTCTCTCATAGTTTACTAAGTAACCCCTGACCTTAATGGCAACTAGATAGATCACAGCTACCAAGAATCACATCATCTCCACCATCCAGAAGATGAGAAAGGGAAAACCCATACTAATCCCCGCAGCACCCACGTCCCAGCCCCCCCTCCCCGCTAAGGACTAGGAACCAGGTCTTGGGGTATTTCCAAAGCTCAGACTCTCTCATCCAATGCCCTTACTAATCCCCACAGCACCCAGATCCCCTCCAAAACCCAGGCTTGTGAGACCTTCCAAGCACCAGACCCTGCCATCCAGATGGCAGAGATGAGTGACCCAGCAGCCCCGATTTGAAGTTTGGTTTCAAATGTTGTTATTAAATATATTGGAAACAGTTTATTTACGTTAGTATAAAACAAGTCTACTTTTAAATAAATATTATTTATCCATATTTTTTTTTTTTTTGTATATGATTAGCAATTAATTAGGAAACATGAATTCTATTAATTTTCAATTTTCCTTGCATCCTTCCAATTAGTAATACTATTGTACGTTAAAATATATCTTAGTAGAATTTTGCATTGTTGTTAATAAATATCCGAATCGACTGATTTTATCTTCTCATTTAAAATTTCAATTGCTTTATTTGAAGTAATAATTCTTTTCATTTGTCCTATTTGATACTGCAATTCTGCTTGTATTGCCAACCTCAATTGAAATTCACTCTTGTTAAAGGAAATTAATTGATTTTCAGTTTGCATTAAAACTCAGAATAGCGAATTTATTTAGTTTAGAAAACTGAAATTTGAATTTTTCTAGTATATTGGTGATTATTTATCTTTTTAACATGTGTGATCAGGTAGATCAGCAATATGAGATGGCATGGAGAGTTGAGGGTCGTGTGAAAGTCTGAGTTCGAATCCCGCATACATTACATATATTTTTAAATGGAAATATAATGTAGCTATTATGATTCATATAACATATTTAAATCTTGAGCATGCATGAATATATAACTGTAATTATATAAGTGTATATACTTACACCATGTGTACATGGAAAAATGATTTATCTGCTTAATCATCATTATCTCTAATTGTCATTTGTTAACAATATAGCCATTGTAACTTCATAGGAAAAAACCTCGGAGAAAGATCATTATATAATTTACAAAAGCTACATGGATATGATGTACTCGTACATGTATCTGAATAGTTATTATAGAAATTCAAAACCTTATTGATCACTGAGTCAATACTGCAATAGACAATCGAAAAGGAAAATGCGACAAAAGGCATGAAGTATCTAGATCTCCTATCCAACAGAACAAAAATAACCTGGATTATTAAGTGCTTATAAAAAAAACATTTTTATATAATAGATGCAATATATCCACAATCAAACATCCCGATTCACACAAGCGTGCAGGATTCAAAGCATTTCTCTACAAAAATTGGTATCTCTGCAAATGCGAAGCACATAGGAAACAAAACATCAATGAGTGTATGAAAGATGCACCTTAAGGAACAACCAAGAAACATTAAAGAAAGAAATCAAAAGATTTAATATAAAAATGAGGCAGAATATAAGACCATAAAATGACAATAAATCATGTGTCAGCATGCTTTATTTGCCAAAAATGGTCTGCATGCAAAAAAAAAACATGATTCTTTTGAACTCCGACCAGCCTCAATATAATATCAAGGATAGATTACTAAAGGATGATACCTCACAAATAGTTTGAAGGAAGTTAAGTACAATGACTCAGAGATGCACCGTGATATATCATGGCAAATCTAGGACCAATATTACCAGAATAACGCAGCACAATTATTAATATAAATGTCACAAAGAAAATTGTGAATATGGGTACATTTTCTGGAATCATGAAAGAGGACATTGTTTACAGCTTTAATCCGCAAAATGTTAACTTAGTATGCCTAGAATGCATTGACCGAAAGAGGAAGGTGAAGGAGACATGGTTCATAGCAAACAAGAACATCATAAGCAGAAGAGAGAACACTATCCAATTATTCCAGCTGGGAGGTATGGTTCATAGCTAACAAGAATATCATAAACAAGAAGAGAGAACAGTATCCAATTATTCCCACAGGTGGAATATGTAAATGAGCCCATTTGCATAATAATTAATGAAATATATAAGAAGCAGCAACACAACAAAATAAGAATGCTATGATTATGGTGCTCAGCACTGAAAGTGGACTCAGATAGATAAAGAAGCAGAAAAGAAAAAAATATCCCCCTTTATTGAGCATTCTCATACAAATATGAAAAAAGAATTACATGTATACTAACTAAGAATAAGACATTAAAGATGAATTTGCAAAATTTTCATACCGGTTACTTTTTGAAAGAATTGTATAGCTTTATGTTGTTTTATATCCTCAGCTAATCCTTGTGAAATCATTCGGTATTGCAGCTTCATCAAAGAGCCTGGGATTATCTTTATAATATTAATATAATCTGTTTCTCATGAAAACTAGTGAAACACCATAAAACTTTTTTAGCAGTTTCTGTCGCATAACTCATTACATCTCCATTCCATTGAAAATTTGACTTTACAATAAAAGATTGATTAGCATTATGTATAACAAACTGAAGATGTTTAGACTTTTATGGAAAATCCTTGAATTAAAGTTTTCCATTAACTGGATATTATGTGAAGGTGATCCACATTTTGCTTCCAATAAAATAAAGAGAAATATCACAGCCTCCAGGTATTTATTTAGTAATATAGTAGTTATATTCCTTTGCTAAAATTCTATATTCTTGGACTTGTTAAATGGAGCAGCTGCACATTGATATGTTAACCTCATGAGATTTTGTCACGCTTCATGATTCCAGACTTTTTGTCTTAAAATGTTACCAAGATATTTTATGTGCTTAATACTACTGAACTGATAACAATCTGAGCTAATAATTGCAATAATAATAATAATGATGATGATAATGTTGTTAATAATGATGATGATGATGATAATAGAATATTCTAGCATCTCACTGACGACAGCCAAAGCTAGAAACCAGTCTGAGGATAGGGATATTCGGAAAAGCTTGTTAAGATCTATTGGCATGCTCATTATATAATATGAGCTAATAATTGCTGATTTTTTTTTCTCCATTACTGATTGATAAAGTACTTGAGTTTTTTAATCATTAATTACCAAGTAGTCAAAAGTTATCATAAATTGCATTCAAAATATTAAGAACATTGTACTGTTCATTTTTTGAATGGATTAGAATATTATCAGCTGCATAGTGTAAATCAAATTAAACAGAGAGACTGCAAAACTCTCATGCTTATTAGCCAATCAGGTGTTATTAGTAACTGTCAAATCATAAATACAAGAGAGAATTTAACAAGAAGAGGGCGTCACGCTTTCAAATCTAAGTACTTCAGACTGGCTTGGATATATAGAAAGACAAGTAAAGAGGAGCCCTCTTGTTAAATTCTCTGTCTTGTATTTACGATTTGATCGTTATTAATAACACCTGATTGGCTAATAAGCACAAGAGGTTTGCAGTCTCTCTGTTTAATTTCAAATACTGTTTGCACTTTATAAATTAAATATTATTTACATAGTGTAAATCTTAAAACCAAGAAGATGAAAATTTTGCTTTTAATTGGTTCGTATAAACTGAGTAATCTTTTATTAGATGTTTTCATTTCATGATTATTATAAAAGAATTGAGTCACATATGTGTACAAACAGAGATATTTTCTTTTAAAGATGCTTCTTAAGCTATTTTACATTCAGTGATTAAATTTAAACATATTTATTTATTAATATGCCACATGTTCCCCCGAAAATAAGACAACCAGAAATTAAGCCATACCATGATTTTTCAGGGTGTTGATAATATAAGCCCTACCCCAAATTTAAGAAGTTAAGATTGTCAGCCCCTGATGGACGAAAATCATTCGTCCATTGAAACACATTGACGGATGATGTATAAAATTATAAAGTAATGAATGTAGTGTTCAAAATGTTTATATATGTACGTTATAGCTAGCATAAGAAAAGAAAAAAACATTTCCAATTAAAGTAATAAATAAATGTTAATGTAGATTTTTGTATTTGAATAAATGTTACTGAAAATTATTTTGCAGTCAGACTTATAACTAATTATTTTCTCTTTTTATTAATTACTGTGCCTTTGTTTAGTCTGATAGGAGAATTCATTTTTCATCTGATGTTCCAATCCTCTGTATTGTATATAAATCAACATTGACATCACAAAGAAGCTGAAACTTATTACTAGCAGCCGATACTCAGTTCACAAATTAATCAAGCCAGCGTAGCGTTTCATATATTATTTAAAATTAAATATTACTAATTTCAACAACACATAAATAAATAACTTTTAATATTAAACCGTCAAACATCACATGATCACCATTTCTTATGCTTGATCGTAACTGTTATTAAAACAGGCAAAACTTTCCATGCAGTAGTGCCACTGAGTGCAAGCCAGCCAGAATAATCAATGGATGCCAGAGCTTGTGCATAAAATACCTATCTAGTACCTACTCGTGCCTTGTAGTCTTCATCAGTGCGGAGCCTTGGATCTGAGAGCACTGCACCTAGATCTTATGTATGGGTACTGAACTGAGTTCAGATCTATATGACTATTGAAAATATTGTTTTCAATTTTATTCTCATAGTTTTGTAGTTAAGTAGAGATAAAAGGTGGCTGCTGGAGGGTTGCATTAGATCCTACACTAGATAGGCATCCATTGATTACTCTGGCTTGCACTGAGTGGCACTACTGTATGGAGAGTTTTACCTGTTTATTCTTATATATAATGAGAATGTTCTGTGATATGATTATAATCCTGAACATGAAATATTCTAGCAGTAATAAAAGTTATTTATAAGCTGTTGAAATTATCTTGTCCATCCCTCTTATATATATATTTAAATGGATACGGTCCTATACATGAGGGGTCACAGTGACTTTAGGTCAACATGGGCAGGGCAATAGTATTAGCATCAGCATGGGATTTGAGTTTTCATCATCAGATTTTCAATGATATGGATGGCTGAAAAGTTGGAGGTTGGAATGGATTGAAGCCTGTCCATTAAAGTATGAAGATTTGCTATCTTAATATAAACTTAGCACTGATTATATATATATGTGTGGGAGATGATAATCTGGACCAACTGATGAGTGCTGGTTTAGCATGAAATACATATATTGGTGATTATTTATCATTTCTACATGTATGTGGTCATTTGTATCAGTTGTATGAAATAGTGTGGATAGTTGAAGGGTGCTTGAAAATCTGAGTTCAAATCCCCTATACTTATAATATTGAATAAATATAAATTTTTGTACTTAAAGTAACTTTTGTATTTTGAATAAATATATATTTTTGTACATGAAAAACACAACAACACATCCCTGAAAATAAGCTCTAAGCTGGTTTTTGGAGCAAAAATTAATATCAAGACTAGGTCTTATTTTCGAGGGAACATAGTAGATGTGATAGGCAGTTAGTTATTAAGAAAAAAAAATCAGAACATGGTTTGTAATAATATGTGGAATTAAAGTTGATGCATTAAGGTAAAGTCTGTTTCTTTACATATATGTTTAATTTTAATATTAATGCAATTTTCTGTAAATTTTGCAGTAGATGTGCTTTAGGCATGCTAGGTAGAGTTTTTATATACATAGAACATATATATGCTGATGCCTATTTTTGATGATAAATGTTTCTTATTGAACACGATGTACTTTCTACTGAAATCGGTGAGCTGCTTTCTATCTTAATCATTTATATCTATAGATAAAAGTACTATTTTTTAATACAAATTTAAAACTACAAAGGACTGACTAGGAAATGCAGGATAAATTTGTAGGACCTAAGACAGAATAATGGCTTTGAAGAGGCATTCTTTAAAATTAAAATAAAAGATAGTAAATTAATAAATTTGTTAAATTCTCTGATCTAGATGCGTAAATTACAACATGGGTGGTAGTGATGAAGTCTATGTTTATATGTCATTCAGAGGCATTCAAAAATGTTGCACTTTTATATTGTTATCAAAAATTTATTATTTAATTGTTGCTAGTTTGATATTATTCACCATTCTCTTAGACCAGGGGTTCCCAACCTGGGGTACTCATACTCTCATAAGGGATACAGGAAGCTTGTCCAGGGATCAGATGAATAATATGCAAATAAATATATTATGCTATTAATATATTCCAAAAATAGTTGTGTTGTCAACATTTTTAGGCTATTCCATGTTCATACTGTCTGTCAGGCATAACAGCAATATTTCAGGTCTTTTTTCAGACATGGATGCAGTAAGGTTGTATAGACTTTTTTCACTGCAGGGTCCGATAACTCAAAATGACCAACTAAGATTTATTTACCGAATAAGGTTTTCATGAAAAGTTCCATTACTGCTTATTTTTTATAAATGAATAAAGGGTACCTGATAATTTACTAAAAAGCCAATGGCGGTTTGGGGACCAAAAAGGTCAAATAAAGCTTTTATGAGAACTTGATTATTGTTTATTTCCTATTATAATGCATAGGGGGTACTGGATAATTTACCAAAAGCCAAGGGGTTTTACAGAGACCAAAAAAGTTGGAAACTTCCGTTATACACAATTCATTTTAGAATCTTATATTTACAGCTACATCAGAAAATATTCTTTGTTTAAAGAACAGTCACAAATGTAAAACAAGTCATGTGTTTTGTTATTATTGTAAAAGAATTGCAAAAAAATCAAGTCAGAGGTCAAGTCATCGCTGTGGGTGATGATTAAGGTCCAAGGATGTTCAGCCTTTATTGTAAAAGAATTACAATTATAGTGATAATGTATGATCGTAAAAGAAGACAGTTGGTAGCATTTTTAGTAGACAGTTGATATTACTATGGCTCATATTTAAGTCAGTTTTTGTATGCGTTTTAATGGAAATCAGTAACTAAAAAATTGATTATACACCAAACACAAGCTACAAAGCAAGCTTATTTAACATCAATCAAAAGATATTTATGAAAATGTTGTTGGTTAAAAAATCCAATATTAAAACTAGTGTTTCTTCAGTGGTAATCAAAATTCTATTTGAAAACAATTAATTTAAACAAATTTTGCAAGCAGTGAAAATGTTTTTAAAAACAAATCGCAAATTAAAACAACCAGCAAGAATAAAAGAGATAATCACAACAGGCGGTTACGCAATTGGTTTTTATTAAAATCTAATGTTCATGAAAAAAACATTAACTTTTAAAGAGATTAGTGGTTTTTGTCAATTATGACTATAAAATAATTAATAATTTCAAATATGGAAATCAAAATAATCAAATCATTAACATTTTTACTATTGTAAATGAAGAATGTATTTGTATGATAAGCTTAATGTAACCTTTCTCCCCCCTCCGTCCCGCCATTAAAGTCATTTATTAAATTTACCGTGATAAAACATTTATCATTTCAATAATTGAAATTAAAATATTAATTAAAAGTTTCTGTGTGATTAATTTTAATTCTAAAGTTGTATGTAATTTACTTATACTGAATGTTTTTATTTATGTAATTAGAGGGATTTGAACTCAGAATTCTATTCATCTTTCATTCCATATGTCAAACAATTTATATATGACCACATACATCTGAAAAAGGTACATGAACCAGCGACCATCAGTTGGTCCAGATCATAATCTTCCACACATATATGCAATCAGTGCTCAGTCTATATTAAGATAGCAATTCCTCAAACTTTAATGGACAGACTTCACTTATCTCACCCTCCAACTATTCAACCATCCGTTTCATTGAAAAACTGATGATGGATTGCTCAAAGACTTTATTGGATTTGATTTTGTAATCATACCCATGTAGTGTTTTCCCGAAGGTTTGTGATGATAGTGGTTCAAGTTGTAATTTTATATTGGACTATTTCCATAATCTAATATGCATATTGAATGTCTTTAGAAAAATGTAACTTTATTTAAATATTCCAAATACATTCAACTGTTACTAATAGCACATCAAACAGGTTAGTATATGCACAATGTTTCGAGAGGTAATTATTCTCCCCTCTTCAGGTATTGCTGCCCTGATTAGTGACAGAACTAGCATGACATTTGAACCTGGATCCATAGATTCTTGATTATTGAATTTTAAGGTAACGCTATAACTGACTGAGCCATCCTGCCAAAAGTAACATTTAGTAGAAATTTCATATACTTATCTATGAGGTTCTTCCTGATTTCTCCACTTTTTCCTAAGAACAAAGTTGATTAGTGGTTTCCATACATTATGTACAGTCACACTAGATTGATTTATGGGACTTTTTTGCCTTTGTCATGTGAGCAGCTTCTTTAAATTTTCATTGTATCTTTTCTTCTCTATCCAATATTTTTGTATTTTCCCAATTGAACATAGATAGGTTCATTGGTACATACATAGTGCTATTTTAGACACGTTTTCTCTTTTCTAGTTATCAACTTATGTTCTTGCAAGCGCTTTTCAATGGAACAACTGTCTCACCAATATATGTTCTTCCACATTCACATCGTATTTCATAGATGCAGTTTTTTCTTTTCAGCATTTCAAGTTTAGACTTCGTAGATGTTAGAATTCCTCGTAGTGTGATATGGCTCTGGAAAGCTATACTGATTGCAGATTTTCCTCAAATTGTTTATTTTTGGAATGTATGGGTACACCACAGTACCAATAATTGATTTTTCTCTTGATGGGTATTTGAAATATTTAAATAAAGTTAAATTTTTTTAATGGTGTTCAATATATATTAGATGATGGAAATAATCAAATATAAAAATACATACCCATGTAGTCATTACATCAATCTAACCTCTCATTCAGACTATTATGTATCTTTATATATATATATTAATAGGAGAGAGATAGGCTGAAGTATAATCTATTTTCTAAACATTTATGTAGTTTTAAGATATTTAATTTGCTTATATTGAATGTTTTTTGTACATGTAATTAGAGGGATTTGAACTCAGGATTAAAAACTGAAGCTGGAATGCTCAAAGCCCATTGGATATATGTGGGAGAGATTATGATCTGGCCCAACTGATGAGTGCTAGTTCTACATGAAATACGTATATTGGGGATAATGCATATTTTTATAAGTGTATGTGTCTCAGTTGATTGGGATGGAATGGAGGATGAATAGATTGAAAAATTCTGAGTTCAAATCCCTCTATAAAATTCCCTCTAATTACATATATAAAAACATTCAGTATAAGCTAATTACATACAGCATTAGAATTATATATTGTTTGAGAAATAGATTACATTCAGTCCATCCCTCTCCTATTAATATATAAGGATATGTAATAGTCCGATAATATTAGGGGTTAGAATGATATACTATATACATGGGTATGACTGCAATACCTATTCCACCAAGGAGTTTGACCATTCCATAATTAGTTTTTCTAAGAAGTGGACAGTTGAATAAGGGTGAGATGATTGAAGTCTGTCCATTAAAGTTTAAGGAATTGTTATCTTAATGTAAACTGAGCACCGATTGCATATATGTGTAGGAAATTATGATCTGTTCAAACTGATGAGTGCTGCTTCTGCACAAAATACGAATATTGGCGATTGTGTAACTTTTCACATGTGTGCGATCATGCGTATTGGTTGATTGGAGGATTAGAGTAGACTGAAAAATCCTGAGTTCAAATTCCTCTAATTACTGATTAATTTTACTAATTTTTTAACATATAAAAAGTTATATAGCACAACTGATAAAATATAAATCAGTTGAATAATAGATGTGTCATACTACAATTTTACTATTCAGTTGAATAATAGATGTGTCATACTACAATTTTACTATTCTGATGTATTTTTAAAATATATGCTATCTAAATAACATATTATTTGTCCGGTGGATATTAATGGATTTGTTGTCTTGGGAAGGGGAAAAAACCCACACAAATTTTATGTGGATTTATTAGCATTA
The DNA here is from genome assembly GCA_028023455.1 of Epiperipatus broadwayi. Taxonomy (NCBI): domain Eukaryota; kingdom Metazoa; phylum Onychophora; class Udeonychophora; order Euonychophora; family Peripatidae; genus Epiperipatus; species Epiperipatus broadwayi. The sequence continues at coordinate 2,530,767 of JAQFVV010006306.1, forward strand.
AAGAAAATATAGTAAAGGATACAATTTTCAGTGCCTATATGAGAAAATAGTAGCAACATCAGTAGTTATCAACACTATTATCTTTTACTAACTTTATATAAAACAATATTGCTATTAGACATACCAATTGTTTTATGACATGTCCTCAACTATAATATTTAGAGGCATTCTGTCTCAATATTTTTTCTGCAGATCAAGGGATTGCCTAAATAAAAAAAATGTACATGCCCAGACACAAAAGCAATATGGAAAACGACTTATCTTCCATTCATCAAGATAAAATATCGAGTTTTAAGGAAAACCATTCAACCAACACTAATGTTATTAAACAAATTTCTGCAAATTAAGATATCATCTTTTAAAAAGATTGTCTAAATAAATATTGAAATAAAGCCCTTGTTTTTACTTCACCTTTGAGAAATGGTAAGTTTTAAATTGCGCTTTATGCAAAAAAGTGAAGCTTAGTATTATTATAAGAATGCTTAGCGCTTTCGGGGAACTTAGGTCTCCATATTCATAGCCTATCTTGGGAGTGTTGGCTTACATTGAGACCTAAGTTCCCTGAAAGAGCTAAGCCAACTTACTAAATAAATATTGTACATTTTATGGATTAAAAAAACATATATCTCCAAAAAACAAAAACAATATGGAAAACTACCCATCTCCATTCATTAGGATAAAATATCGACTTATAAGAAAAACTATTTGACACTAATACTATAAAACAAATTTGTAAAAAAAATCATAAAAAAAATAGCAAAGTATTCTAAAAGATAAAACAATGATTTCTCTAAGTAAGGATATTCGTAATACCTTTTGTGAATCTAGAATGGACACAAACTAATAATCCATTTATATAGTATATAACATCAAACCTCCACTCTTTTACACTTTTAGCAAAATATATTTATTAATTTGATAACAGTTTCGACTGTTCCCAGCAGTCTTCGTCAGATCTACAAATTTAAATATTACAGAAATACAATCATATTTTATAAATTTATACATATAATTTTACAATTTAATTATTATTTTTTATTTTTACATTATATTATATTCAATAATTTAATCCTTTTAACCTTAATATTATTTTGTTTTATTTTACCATTATTTTTACTTCTTATTGTATATTATTATTACTAGTATATTTATTTTTATACCCTTTCTATTATATTTTATTATATTAATAAATCACTTTTTATTTTATAATCTTACAATTTAATCCACTAATTATTTTACCTTTACCCAATCCATTAAAATTTTCTTTTCTACATAATCTTACTATAACATTTTTTAACTTTTATAAATCAAAACATAATTAAATATATAATTACTTTCAAAGTACTATCAAATCTCTTTATATCATAATTTATTTCATTTCTTCCATTTATTTTACTTTTAAATTTTTATATTACTATAAATATCTCCAACCTTCATTAACTTTTACCCAATTATAATATCTTAATTTTATCTAATTTTTATCTCTATCTTCTCCTTCACTCCTTATTTATATATCTTTTAATTCTATTTTTATTTTATATCTAACCCTACCTATTTATAATTTTAATTCTTACCCTTATCTCTCACTTCTCTACTCCCTCCATTTTTCTATCCCATAATCCTTTCTACTTCCTTTTTTATTTTTATTTTATAATATAGCTTCCTCTATTGTACATCAAACACACTAACTATCCATAATTTTATACTTTACTATTTCTCTTCATCTTTATATTAAAATTGTCCTTAAACCATTTTCTGAATACCTGTAACAGATGACTTTGAATTTTAGGAACTAAAAACTACTACAACAACAAAAATGAAACTGCAGAAGACCAACAAATGTCAAAAACTAGTCATTTGGAAAACTAATAGAATAAAAAAATTTCTATGATTGAAATTATAAAATTATGAATATACAAAAAAAAAAAAAACAGCTTTCTAAATAACTAATTTATTCTCTAAAGTAACTGTGAAGTCTTTATAACTCTTCTTACCCAGGAACAGGAGATTCTTCATGCAAACATAAAACAAAAATGCCCAGAAAACAAACAAAAACAAAAAAAAAACACATTCAGAAAATAAAAATCATTATCGTCTTGGAATAGAAATCAGAATCAACAAAACTCATAATATTGACTTATTGCAAGAAATCATATATTAAATTCATTTATCACCTTTAAATATATATTTTAATCTGATACTATGAATTATCTCATATCTAATGTTAAAATAGCAATGAATGTCAGAGAAGTGAATTCAAACCAGTGCTTTTTTTTTTTAATTGAAATTAAACATTTTGACATTTTAAAAAATAGTGTATTGGTCATAGGAATTTGACCCTGGAAGTGACAGATTGGGTCACAGTTCATGGATTTTGTGCTTTCTCTCACTGCACCAAATCAAACAGAGCAGAATTCACAATAAATCTATCATTAATTCAGATAAAGATCTTTATAAGTTTGGATAGTCTCGTTTTTTGGAAAAAAATGAAAATATTCTTAAGTTTGCATCTTCAGAGCCAGTCTTAATATATGTTATATATGTTGATGACATGTTTATATGTTCAAAAGACTCACAAATCAAATTAGAACAAGTCATCAACATTTCCATGTACCAAGACAGAAGACGGTAAAAGAGGAATTAAATTTTTAGATCTATATATTCAACGGCAATACAACATGCTACATTACACAATGATGCTGAAACCTATAAACATAAGAGTGATTCAGCCCAGATCAATAACCCTCATTTCACATAAATGCACAGGACTTAAAGGTTTTCTGCATAGAAATCATGCTCTGTGCAAACTTGAATATGATAAAAAGAACAACATTGAAGAGTATATAAAGGACCTTCAAAGTTGCAACAAAATTTTTAATGCTATAAATAGGTTTTACTGCAAAATAAGAACCCCATATCTCATTCAACAAGAGAGCCCAAAAATGGATTAGTCTCTTTTACAGCCCAAAAGTTGCACATAAAAAAGGATTTGCAAAGATAAATTCAAGGTATGCTTTCAAACCCTTCCATCACTGAACCTTAGTTAACGATTCTAAAGAAATTTTTTGTCAAATGAATCTGCACATCAAGTGGTCTATAAAATTAAATGCAACCAACCCACACACAACTTAGTATATTATGGGGGGAGTCGAGAGCCAACCTTTCCACTACATTGGCCAACATAGATATTTATACAACAAAGCCCTCAAAAATAAAGAAATACTAATAATATTGACTGACTGTGTACAAAAAACCAGCCACAAATATTAAATTATCAAAAGCAAAAATTGCGTATATGGAGAGAGAGAGGGCAGAAAGAAGCAGCAATAGCAAGAGACCATTTTTTCAGTTAATGAAAAGACGCAAGCATACCTCTATCACAGAAGTGGGCTATTTAAATTATTTTGAATAGCTAATTAGTCACTACTTGTACACTAATACCAAGAAAGCCATGAATATGATGTGCATGTTATATGAAAACCGTACTAGGCAGTAATAAAAAACTATACTAGGCAGTAATAAAGCTGACTATTTAAATAGCAAGAACTCTTTAAGTCATATTACTATAAGCCATAAATATGTGTCATATCAAAAGCATGCTAGGCAATATTAAAGCCGAATATTTTTTAGAAAAACTAGATGTTTTCATAAGCAGTCATGGATTGCATCAGCTCAGAAAAGAAGGAAATTATTCATAGTTGAATTACAAAAAATAAAAATGCGTATTCATAAATCATCATCATTTCATAATTTTAAGATATTATAATTAAATGTTATTACTATTTTTTCTTCTTTTGTATTTCATATAATAGCCATTTCTTACTTCTACAATAAATCATTTTCAGCTAATCTTTATTCGGTGCTTTTATAGGAGATTTTAATATGCTGTATTTAACATCTGAAAATAAATACCTTTACTTTTAAAAGAAAGTTACTGAATGTTTTGTCTTTTAACGCTATATTTTTCTTTCAAAGTGATATGAATGTCAAAATTGGTGAAAAATTTTATGGCGAAATAACTGGTTAATATGAACTGGTGATGACCAGGGACACCTAATGTCAGATTAATAATTGGTGGATTTCTGCTTTATTAGAAATACATATTTTCCACAACACTAAAGAAGGTATGCATGGAAATGGCCTCATGGTCTTACAAGAAACTATACCGTACTAGATAAAATGGGGAAAAAGGAGAACTATTAAGAGTTGTAGAATATATCCAGGGGATGACATGGAAACTGATCATTGGCTTTCGACTGCTGACATAAAGATGAAATTATGCAATGTCAAGAAGAGGAATGTTAAAAGACGGAATGTAGATGACATAATTGGTGGTAAATTATAAGAATATGTTTGTAGATTAGCAAATCAACTTGAATGTCTGACTGACTGAGAAGAAGACCCATGGCAAGTCAGCTGATTAGAGGTTGTAGGAAGAGATTTTTCAAGTGGAAAGAAAAACAAGGATGGCTAGTTAGTTAACGATAGGAATGATGGAAAGGATTTCCTGAAGGTTTGTGTTGATGGCGTTTTAGTTGTATTTTTATATTGGACTATTTCCATCATCTAATATGAGTATTAAATGCCTTTAGAAAAAATTAACTTTATTTAAATATTCCAAGTGCATTCAACTGTTAGTAATAGTACATCAAACAGGTTAATAAATGCATAACTTTTCGAGAGGTATTATTCTCTCTTCTTCAGGTGTTGCTGATCTGACCAGTGACAGTAAAGTTAGTAAATGCACAATATTTCAAGAGGTATTATTTCCCCCTCTTCTTTAGGTGTTGCTGGCCTTATCAGTGATAATAAGATTAGTAAATGCACAATTTATTTTCTAATGTAGTGCAAGTAAATAACATTATATATACTCTTTATCCCACTGTTTTCCTGAAGGTTCGTGATTATGGTATATTAGTTGTGTTTTTATATTGGACTATTTCCATTGTATGAGTACTGAATGTCTTTAGAAAGATTTAACTTCATTTAAATATTCCAAGTACATTCAACTGTTAGTAATAGCATATCAAACAGATATCTCACTGTTTGTTCTTCACAATAGTTACATAGTTAATAATTTAGAATCAAAATAAGTAAACCAATACATATTTCTTTATTAGATTAACAGTGTCTGTCACAGATAAATATTCATTAGAGAAATGAATATTATGTAAAAAATTTTGAATTCATTTGCTAAAACTACTGTTTAAACAATGTCTTAAGTTTTATTTGCACAAACCATCAATGGAATTTCAGTAAAGAAATTTCAAATTCACTTCTGATATATGTTGTAATTTAAGAATGCATTCTTCAATTGCCTAATACAAAATTATATACAGTATATACTATTTTAAGTAATAAATTTAATTGAAAAAAGTATTAACTATTTTGTTGTTAATATTGTATTTTATTTGTTTTAAATTATTTTGTTTACATAAAAAAAAAACATATCAAATTAAAACAACAACATTAGACTTCTAATTGTGAGAATGGTTATTATATTTATCAATGCGTACAGCTATTTAATTAATAACGTGATTTAATTTCATGCTCCAAATGTTAGCTTTGAGCATTTATTTATGATCATTTTTTGATAATGTGAAATATGATAATGTGAAAGTTGAATTTATTTGTATGATAAATTTATTTTATTGCGTAGATTAATAATTATATGAGCTTCAATTTTTACCAATGACGTCTACTGATTTTTACATAATATCTCTTTCCGTAATGAATATTCATTTGTGATTGGCATTGTTCATTTAATAAAAATATTTATTGGTTTATTTATTTTTACTCTAAATTTTTAATTATTTAACCAAAGTGAAGAAGAATCATACGTATAAGGGGGATATAAAGTTTGAAATTAAAAAGTCTAATATTTTTTTACAAAATTTTAGATATTTTAAAATAGCACATTTCTTAAATAGTTTACATAACAATAGTTTTTGTCTGTTAATTTATTTACATTTTATAACCATATACAGAATAAAGCTACTTCTAGAAATTAAAAATTTAGAAATAGAGAAAAGCATCCTGAATAACAACAGTAAAAAATTATTGCTTTTAAAATTATTATTAAATACAAATATTTTGATATGGAAATTAAAAATCAAAGCGCTCAGCCATTTTAATTGACTAATTGATATTAATTATACAGCTTTACGTTATAAGTGTGATAGCACTATTTAATATTATAATAATAGAGATGTTTTTTTTTTTTCCATATGTCACAGCATCGGCTGGGAGGCGAATCCGCAACAACCGTCTGCAACCAACTACTTGCTTGCAAGTCGGCTGCGCTGACCTCTCGGCTAACAACGCTTGACTAATAGAGATGTATTTGATTAAACAAAAGATAAATCAAAGATTGAAAACAAATCTTACTGATGGATTAATTTTGTCAGACTTTAGAATTATGGTGATTATTTTAAAATAATATGTTAAGAAGAGTTGTACAAAGTTCAGTATTGTTTATTTATGGTCTGAGACCACAATTTCCAAAATGTTTAAACATTGTATTAGATTGTTATTCTAGGACTCGTGCATAGAAAAATGTGCTGTTGATAATTGCTAACTAAAGAATCATGTAATATTAGTTAAGCCAGAATTTCTATTTATCTGATCTCCTGAATAGTTTAATGCTAGCAATTGTAAATTTATAATAGTTCCCATTTATTGAAATGTGTGGAAGATTTCTATAAAGAATTATTATAGCAGTCAAGCATTGTTAGCTGAGAGGTCATCGCAAACGCCTTGCAACCAAGTAGTTGGTTGCAGACGGTTGTGGGTTCCCATCCCAGCCAATGCTATGACATATAAGAATTATTATAGCAATAAAGAACAAGAAAAAAAACCCCTATAATTACTACATTTTCTTAATTGTCCAGAATTTTAAATGAAGTGAGACTTGCAATTAAATTTATAAAGATGAGAAAAGCTCTAGATAAAGATGGAATTATAATCCATACCTTAAAAGAAGCAGTTGAAGAAAGAGCAAAATTGTTGATGTATATACAAATATCTAAATGTAATTAGAAAGGAAGCTCTCTAATCCACTCCATCTTATACAACTGGTAAACATGACCACAAACATGTGAAAAAGATAAATGATCTCTAATATACGTATTTCATGCTGAACCAGCACCCATCAGTTGGTACACATCAGCTCCCACACACATATACCATCAGTGCTCAGTTTATCTTAAGATAGCAAATCTTCAAACTTTAATGAACAGGCTTCAATCTTCTCCCTCCAACTGTTTAGCCATCCATATCATTGAAAATCTGATGATGGAACACTTAAAGCATTTGTTGATGCTGACATTATTGTCATATTTATGTTGACCTTAAGTTGCTCTGACCCCTCATGTATAGGCCCTTAATATGTCCATTTAAATACACAAAAGAGGGATGGGCAAATACAGGCTGAATATGTAATATTTAAATACAACTATAGTCTATACTGAACTTAATGTAATTACAAAGGATTTGAACTCAGACTTTCAAGTTCTCTACAGCTATCCACTCCATTTTATACAACTGATACACATAATCACATACATATGAAAAAGATAAATCATCAATATACATATTTTGTGCTAAACCAGCACTCAGCAGTTGGTTCATATCATTATCTGCCACACACACATATATATAACCAGTGTTCAGTTTATATTAAGATAACAAATCTTCAAATATTAATGAGCATGCTTCAATCTTCTTGACCCTCCAATTCTTCAGCCATCCAAGTCATTGAAAATCTGATGATGGAAGACTTAAAGTCCTGTTGTTGCCATCATTATTGTTGTACTCATGTTGATTTTAAGTTACTCTGACCCCTCATATCTAGGGCCTTAATATGTCCATTTAAATATACAGAAGAGAGATGGGCCGAATATAAGCTGAATATGTAATATTTAAAAACAAGGTTGTCTATACTTAATGTAATTTGAAAGGATTTGATCGCAGACTTTCAAGCTCTCTACAGTTATCCATTTCATCCGTACAACTGATACACATGACCACATACATGTGAAAAAGGTAAATGATCTCCAATATACATATTTTGTGCTGAACCAGCATCCATCAATTGGAGTCATAGTGATTTAAAACAACAAGCGTATGATAAAAAAGTTGGCATCAACAAGGCCTTTGAGTGTTTTATCATCAGATTTTCAATGGTATGGATGACTGAAGAGTTGGATGGTGAAGAAGATTGAAGCCTGTCTATTAAAGTTTGAAGATGCGCTATCTTAATCCAAACTGAGCACTGATTATATATGTGTGTGGGAAATGATTTGGCTCAACTGCTGAGTGCTGGTTCAGCATGAAATATGCATATTGCATATCATCTTTTTTACATGTATGTGGTCAAGTGTATCAGTTTATAAGATGGAATGGATAGCTGTTAGGGAGCTTGAAAATCTGAGTTCAAATCTCTTGTAATTACATTATGTTCAGTATAGACAATATTCTTGTAAAAGGATGCTCATTGGGAGAATACAGTACTAACATAAAATTTTTAAAAATATGATGAAAAAGATGTTGGGAATTATAGGTCTATCATTCTTTTATCATTTCTATACAAAATATTTATCCAAGATAAATACTATTCTTTTACAATGAACCTTGGATTTTAATCATCCAAGCAAACAAATTGGTATTAAAAGTGGTGTTAGCATCATCAGTCTCTCCAAGTATTTAGAGAAGTTATAAAAAAGATCAATGATTATGAAAAGGCATTTGATTCTATAAGTGTTTCTTCAATGATTAAAGCATTGGATCATCAAAATGTAGATCTAGGATATTGCCATATTCTCAAGTATATTTATCAAAATGCAACATTAGTGTTTCAATTACATGGTCATACTAAGAAGATTAATATTGAGAAGAGTTTACAACAGGTAACTCCATATACAAAACTTTTTACAGTAATTTTTCAAAAGGTATTTATTTTGTGGAATAAAATAGGAAGCTACAAAAGATAAAATAAATTGAGATTATCTAAGTCTTCTAGGTTTAGCAGATGATGTAATGTTTTGCAAATAATGCTTCAAAATGTAAGGAAATGTTTCAAGAGTTATCAGATGAAAGTAAGAAAATTGACCTAAAGATAAATGTGAAGATAAATTATAAAGCGCTGAAAACGGAAATTACGCAAACGGAAGTCAATCTCCGATAATGCGCTATTTCTTAAATATTATAAATCTCTGCTTACTTTCCCGCCAGTAAGAATTTAAAAAACTTAAATGACTTCAGTGATTCACTTAAGTTTTTTAAATTCTAACCGGCGGGAGAGTGTGTGGAGATTTATATTTAAGAAATAGCACATTATCAGAGATTGACTTCCGTTTGAATAATTTCTAAAGATAAATGCTAAAAAGACTAAATTAATGTTCAATGGATTTTCTCAAAAGAAACAAAGATTGATAATGATGACTTAAAAAAAGTTAATAACTGCAAATACCTTTGTCAGATTAGTAATATGGATGGAAACATAATGGATGGAATTAATCATAGAATTAAAGTTGGTCGGAGTGTTTTTTTGGTAGAAATAACTTAATATTAGAAGGAAATATGTCTAATATGTTTGAAAAAGGTTTTTAACAAATGTGTTTTAACAGTTCGTACTTATGGATCTGCAATTTGGACATATTAGAAATTTGATACAGAGTTTCAGACAACTCAATAAAGGATGGAGAGATTTATGTTAGGGATGAAAAGAAGGAATTAAAAATGAAATAAATGGATGACAGAGCAAACATGTATGACTGATATCATTGAAAGAATTGAGAGACTGAAGTGGAACTGGATTAGACATATTGCTAGAAGAGTTAATAGTAGACGGACAGTTGAAATCTTAACGGGATTCAAAGAGATTGTAAAAGACCTAGAAATAGATCATGAGAGATTGATTAATGAAATAAGGAAGTGTGCTCTGATGTGGAGAAGTTAGAGATCAGAGAAACTGGATTAAATTTGAAGAAATCTTGATTCTGCAATGGATCGATAGTGGTTGGAAATGATGATATATCATATAAAAAGATTATTTCTAGGAAGTGCACTTTTATATTGGAAAAAAAAAAAAGTTTAGCATTTTGAATTTCATGCATACAAAAATAATCATTTGAATGCTTTTGAAGATGAAGTACTATCGAAGAAAATATTTTGTATTAAAACATGTTGGATGCTTTGAAATATGCCACATAGAAACATATAAAGTTTGGAAACCATTTTATACACCTAATATTCTTCTATGTATCTGAAATTGAAAATAATGACTGTTAATTTTAGTATTACAATTTAAATCTACATAAATAAAGTGTAATTTTAATCAGAAGAGAATTACATCCTATATGAATGAACTGTTCTATTGCTTTAATGCCTAAATGGTGTTTTGTTGAATATGAAGAATACTCTCAAACCAAAGATAAGGGTGGCCATCTTATCTCTTTACTTAAATTCACTGATATAGGTCAATGTAAAGCAACTTAGAATGACAGCGTAAAGGTCTTCCATTAACCACTTTATATCCTAAATTCACTGATATAGGTCAATCTAAAGCTAGAATGAGAGCATAAAGGTCTTCCATTAATCACTTTACATCCATTAACCATATTACACCCATTAACATTTATCAAGTCTTCCAACATACTGCTTGCTAATATTATGAAGTATTACAATCTATGTAACTATTGAATTTGCTATCACAGTATTCATAGAAGTAACAGGCCATAGATTGAAAGATTATGTGGTTGTTAATGGATGGAATAAAGTTAATGGATGTAAAGGCATTTTAATGGGAAATGTTCATGCTCTCATTCCAAGATACTTTAGATTGGCCTACATTAGTGAATTTAGGTACAGAGATAAGACTGCTGCTCTTATTTTTTCAAAGTCTCTCTTGTTCTTTAGTTTGAGAGTATTTTTCATACTCAACCAAAATGTCATAGAGGTATAAAAACAATCTAACAGTGATTAAATTACATACAAATAACTGCACTAGTAAATTAAATAGAGAGTTATATAAATAAGTTGTGTAATTTAAAGCCTTGCGCTGTAGATCCAAATTTGAGATGATTAAATAAGAAGTTAGCAATAATTGTTCAATCATCACTGGAGACTGTTTTATAACTAGATTGTTTTTACCTTGATATTCTTTCTGCTTTCAGACAGAGAACATGTGTACTTATATTATGATTTAATTCTAGTATATAAATGGAATTCTAGTAAAATAGTGTTAAGTGCAAATGTATATTATAATAACTTCTTCCATACAGAGAAGTACAAGAGAGCCATTGAATTTTTGTGATTGACGGACATTTTCGCATACATACCTTCACATAAAAACAAGTTATAAAATAATGCAGTGTTATTCGTGGTTTGCTTTTATTTTTAGAGGATTCAACATATTTGAGATGTAATAACATATATGTTTTATAAAATTAGAGAAGGATCAGTAATTGGATGATATTATTTCTCCTTTAATCTCTTTTATGTATATTATTTTTTTTTTTTTTTTAGAGATGTTGATTCTTTGCAATTGCTTTTTAGATATGTTTGATGATTGTTTGTTTGTTATTGATAATAATAATTTGGAGGATTTTTTAAATAGATCAAATGGTTCTCATTCTAATATTAAATTGACTATTGAGGACAATATTTTTGATTTTTTTTTATGTTAAAATTTTTAGATTTGAATATTGATAAAATTGAATAACACTTTATTTTGTAATCATTTTATTAAAGTAAAAAAGTTAAGAAATATGATATGGCCTGAAAGTTATCAACCTTTCAATCACAAGAAAACTGCTTTGTTAAATTTTTGTTGAAGCAATAAAAAGCATAATAATTTTGAAAGTATTCCTTTTAAAGGAGTCAGTTTGCTTTGGATTATATTAATTTCCATTACTATCATGACCTATTTTTATAAAGCGCTGAAAACTTTGAAATTATTCAAACGGAAGTCAATCTCTGATAATGCGCTATTTCTTAAATATTATGAATTTCCGCACGCTCTCCCAGGAGTAAATCTCCGATAATGCGCTATTTCTTAAATATTATAAATCTTCACATGTGAGAGTGCCCAGATATTTATAATATTTAAGAAATAGTGCATTATCGGAAATTGACTTCCGGGCAGAGATTTATAATATTTAAGAAATAGCGCATTATCGGAGAGTGTCTCCCAGGAAAATAAGCGGAGATTTATAATATTTAAGAAATGTCACATTTTCGGAGATTGACTTGCGTTTGAATAATTACTATCATGATTTTATTAAGAATATTATATTTAATAAAGTCTGATTTATTCCCAAATTATTATTATAGATTAATAATAATAACAATCATATCATGAGAGTTGCTTCGAAGGAAGGTTTTGAATTAAATTCATTGATAGCAAATCTATTTCTGATATAATTTACAAGTTTTTGAAAATTTATATAAGTCAAAATAAATTTAGTCTTAATGGAAGAGTGAATATTAAAAAAAAAAGAATTAAAAATCGGTATAATAACTCTGCTTTGTATATTCATGAACTTAATATAGGCCATAATTTATTATTTGACAATGAAAGAAGTTATACTTTATGAAAGAAATGAAGAGTTAAAGAAACTGATAATAAATCTTGAATCTGAAGCCATCAATCTCATGGACACTTTCCTTGATGTTAAAGGGAAGAATTTAAAATGAATTGTGGGATTGGCCACTCTTTTATATATAAATATATTATGTTTAGTTGATTTTCATTTTAGAAGGTTTATTGATGGAATAGGGAAAATCGTTGTGATGGAATTTTTATTTAAGTTTGTTATTTTACTAATATTTTAGTGTTATATGATTTTCTATTAGGTTAATTTGTAAAGGGGGTAGGGGACTAAACAATGAAGAGAATAACAGTTTCACGCTCCCAAATCAAGATGCTTCAGATTGGCCTATATAAGTGGAAAGTTAGGTTAAAGATAAGATGGCTGCTCTTATTTTTATAAAAGTCGCTATGAGAGGTCCTTCTATCAGCAAATAAAGATATTGTTTGACTATTATAAACTTTCAAGGTACATATGATATAGGTTAAAGCCTGTCTCTAAAGTATTTATAAATTAATATATGCATACATTTGAAAATAAAATTGAAGAACAATACAATTTATTACATAGCTATAAAACAAACAAACCTAACTCTCATTAACACCTTACTTTATTATTTTTTAATTACTTTTTCAGAAAAGTTTTGCTGCAATTGAAATTCAAAATAATTAAATTTATTTGCAAAATCTTTTTTTAATTTACAATTTTCTAAATTTTAGAGAACATTAAAATAATAAATAAAAGTTATTTTAACCATGAGAAAGACAATATTTTGTGGACATTTGAAGAGAGAATTAAGGAAAGGGTTAATAAAATGCTATGTGTGGAGTGTACTAATGTATGGTTATGAAATGTGGACGATGTAGTCATGGAGAAAGGTAAAAAAAAAATCAGGTGGATGAATAAAATGACAAATGATATTTTGAAAAGTGTAAATGAAAAAAGAAAATTGATTAATAAAATTAGATAGAAAGAGAAACTGAATTGGATGTATATTAAGAAGAAAGAATAGTTTAACGAAAGATGTTTTGGAAGTAATGGTGAATGGAAACAAGAAGCAAGGATGAAAAAGATTGACCTTGCTGGTGATATAAGAGATGGGAAGAGATACATTGAATTGAAGGTTTGGGCAATGAAGAGAAGAAAATGGATGTGGAATGGATGTATTTGTGATGTGACTGCTGTCTGGACCTGCCCATAGGATAATACTACTATTGATTTATTATATCTGTCTAAGGAAGAATGCTGCTAAATAAACTGACATGCATTTTAAAGAAGTCAGCAAAGATAGGAAAAAATTAATCAATAAGCATTTTTTTTATTACTGTGATATAAAAATGTTTATTAAAATATTAAAATTTAATAAGTATATTAATATTAATTTTCTTTTCACTTGACTATGTCATTCTTTTGCATACTTAGTCCATATGTGCATTAATGCATTGTTGCTTAATATTAACATCTTATAAAGGCCATAACCAAGGAGATAAGAAATGCTTACTTTTCTTAATATAATAGCATACAATTTCTGAATGGATATAAAAATAAGCACAGATTTTATATGTTATTAAAATAAGTTTAATGTATAGAATGTGTAAATACATATTCAAAACTATAAATATTAACAAAATGCATTTATTTACTACAGTGTATGGATACTTTAAAAATACAGGACGTTTGTATTGAGTTGATAAAGATGTGTTGAATTATTATTAAAATTACTTCAAATTCACAATACAACCAGACTAGTCAAGAAAATAAACTCTAAAACCCTACCAATCGTTTGATTGCTACAAGCAAATTTCTCAAATGTAAAGAAATAACACTTGAGAAGTCTGCTTGTAGCAGTGAAACCATTGGTAGTGTTTTAGAGTTTATTTTCTTGGCTAGTCTGGTTGAGTTGTGAATTTGGGGTAATTTTGATTATTTATTGATTAGTTTGCTTTAGGCTTTTAATGTTCGAATTATTATTACATGTTTCCTTAATTTGTCAAAATTTTTAATTCAAGAAAGCTATGGTAGTGCTTTTGAATATTTAAAAAAATAAATAAAATAGTGAAACTTTTAAACATAAAAGATAGAATTTGAGAAATAAAGAGTTAAAATATTTTATTATTGATCTGTATAAGAGTTATTTTAACCATATATTAAATAATTTTGCATTATATGTAAAATTGTAGATTATTTTCCATTTAAAGAAATTAATGGGTTTTTTTTAACTTAATTTTTTACATAGACGATTAACTATTTATTTGTTTTCTACTTGTGCTTAGCTAGTTTTTTTTTTTGTTTATGCATGAAGTTAATAAATAATTCTTGATTATAGATGATCAGGACAAAACCCATTTTTCTTCATAAAAGCTGCTTTGTAGTTATATTTATATTTTTTATGTTTATATTTATATAACTTAAATTTATTGGCATAAATTTTTGTGATTTCTGCTAGATAATTATTGATCATAATAATAAAAAAGATTTAAAATTTACTTTTTTTATTCTAAAATATTGATATTTATTTTAAGAATAGTTTGAACTGTTATTATTTTTTTTTTCAGTCAAAAAAATCTGATTAATATTTGTTAGTCTTATCGTAGAGATGTAAAAAAATGTAATCTGATATTCCAGAATATTTTCTATGACGTGTCACACCTAACTGCTGTCATGGAAACAAAAATGCAAATGTAGTATGCAAAAGAGATGGAATTCTTATTTGTTATTGGGTAGAACTTTCTATCAATAATGTTATCAATTATTTTTATTTAATTCATTTGGCAGAAGTAAATAATTTGAATGTTTAGTTGCCAAAGGAAGTCTGACATTTTTGCACCAGAAATGACAGATTGAGATTTGGACGAGGATTTTCTAGTTTTTGTTTCCTGTTGGGATAGTATTTAAATGCTCACTAAATTTTTGTCAAATGCTTTTCCATTTTGATCAGCCTTTTGACAAATTAGTAAGAGTGAAGAGATAATTAATCAAATTCCAAAATATTTATGAAATCTTACTATATATCCAAAATATTTATGAAATCTTACTATATATCCAAAATATTAGGAGCAAGCACCTGAGATAAAGTCCAGAGGTGGTATAATTCTTTTAATTTATGCTTCTGTCTATTGGCTGCAAAAGGAAAATAATAATAAGTTCTTATAGTAATAGTGTAAATCTATATATTTTTTATATTTTATTTCCTTCCTACAATACTTTTTTTGCAAAGAATTTCTTTAGTTCTTTTTTATTATCTAGTTTTCATTTTATTTTCTGATGTTTTAGTAATGTTTTTCAAATGTTTTGTTAATAAAAGGACTTATTAGCTAATAATGAAGATTGACATAAAAGAAGGAGATATTACAAAATTCTCTGATGCTTTACCAATATATTTTTAACCAGAGGTATAAGTCAGCTAATTATTGTGTATTTAAAAACATTCTTGTATTTATACATATTTGTCCAAGTAAATTGAAGTTTCCAGTGAGTTTATTTACATTATCATTGGAAGCTATCAAACATCACATGATCATCATTCTGTATCCATCCATTGATTACTCTGGCTTGCATGCTACTGTATGGAGAGTTTTGCCTCTGATCATTGGAAGCTTCAGTTTACTTCCTGTTCAGTTACATACAATCTGAGTTATTATTTACTGATATTAAAACCAAGTTTTCATTTCATATTTAGAGGTTGTTTAAGCTAAAGCTTGGCTTTGTTTCTTTATTTATTTAAATGGTGATTCCTATTATTTATTATATATATAAAATCTACCTAATCAATATTTTGGGATTATTCCTGCTATGATGTATTATTCCAATGCCATTTTTGTCCGGCAATTATTATTCAAAGTTTTCTTTTATGATGTCATGCCATCCTAGAATTCTGGCATGACTAATCCGTATCAAATATATACATGTTACCAACTTTTCACATAAATACACATCAAGTTGTAAAATGTACTGCCCTGTGTGATTTTGTGCTTTTTACCTTTAGTGATTTTGTACTATCAAAATGGGAAAAGGTAAAAACACATTACAATACTAAATAAATACAAGCAGGTAAGAGTTTTTTAATATGGTACTTTTTGTGAGTTTTTATTTCAGCACTTTGTGCCATCATAAACATCCTTCCACTTCCTGGTATAAAACAGCAGTTTGTGCCATGATAAACACCCAACATGTGTAATACCAAATTTCAAATAAAAAAACAAATACAAAATTTTTTCTTTCACACATTTGTGATACAGTTTTATATTAAAGAATATATTTACAGCTAATACGTTATATATTTGTGAGTTTTTATTTGCTAAAACTTTATATATACTTTAAAAATAAATAAATTAAAATATAAAGTCAAACTAACAGTTTGCCATTCTTTTTTTTAGGTTAAAAACAAATGTAATGCTAAAACTTTATTACAACTCGCCATTTAAAAAACGTTTTGGGGTTATTTTTCATATTTTTCCATTTTTCTTAATGAATATATCTCTCCATCATCAGAAATAAGATTTTTTTTTTTATATTTAAAGTTTGGTATTACACATGCTGGGTGTTTATGTTGGCACAAAATGCCATATTATGCCAGGAGGGAGAAGGATGGCTTTATAGGAACAAAATGCCCATAATAAAAAATCCTAAAAATATTAAAACCTCATAGTGTGTTTTTTCCTTTTTCCATAATGAATCTATCTCTCCATTTTTTCCCCCTTAGATTTGAAGTTTAGTATATATGTGGTATGACATATTACTCTTGTGACGTATTATTCTAAGTTTGCGATATGTTAAAAAATGAGACATAGTAAAGGTAATTTAAAGTGATTGTTAATATCTTCACACTCTCATTTCCAAATACTTAAGATTTGTCCATACTTAAAACATTTGGGTTGAAAGGATAGATGAATTATCCTATCTTTTCACAAAGACTTTATCTTATGTTTGAAAAAATGAGAGTATTCATTTATAGTTAAATCCACAAAGCGCATATGCATTAGTTTAATGTAAATAAATTAAGTATATATAAGAACAAGTATTAAGAGATAGATGGTATCAGATATCTGTCTTTTGAGAATTTATGTTGAAAGCTTCAGTTGCTTCCTGTTCATCACATGATCATCATTTAAACATCATATGATCATCATTTCTTATGCTTGCTCTTAATTGTTATTAAAACAGGCAAAACACTCTATATGTATTGCCACTCAGTGCAAGCCAGAGTAATCAATGGTTGCCAGAAGGCTTGTGCATAAAATCCCCATCTAGTGGTAATACGTATGGAGTGTTTTGCCTGTTTTTTTTTTTACTTCCTGTTCAGTTATACATATTGTATAGTTACAGAATTATACCATATTGTTTGCTTAAAGTAAATTTAAAACACAGCCAAAATGAATATTTAATTCTCCAGTTTTCATTCACTAATTCAGTGATAATAAATAGAAGATATCATAGAATTAAAGAAATGTATATTTAGGATATAAATGTAATTTAACATAAATAAGTATTCAAATCATTTTAAACACGAATGATTTCAGTGATAGTGATGAAAGTATGAAGATTTTAAAAATTATAGATATGGGAATTTTCTTCTCTGAAAGTGAAAATGGAAGTTATAAGTGGCTACTATGTGACCCAAATCAAACTTAAAAAGTAATTAAATGCTGTTGGAGAGGATAGAAAGGATAAATTATTTCAAAAAACAGGTGATTTTGTGTACTTATACGAAAAAGAAATTTTATGGTATAACAGATTTTTCCTCAGATAATCTTGTAGAATTGATACTTAGTCTAAATGTACACCTGGGTCTCGTTTTACACGATAGATAGGTTCCTCAGAAAACACGCGCAAACGAAATCGCGCAAAAATAGACGTAACTTACCTTGAAAAGGGGGGGATACGGACTGTGATTTTTCAAAAATCGCATAAGAGCAAAGCACCAACGTAAAATTACTTTAAAATTCACGCAAAAAAAAAAAATAAGGAAATAAAATATGACTAATAAAAAATTTCAAATTTGAAAAAAATTGATACAAGACAAACTTTTTTTAACTATAATATTTAATTTTATTCAAAATAATATATTTTTATGCATAATTTACAGTACAACAATTTACATTTTTTAATACACGTTTTAATTATTATTGCTATTTGCCGATAAACAGGTTCATTTGCAAAGTGGTAAAAAATCAGATTCTTCACAAGAGGAAATATAACTAGCGCCAACTTTACATCACATTAATTTCAGGTGGCCTTAAGTAATTTTTAAATTGTTAATTACAATTAAAAATCAGATTTTAATTGTCAAATTTAATTGTGCCCACTGCTATTACTCACCTTTTAAAAATAAACTTGCGGACACTAAATGATTAATAATTGATTACGTTCTTTTTTAAAAAGCAAAAACAGAATGTGATTTAAAATGCAAAATTAACATGCACAATGTTTGAACAAATTTACATTATAATCTTGTAAAATTTAATGTGTGTGTACATAAAATGTGGAAATCGTGATTTTAATTTCATTATTGCATAAAATCTTACTATTATAAAGCACTGAAAATATTGAAATTACTAAGATGAAAGTCGAATTCCAATAATGTGCTATTACTTTCAATATGACATAAGTGCGTGAAATTTATTATTTAAAGTAATAGCGCATTATCGGAGTTCGACTTCCGAAGAAACATGAATCGCGTTAAATAAATCCACGTAAAACGAGACCCAGGTGTATATAATATCGAGATGAAATTTTAAACTGTATGGTCATGTGTTTGAATTAATGTTTTTTTCCCCATGTGTCATAGCATCAGCCGGGAAGTGAACCTGCTAACCCGGGACAACTGCTTGTAAAGTAGTCGTCGCTGACTTCTCAACCACCAATGCTTGACATGTTTTGAGTTTTTATTTGATTAATTAATTCAAACTAAATATGTTTGTGTGGTAATATATCATCTCTCAGGAATGAGATCAGTATGGACATGAGTCTATGTATTTGGAAATCCTAGATATGTTTTCTCACTCACTCTGATGACTTATCAAGTCTACTTCCATGCAAGGTCAGGGACTCGTTCCGTTACATATGGGGCAGCCAATTGTGGGGTACCAAATCTTATATTAATATCACATTCCATTGCAATATATAGATATTGATTAAATAATTCACTAAATTTTGAAAGAATCTGTAGAATAATCTTATTTTTAGATTGTTTTAAATATAAAATTTTCAAATATTACATTTATAAATTGTTTCAGTATTCTAATTTTTTTTTTTCATTTTAATTTAGGTAAGTGATTGATTCACATTCTTTACCGGTAAGAAAAAATTTCTATACTTTTTAAATATACAAGCATACTTAGGCAAAGTCAGTTTTCATCTGCAGAAAGATTTTTTTTTTTTTTAAAAAAAAAAAAAAATGGAGTCCTCGTAAAAAGAATAAAATAATTTTTTGTAAATGATTGATAATTTTTTTTTTTTGTGAAATATATATATATAAACTTAATAAACCAAATTTTTAAATTATATTTTAAAATATGTCAAATTATTTGAATAATCTTACTCTTGTAGCTTCAAATTGAAAACAAAATAAAAAGCATAGTATTTGAATCTGCAGAAAGCGAACAGGGATTTATGAGTTCGATACCAGTAGTATGCAACCTGTGAGTCGCGATTTTTTGCTGGACCATTTAAAATTTATTGGGCTTTATGCAATTTTTAAGAAATTCTCTTTTTAAGTTTTGGATAATAAGTTTTCTTTTTGAAAGAATTTAACTTTTAAAAAGTATATGATTTATTTCAAAAATTTCATTTAAAATTGAACATCCTTAATACTAAAATATTAAGAAACACAAATTTGTATATTAATTTAAACTATTATTTTATTATGAAATATTCTTATATACTTGTACTTATAATATAGGCATGGTAAAAACGAATAACGGACACTCAAATTTTCATTTGAGAAAGAGGGTCATAATTATAAAAAGATTGCACACCACTACCCTATACACTGTTTTGCTTAAGTGCCTAATTCTATTGTTAAAGTAATGGAACACGTATATTCAATGATAAATGGTATATTAAAATTAAATGTTTATTGAAAATATCCAAACGTTTTGTACCTAATTTTTGACATATTTATTATAATTTGCATTTACAAAATATCTAAAATATTATTGGATATTAAAAAAATTATGATAGAAATTATTTTGACAGTTTGTGAATTTGGAGATATTTACAAATGTTTAGTAAAAGAAATATGCTTATGCAAATATTATTAAGGAATAACGATTGTTCTTAATGGGTAAATGAGAATTACATTTAATGTGTATTTAGATCTGTTGAGTACCTCAATGACACATATTACTGTCGTCACTTAAGATATATTTTTTTTGGTTTTACACTTTTGCCATATCTTATCACTTTTTAAAGTATTTATTAAATTGTTTTACCAATTTCGTTTTTTTTTCATGTGCATTTTGCTTAAAAGTTAGTCATTATTAATGATTGTAAATATATATATATAATTGTTTAATCAATTTATTTACGGTTTTGGACTAAATATAAGTGTTAATCCATGTTCATTTTCATTCAATTAATTTCAGCATCAGCAAAATTTTAGTATAAATGCACCCTTTTTTACGATTATTAAAATGTTCCAATTTTTTAAAGACAGTTTCATGTTGTAAATAAATTAACCATGGTGAATATTATTTAAGTAGATGTTTTATTAATATATTTTTTAAAAGAATATTAGAATTTGTTTATTGTTATGACTAGAATCTAGATAATCAGAAGTGTTTTTTTTTAGGTTTAAAAGAAAATTATGTTCAAACTGAAATTATGTTTAGAACAAATAGAATTCATAAAAAAAACTTATTTTTTTTTGTATGAATAGAATACCAATTTTTTTTTTATTTTTTAAAAAACAACAACAAACAAACTATTTTTTTTAAAAATTGCCAATTAGAAATTGAATGAGAACATTTTGCAAGACTTGATCCAGAAAGAAAGCATTTTTAGTGAACAAAAATTAAACCTTCAATACAATAGCTAAAAATAAGGCAAACAATAAACAGATGGCTGCTAAATGAATCCAAATGTTTTCTAGCTATAGAGATATTATTATATTTTCTTGCATAATTTGTTTATTTTAATGTTTTCATGTTAGCATGTATATATTTTAAATGTCAGTGTATTTAGAAGTTCATTTTTTTCTTATATCTTTACTATTATCATTTTCAATAAAATTGGAGTAGTAAAGCGGCCATTTTAAAACATATTCTTTTCAAAAAATTGCTAAATATATTTAAGTCACTGATAATATTTAGTGAAGAAGAAACTTTTTTGACTTTTTGCGATGTCTATGTTTTTAATTATTCATTATCTCTGTAATATAATGTTCTTTTTTTTTCTTAATTTCCTTATGTATTGATTTCTACTTTTACATAGCATACCATTTACATCAAACCCTTTAACAATACTATTTTTTATATCAAAACTTTATTCTAACAGTTTCGACTGTCTCGCAGTTGAAACTGCTAAAATAAAGTTTTCATATAAAAAAATAGTATTGTTAAAGTGTTTAAGAAAATTGTAAATGATATATGTTACTATCTCTGTATTTGAATTGTGATTCCAATGTATATATGGTCATAATATTAAAATGTATTTTGCATATTTATCTACATATTTATATTAGTTGTATACTTTAGATCTCTCTTTTTTTTTTTTTTGTCAATGAAATGTTCTTTATAAGAGGCATTTGAAACAATGTATCAACTGATTACAGTGTAAAGCTGGCCCTGGGAGGGAATTTAGTCACTTTATTTCTCTTCTTTTTAATAACTTTTGGGCTAGTGTTTACATTATTTTATCAATTTACATTTATAAACCTTTTGAATGTTTCACCAAGAAAAGATAATACAGTTTTTATTATTGATATAAGGTGCTTAGCATGCTTTCGATGTTAACGGTCAGAATCACAGCGCTCATCTCTTTGCAGGAACTAGCTTAAACTAATTTTATTTCATCTATTAAATGTGATATTTTCTAACTTGTAAACTTTATTCTCTTTAATGTAATATGATAATTGTATTTGAGGCAATCATATTATCCTCACCATATCTGATGATTATATGTAGTACTCTCAATGAGTTTTAATTGCTTTTTAACTTTAGCTTTTATTTTTGACTATTAGTTTTCCTTCTTATTATATGCTTAATAATATATTGAAGACTTACCTGAACATCATATATTAAATTTTATTTTTTCATTATATGATTAATCTTATTAATTTTTGAAAATATTTTTACAATTTTTTTTGTTCCTTTAAGTTTTATTATGATTTTTGTTTTTTTGTTAAACTAAACTTAATAAATGCTAAATTTAAGTCTGGCGTGAATGGCTGCATAGATTTGTAAAGTTATATTAGTTTAATTAACCTTTCAGTAGGGATCAACGCAGCAATGCATCAAAAGCTTTGGATCGTTCTAAATCAGTTATTTTTAAAGCTGTGGTGACATATTCATACTTGTTGGAAACTTTAGAAAAAGTTCCATAAGATGCTGCCATCTCTTGAATTATTTTACAAGTAAAAAATCAATACTAGGAGGGTTTTAGGTTAAACAAAAGAAGAAGGCCAATTCTGATTGGTTGGGCCATCCATTCTTGATGCTTATTGGCTGATAATTCTGCTAAATATTTTTTCACCGCTGAAAATGAAAATATATGTTTTAGAGTGTTTTTTTTATTATTTTTCATACATATTATAAATGATCTTCATAACATCTGCTGAAAATATAGTTATTTTACAAAAGTAGTAAGGTTTTATTAAAAAATTGTATACTTTACACGATTGTAAATTGAAAAGAAACCAGCGATAGCATTTTTCGACATCCTGCCAAGAGTTTACATTGCCCCAAGCTGTTTATTTAATTTTCAAACAAAGATTAATGTTTTAAAATATTTTTCTAGCATTTATTTACATATTACCATGTATTTTGGTTAAAATATACTGAAAATATAATTATTTTTAGAAAGATGCTCAGATTTTACTAAAAAAATCTTAAAAAATTCGTAACATTTTTAATAACGTAAATCTGGGAGGGATTTAAATGACGTTTGCATTGCTTCTAATTTGCTCCTAATATTTTCTTTGATTTTTCCGCTTTAGAATATTTCTATAAAATACAAATAAAAATATATTTTTGAAAAAACATTCGTTTACTTTCCTAACATTACAAATAATTAATATACTTTTTGAAAACGAAACTAAAATTAATATATATTAAAAGACAAAAATATTTTTATCAAAGAGTTTGTCAAATGACCAATTAAAACTTTCAGAGTTTTACCTCTCTTGGCCAATGATGAAGTGTCCTTCGGAAAGGTTAAGGGAGGGTAAATCTTAGGTTATTTGTTTCGTAGTTAAATTGGGTCAATGCATTGGATATATTGGTGTAATTAGTAAATGTAGTATGAGATCTGCTACGTGCAGGATCACCTTATATGCCGCACTCGGGCGAAATAAGCCTTTCTTATTGACCATCGGAGACATACGATATTCCCTGCTCCTTGGATCACCCCATTGCCTATGGAATGGGATAGTAAGACGGAAAATGCAGTCCCTTCCTATGGAGTTTTTTTTATTGTTCTTCTCGCCAGACAGATGTAGTATTCCTGTACTGGACAAGAGTCAATGTCTTCTATAACCATGCTGTTCAGATGTGCATTCCTGACAGTATGGTATTTGTGCTGTCGTATTCGTGCTGCATTAAATACATCAATGTATCAGATGGATTGACGTTGGTTTGACTGCGACCTTTTGGCCTAAGGTTAAATAAGGGATAGAATATTTTCTTTTCAAATGCAATCTATGTAGTTTATTTATACTCGACACTCTTAAAAATATTATCAAATTCATCTGTGCTGATTGTTTAAAATAAAAATTTAAATTTAAAAATCAATAACCAACCTGAAATAATAAATTTTGTTCCTCAATTTTATTTACATATGCGTTAATAAATGTTTGTGTGTTAATTACTGGCAGTGGCTTATTTTATTTTTTTTAAATATTAATATATTTTGAGAATATAAATCTTTATGAAAACTTATAAGAATTTATATTATAAATTATCTCTGCTGTTCCTGAGCTAGTGACTAGGGCTGGCGGTTATGATAAAATATCTATGTAAACGTTGGATCATTAACAGCGCGTATCTGCCTACTCTATAAATTTTCTAGATTCGAGTAGCCTAGTGGCGCCCTGTATTGCAGATACGGTAAGACTCGATCGATCTCCAAATTCCCGACCGTTATAATATATAACTTAGCTCTGAATCTTTTTATGTTAATTGTATATTTTATTAAGAAGCTTTGCAAGTTAGTATTTAATACTCCCAAAACTTGTGCTGAGTCAAGCTGCTATAAAAAGGATAGATACAATATATCTTAAAAACCCCAACCCAGCTTTCGGTGAATTCTCACCAAAATCCAACAGGAAATAAACAATGCTATTAAGCAGATGAATATATAAAGCTTAAAAAATATGCTAATTATTGCAGAGAGAAATGTAAATTTATAAATGTCAGATGTACCATTTTTTTTTGAGAATGATTTGAAGTGCTTGTGTAAATATGTAAAAAAGATTAATGAAAGAAATCTATTCAGCATCTAATAATTTTTTTATCGTGGTCATTTTATTTTTATCATCTAAAAACATTTGAATTTCACACAAACCTAATTAATCACTGAAATATTTTTCTATGTAATTATATATCAAGTTCATTTCATTTCATAACGTTTGGAATTTTCACTTGTTTAGATATATATGGTGTCAAAGTTTACTGTTTTTTAATACAGTTTTATTATATCATTCAGAAATTTGAGGGCATTATTTTCTCATAAAACCATACAAAAAAACTTAATATTAATTATCTATTGTCTTTTGTAAATAAATTGACTAACTCCATTTTTTTTTACTAGTTATACTAACATTATCATCAGTAATTGCAGATATTAATTTAGACATATCTATTTCTACTTTTGAAACAATATTTATAAATGCTTTCGATAATTATCAAAAGGAGAAAACTCTTAGGTAATATATAGTATGCATCATTATCATCTGTTATAGAATGTTCTTGGGAATAAAATATGTTAGAAAAGTTAATTGCTAATTCCATGATCTCAATATTAAAGCATATTGTATGTAATAATAGAACTATTTGACTCATCACATTAAACAGGTTGTTCTCAAATAATTGATAACTTATAATAATTTTTTATTTGAAAAATCCTCATAAAAATGATTTCCCCACCATATTACCAAGATTATCATCAGTAATTGCAGATATTAATTTAGACATATCTATATCTGAAATAATATTTATAAATGTTTGTGATGATTATCAAGAAGCGAAAACTTTTAGGTAATGTATAATATGCACTATTATAGTTTGTTATAGATGTTCTTGGGGATAAAATATGTTAGGAAAATTAGATATGACAGACATTTCTATGCAATGCAGGTGTATAGAGATGCATTAGTAGATATTTGTGGACAATTCAAGAGACACGATTCTTCAGCATCAGAAACAGTCAGATTATTGCACTACTAACGATGAAATTCATGATTATACTTAATAGTTCTTAGTCAATTGATTGTTTTCTTGTTAACAAAATGTTAAGTAAAAATTTATCATCTTGGCTTAAAAGTATTTACATATACTTCCTGTGCGCTTAATAAATAATTACAACTTGACAATAGTTTATATATTTCCAGTATAAAAATCGTAATATTAACTCATTGAAATCGCAAGATTTCATGAAGGTTAATTTGTAAAGGAAATAGTGGACTTAAACAATGGAGAGAACAACAGCTTCATGCTCCCAAATCAAGATACTTCAGATTAGCCTATATAAGTCGAAATTTAGGTTAAAGATAAGAAGGCTGATCTTATCTTTATAAAAATCACTATTTTGTATCGTGGTTTGAGAGGTCCCTCTATTGGCTATAACCTGTATCAAATGCATCTTGTAAAAAATTCAAGATGCATTGGCTATAACCTGTATCAAATGCATCTTGAAATTTTTATAATAGTCGAGCAATATATTTATTTTTGTCGTTTTCAAGGTTCTTTAATGTGTTTCTACCTGTGGTTAAATATTCTTTTATTGATTTTTTTTATTTGTTTCAAGAATCTTTAAAAAGATATGGTGAATATTTTAAGCATTCTTTGATATACTTTTCATCATTAAATTGTTTTCATGTCTAACTATAGCATTTGAGATGTTAAAATTAATTGCTAACTGCAGATGTTTTTAAATCAAAGATGTGATGTATATGTATCTAATGTGATTAAAAAATTGGAAATGTATATATCATCTAGACAATAAATCTCATTTAAATGTAACTTTGTTAATAACTTATCATGACCAATTATTATCTTCTTTTCCTCTCTTATAAGTTATCTCACATCCTCTTCCCTCGGACTATGCTATAAATATATGACCCAATGAAACATTTGCATCGAATTAAGAAACCTGAACTCCACACTTCAACATATATGTTGATGCTGAAGCAGTCAAATCTGTTGCACATATTTTGCTTCACTGTCTGGTGATATTAGGAACCTTCAAACAGAGGTTCAAACTCGGTTTTGTACTAGTAAATCACTAGGGAGTGCAGGTACATATATGCACACGATTATTTCCTCCCCTCTTGTTAGTTAAGCATTATTTTGATTAAATAATACTGATTTAATTCTGAAATATTTAAATTTCCATCACTGTAAATAGTCATGCATGTGTGTGTATGTGTTACAGATAAATGGTATAATTATATTTTATTAAATATGTTTCAGTTTTTTTTTTTATTTTATTCGTGTATTATTTTATTTGGGCTGATGTAATACCAGAGAAAGTTCTAGAGAGTAATTAAAATCTAACTGACAGTTACAAACAAAAGAACGTGCCTTGTTTAAATTTAAAATGTCTTTTGTAAAGATTTATTTTAAAAGATCCTCCATTAATGGAAAATATATCTCTTGAATCTATTTCCAACTCGAAATAGATTGAAACAATACTCTCTTGAACTTATCTCATTGTCATCTTTTAAAAAATTATAACAGTTGACCATTAATGCACATCCGGGTCTCGCCAGCGGCAGGCAAATAGAAAGTTCTAGAAGGTTTCAGTGGTGTATAAATACAGCCCGAATTTCTATGTTAAACACTCTGTGTTTTATTTTCAGAAGGTGTTGCAGGACAAACCTGCGGCACTCAAATTTAAAAATATGGCTCGTGAGTAGAGGTAGAAATTTGCTTTCCTGATCTTTCCAAGATCAGCTCCATACCGCTATACTCCCATGCCATCGCCACTTAAAGACTTTAAATGAACTCTTAAGCTAACTCTGAAAGGATGCCAGCCATTATTTTTCCAAAAATCTGCCTTGCTGACTTTATTTTTCAAATTATCTTCCTATACGCGTATACAGCCGTCAAGTCTTCAAACAACAGAAGGTAATCCTCTACCGCAAATATGAACTTTAAAACCTCCATTTATGTGCTTTTTAATGTCTTTAAAATGTAACTTTAAAATCTCCATCTATGTGCTTTTTATTTTATTTAAAATGTAACTTTAAAACCTCCATCTATGTGTTTTTTTTTTATTATTTAAAATGTAACTTTACCTATTTCATAATCGGTGATGTAGTGCCGATTATTATTAATTTCTTAAAATAATGACTTTTTCTAATGCACGAATCTATAATTTTATTTTCTAAATATATTTGCTGGGTTTCACTCTTGCTATCTTATTATTTTAAATGCAGCAAACTTTTAACTTTATTTTATGTTTGAGTATATATTATTTAATATGCTAATAATTCAATCTAGCGAACCGATCTTGTCTTAATTTTCTATTCCGCCATTATGGAATCTTAAATAATTAAATGTAAGCTTTCTTACCTAGCCCCAAAGTTCGCTCGATTGAATAATGTTACTGAATTGTTCTATGTGTTTCATGGCATACTATCCGTTGCCATATTTAAAGATATCAATTTATTATTATCTTAACGCTATTGATTTAGTGAATTTTAATATTGAGTAAAGTAAAGCTTTGTGACCTTACCTAAGCTAGTAATCTGTCATTTTGCTTATCACACCATCTAACGTGATGATTTTAATTAATTTTTCTACTTGTCAAGCGTATTGATATTTGTTTAATGATGGGAACTACATATTCTTCCTCTTTATGTTTGACTTTCTAACCAATATTTAAGGTCAATTACGTCCCATTAAGGATGGTTTAAACTGTATCACATTATTACGCCAGATCTTATTATTTATGAGGGCCTTAATACATCAGTGTCATTACAGACCTGAAACTTATTAGCATTGCTTACCCTTGATAACATTAGAACATTTATATCTTGCTATGTCAAACTACCCGGCATTCCCGGATTATTTCGTAAGGCACATTTCTTAAAGGAGTTTGGAAGCACCGACTCCATGGGTTGTATCAGGTTGTAGCTAGGCTCTGCATGGGATAACATTGTAGAACCCCGAAACCATGAAATCCCTTCCAACCATTTCTTTAGATGCCATCTGTCATAAGTGCAGGTGAGCTTTATGTTCGTTTAAGTTGATGAAGCTTCTCATTTTTTTTGGCATTATCATATCGGTCAGCACCACAGTTATTAATATTTTACATTCCCCACTATTAGTCTATTAAGTCGTAATGCTATGATTTTATAAACCATCCCAATCTTTCATTTATTTATATTTTATCAGTTAGAAATGTCATGTTTTAAAGCTTATTTAAGCTATCCGCCCTCTCATTAAACGATCTTTAGATGCGCTGAGAAATAACTTTCAGTAAACCCTACCAAAATCTAATAATGTAACCAAATGTGCAAATAAATGTTTTCTTCTTAAATCATTAACAAAAATCGTTAAAGACTGTATACATTTTGTAATTTATCATATACTTTAATTTGCCATTATGATAAGCTGTAATAAAACCAAATTACATTTGTTTGAAATTCGTCAGATCATTTATGTTTTTATTAAATAGATCATGGCATTCAGAATAAAAACCTTGTAAATTTGATATCTTTCATTAGCGTATTAAGCCGCATCGTTTTGATTATTTAATGATTTTATTCATATTTGTGCCTGGTATTTGCGTATTCATTAATCTATTCTCCAATATGTCATTTATGGAATGCGCAAATCTCTACCGATAATTATGTGAAACCCAGATAGTATTAATTATGTATGAATAGACTTGCAGTATATTCTCCATAATTGTTTACCCAAAATTCTAACCAATTATTATTATTATAAATAAATTAACAATTAAATAAGTTATTCTCTGGTTCTATTTTGTTCCTTCCATGCATGCACATCTGTGATTGTATTGCATGATATATGATAGAGTCCACTTGCCATTAAGCTAGTCTATGATATTTGTGAAGGATTCGTAGCAAATAGTAAGATAGTTATAAGGTAGATGATCTTATTGGGAGGGGGGGGGTTACAGGTCAGGTTAACCAATTTTCCTATAGATCTTTTGTTTCTCTGCTGTCACTCTGGGACAGGAATTAATAGAATTTCATTTGTTATCATCAGAAATGTTGTTCATGGTGTTATAGATTTGGAAATTAGGCAATAGGGCAGAGTTCATGATTATTCCTGAATTATGTATCTTGCATATGATTGGACTCGAGGTACTTTTGCCTAGATGCTAGCTCTTGTTAGACGAACATACAATTCTGACTGGTACAATGCTTAGACAAATTCTTCTTAGGCTGAAGAATGTGCACCAATCTCAGATGTTACCCGATATATTTTTTTCTGTCTGTGATCTATCTCTGCAATCCTATAGATTGTACCATTTCCATTTTATAATAGGAATGGTCTCTTGGCACATATTGTAGTATGTGAGAGTGTGTGTGCATAATATTTAAAGCTTAAAAGGATGTAGGAATAAACCTAGTCAAAATTTACATATTTATTTAAATAGAGAAAGGCGCTAACCTGTATCATATGCACCTTCAATGTTTATAATAGTCGCTATCCTGTGTTGAGATTTAAGAGGTCCTACTATAGTCAAAAAACTACATCGTTTGATTATTACAAATGTTGAAGGTGAATATGATTACGGTTAAAGCCTTTCTCTATTTAATTACACACTTCCTATGCGCTTAATAAATAATCAGAATGATACATTTATTTAAGATAAAATTAGGAATGGCTTAGATATTGATTAAATGGTAAAATTTTGGTATAAATATATATTTTTAGTTACTATAAATTATTTAAAATCAAATATAAAAAGATCTATTTAATACAAGTATATTTATTTCTCATTTTGAAGGAAGTGTAACAGAAAAAAAAAATTGAATAAAACAAAGTTTATTCTATTATACATTTTAACTTTCTTATTCAATTGTAATTCTGATTAAACGCTGTGTGAACTAAGAAAAGTTTGAAAATGAAATTCTTATACAAAATGGAAAATAAGAATAGCTATGTTGCTATGATTGTGATATTATAAAGATATCGAAGGCATGCTCAGCATTCTATATTAAGAGTATAAGAATTCCATGTTTAGCCATTATTATTTCTTCCTTCATATAAGAATTTCAGTTCCAAGCTTTTCTTAGTTCGTGTTTCCAAATGGTTAATCTGAAAGATGTTTTTTCTTTATAATGCACATTAATTGCAGTTAATTCAATAATCTGTTGTTTTTACTTAGTTAATATAAATTAAAAAATAATTATTATCTTGTTTTTATTAATCATGATGAAAATTACTTAATTATCCCGTTTTTAAATTCCTTTGTACTACTATAAATAATAGGTTTAGATGAACTAATTATTCCTAGATTGTAAAAATACAGAAAGACAGTGGCTAATTTCCACATTAGCAGAGTTTGAACTTCCAGAGGAGTGATGCTTTTTCTGTGATGGTTCAAAGTTTATATATGTGCGTACTAGACCCGCATTTGCCATCGGAGAAGATCAGAAGCTGAATGGAGTTGACTGATTGCCAATATTTATCTTATATAACGAGGGCAAGTCACATGAGAAATTTATATCAAAAGCCTAGCATACTGATCCTGAGAAACTCCAGAGCTATATATATATGATATTTCGGTACTTTCCGATTTTGCCCCATGCCACCACTTGAGGGCACTTATTTCCAATAGTCAGAGATAATTTTACAGTTGCAGGGACTAATGTTTAATGATAGTCGAAGTAAAAAAACAGCGAACAACAATTTTGTATTCTAACATTTAATTAAAGTAAAAAACAAAACCAAAACCTTAAGTACTAATTAATATACTGAAATAAACAATAATTTGGTGTTTAATCAAAGAATAAAAAAAAAAAAAAAAATAATAAAATACATAGTTACTAACAAATTGGTAGTATGTAGCATAATCGGGAGTATTTAATGAAGGTGAAAGTAAAAAAAAACAATTTTGTATTCTAATGTTTAATTAAAGGAAAAAAATAAACAAAACGAAAGTAATAAAAAATTAGTTACACTTTGCTAATGGCTTCTAAAATTGTGGCAAATAAATCTTCTTGGTATAATCGCCACCACATCAACTCAGCTAAATAGGAATCCATGTGTTTGTGAGCAGTTTCCCTGTCTTTTATTGCACCATTTAACTAGCTTCCAAAGTCTTTCTATGTTTTAGGTATGCACCCCAGTAGAAGGATCTACAAAATTATAACTATGATTAACTTTAAAATGTTCAAATCTTGTGTTTCTTAATTCATCAGTTTTATAGGCCTTCCAACAGTCAGAATAAATTGTTGATCCTTGTGCTATATTTTATTGAATGGCATCAAGTAGAATGGATGCTGACTGACATGGAACAGTGACAATAAAACACTCTTTGGTTTCCCTGCATAAACCACCGAATAACCCCTGTTGCGGGAGTATTCTCCCTTATTGGTTTTCATTTTGTAAAGAGACTTTCATCTACTTCTACAATTTTTTCAGGTCCTTCAATTTTGTACAATGACCGAATCAATAAACTTTCTTTGCATACTTCTCTTAGATAACTGTTCCAAGAAACAATAATGTCTTTGCACAAATCCAGTTCATGTTTTATACATTCAATTCTTGGTATTTCTATTCCAATAATAAATTAATTGGAAGGCTGTTAGAAATGTTATTTTAGAACCTTCAAACCACATGTCTTTGCATAGTGCTACACGACATTGGCAGACTTTTAAATTACATTGCCATTCGAGAGTTCGAACCTTCAAACCACATGTCTTTGCATAGTGCTACACGACATTGGCAGACTTTTAAATTACAT
This sequence comes from Epiperipatus broadwayi, assembly GCA_028023455.1. Classification (NCBI taxonomy): domain Eukaryota; kingdom Metazoa; phylum Onychophora; class Udeonychophora; order Euonychophora; family Peripatidae; genus Epiperipatus; species Epiperipatus broadwayi. Next base: position 2,563,682 of record JAQFVV010006306.1, read on the forward strand.
TGCCATTCGAGAGTTCGAGCAAAGTACAATTTTATATCATGGCCGTTGGCGCAGACTTTTTGAGAGGGCAGGATATATTCTGTGGCTGGTAGATCACAAATTCTTATCATCTTGAGCATAAAAAGGCAATCAATGGAGCTTTTAATTTTAGCGAGCAAGTAATCGCGTATTTGTGAAATGCATTCTGATTCGCAGTAATGTATCATTTTATCGTATTTTTATACAATAAATTTAAAAATTCATGTCACATCTATGTGGTTTATTTACTTTCATTAAACATTAGTCCTTGCAACTGTATAATTATCTCCGATTACTGAAATAAGTGCCCTCAAGTGGTGGCATGGGGCAAAATTGGAAAGTACCGATATTTCAAATGTATGCTTAGAAACAGACAAAAAAAATTCTATTTCTAGTATACATACTGTCTATGCATGAGATCTATTTTACAAATGTAGGAAAACAGGAAAAATCAAATATTGGGACAACTTTCTTAAAGCCCACAGTAGAGAATAAAAAGTTAAAAAACAAAAGAATTACTGGAACTTTCAAAGATAAATAATGTGTTGTTATTTTAAGAACTTTTGTTTACAATTTAGAAGGAATACATTGATTAGTAAGGTTAAAACAATAATTAAAATTGATTACTGAAATATTTTATATTAGGTTATATGTGTGTGTATTATATATACATTTAAAATAGAATAATTATATTGTCTTAATAATGATTGGAATATTTTATATTGTTAAACATACACGTGTATACATATAAATATGGATTTATTTAATATGGCTTACGTTGCATATATCTAAACTGTAAATATTACTGGATAATTTTCTATGAAAATATCTGATTTACAAATCAAAATTTGAATAGTGTATGTATATTACAGAATACTTATTAGACTTTTAATTTGATTTTAGTATTATTTTTAATTAATAAATTTATTAGTCATTATTTTTAGGTTATTTGAGAAGTTATTTAGTACTAGAAAAATTTTCATATATGTGCATTTTCTCTTCTTCTCAGTGGTCAGGCTTCTTTTCATCCCAGAGTTAATTTGGATGGTAATGATATATGTGTTATATAAAGCTAAACTAGTCAATAAATAATCAAAATTATCCTAAATTCACAACTCAACCAGATTAGCCAAGAAAATAAACTCTAAAACACTACTAATGATTTCACTGCTACAAGCATAATAACATATTTAAACTAGAAAATTACTAAAACATATTTAAACTAAACATTACCCACAATTCCACTTACCTCCCATACACCCTTAATATTAAAAGAACTTTTAAATAAGTTAATTGCTTCAGAATTATAAATTTTTAATAGAAAGATTCTTTAATTCTTTTTATTTCATTTCTCTCACAGAAGACCACCTTAGTTTCATCAAAATTAATAGAGTGGCCTGTATCTTTTTCATGGATATATAAAGCAGAACTAAGATATTTATTTCTAACTCCACTTTTTTGTATCTTTATTCTTTCATTTAAGCTCAAAGCAAAGAATTAAAATCATATTTTTCTTTATGTTTTACATCAGTACAAATATTATTACTATTAATAGTAATAATATTAGTACTGATGTAAATGATAAAGAAAAATACGATTTTATTTCTTTGCCATGTAAATTGTCTTCTTATTATAATCAGTTATTTGATATGATTCAGGAATATATATTGATAAATTTTTTTAGATAAATCATTCAGGTCTCAGTTAACGAGCAATGATTCTCTTATATTGACATAATATATTTTTTAAGATTTGATGGTGACTTCATAATTATCAATGAACTAACCCATTACGCTATTATTATGTGACACTCTAAAAAACAAACATCACAATTCTATATTAATTCCTGGAATTAGCTGAAAATCCTTCTAATGCAAGTCTTTTTTTCACTGCAGTTATAATTGATCAATAGGTCAAGAAATCAAATGCTGCAGTTTTCACAGTATGCTAAATCTAAATAAACATGTCTTTAATAATAACACACACACACACACACTTAATCTTTATTGAATATTCCTGAGTAAAAAATTTTTGAGCATACTATTTCTCATAATTCATAAAACTGGGTTCATTTTATTTTACTATGTCATCATTAAACTATGCTGCAGTCCTTGCTTCCATAAAATTACTGAGCATAGTGAAACGTTTTTTTTTTCTTTTGTAATTATCATTCATTTAGACTTGGAAGGAACTTATGACATTATTAATCTATAAATTTTTGGTCATGAAACAATGAAATTGATCAGCTAATAAAAAATATTTCATTTTATATTAAGAACTTTCTTAGAATATCATCAGTTTTTCAAGTAACGGGCGGAATATACTTATTACTATTGTCATATTGATCTGAATAAGTAAATTTGGAATCGTTCTTTCCATCTCTAAGTGTAGCAATATCTGCTTTAATCTATATAAATGGTAAATATATTTTTCACTTTAATCTATCATAATAAATTTGCTTTAATTGAGGTTTAATGTTTATATCCATGCTAGAGGCAATCTCTAATTTAGAAAATTATTAATGAGAATCATTTCTGTATTTATCTGAGGTGGACGGTGTCAAAGTTATGGGTGGAGTAGGTTTGATACTTGCAAATCAAAGTGTAACAATCACCTAAGATTTATAGTAATCATAATTTTTTTTTCTCTACTGAAATTAATGCAAAGTCATTGAACCCAACATAATATCAAAGACATTAAACTGTACCAGGTATCATTTTTTCGCTTAAATAAAATTGCTAATATAAATTATTACCAAAATTTAATAGATCTTTTTCTTTTTATTTCTAAAAAGAAAAAAAAATTTTTTTTTTTACAAAGTCTTCCGATACCCACTCAGTCGAAATAAACTTTATTGATCCAAAGAATTTCTCTCCGGTATTCTAATGCAAAGTCATTTGAAAGAATTTGTGAGCATCTCCAGACATTAATACAATTGGGTTATTCAGTCTAGATTTAGTCAATGCGGCCAAATTTGTTTGCTTACTCAAGTTGGGCCCACCATATGCCCACATTTTTTTCACTGATAATATTAGCTGCCTCAGCATGATTCTTGTATTTACTTGAACAGGTTGTTAGAAAGAAATTATATTTATGGAAGATGGGTTTCTTGAACATTAAGTTATAAATATTGCAATCAAATATATATTAATATAATCTATGTTCTTTATTATTCTTTAAAATGCTTTTTTTTACAACCCATTATTGACAGTTTCGATTGTCCCAAGAAATCTTCTTCAGAACCTCTCCTTATATTTCACTATATTTCCAAAGGAAATATAAGTAGAAGTTCTGAAGAATATTGCTGGGGCAGTCGAAACTGTCAATAGTGGGTTGTAAAAAATAATAAAGAACATAAATGATATTCATATTATATGGATTTGGCAATGCAGTAAGAAAGATAAAGGTATGTTACTGAGTATTTGTTTCGATAGCTATATATTTAAGTACTTTAAATGATCAAATTTCAATGTTTAAATATAATTTTAAGTGAATATTAAATATAGTTTTTGGACGGAATATTTAAAGAATAAAATAATATTATGCTGCCTTGTATGGTTTGCCGCAGTTGGTAGAGGAGCCGACTCGGGGATCGAGATGTCCAAGGATTGATTCTGTCACTCGCAAGTCTGATGCTCAAACTTCTTATGAACTCCCAATATGCCTGTATGGTTTGGTGCACTTGGTAGACATCTGAGTGGTGACTGGGAGGTCCCAGGATCAATTCTGGTACTTTCACATCTGGTGCTCAAACTTCCTTTGAATTCCCGAGCAATAAAGTCATACGCCTTTTTTTTTAACGTTATGCTGACTGCTGTTTAACCATTTTTCACTAGAATAAGAAAACTATTTTTTCCTTCTAAAAAATAAACTATGCTATATTTTATCTACTTTTTTTTACTTTGCTCTACAAAATTAAAATCAAAATCGGAATCAATTTCCTTTTTCTTCATATATCATAGCATCATCCGGGAGGTGAACCCACAATCGTCTGCAACCAACTACTTGCTTGCAAGGCGGCTGTGATGACCTCTCGGCTAACAACGTGCTGTCTATACCATATTACCACAACTCTTAAGAAGGCCTTCAAAATGTAAAGAAAAGTACAGTTATAAACTTTTGCCGATTTGGACTGTGCTTAAATACCTGTTTTGTAAGTTATGCATCACTTACTTCATAAATTCTTAAGTGTTAAAAGGATATCATCATCGTTTCCTTTTTTATTTTAATCTATCGCCTATATATGGTTTTCAAATTATATCAAATTTTTTTAACTTAAAATATTTAATTGTATACTTTTGATTGCTTTTCCTGTTTTTTTGAAGAAACGATTTTTGTTTCACATTCTGCATTCTACTGCTCTAAAATATTAAACCCAGAATGCTTTACACCCTTTAGGAATCATGGCATATTGTTCAGTTCACCAACTCTAAAACTCTTTGCTTGCATTACCGCCATATTTTTAATTCTACTATTATGTTGATTAACTTTCTTTAACTTTTCCTATACAATTGTAATTGTTTAATATATATTAAGGCTATAACCTTTAGACTATGCGCCTAGATGCGATAGTAGGGGTCTCTACAAATCTTAACACAATTTTAACGACTTTAAAAGCCAAGAGTGGCCACTCTTATCTTCGATTTATTTTTTTATTTATATAGGCGAATCTTTTAAAATGGTTAATTTTGTGATAAGATTTGTAGAGGTCCCTACAGTCACATCTAGGCGCATAGTCTTAAGGTTATAACCTTAATATATATTACTTAGGTAATGAGTATGCGCTTAACACATTTATTAATTACAATTGTAATTGATGTAAGTGCGAGGAATGCTGAATAAGAAAAGCTTAAGAGTAAACGTTTTGTGATATTGTACTTTAGCAGCTTTCGATATCTTAATTGTGATATCATAATCGTAGCTACGACTAATGGACGCGAGAGTTGTGGGTGTAAGTTGTAATGTAAATTTTATGTAAATATGTGGCACACTTTTTAGAGAGGGGAAGCAGGATTTCTTCTTATTTATTGATTTAGCATTATTGGCAATATGTCAAGTCTTTTTTATCTTGTGTTTAGAATCATTCCTTTCTACACACACAACACTGTCTTATTTCTGCATTTATTTCTGGAAAATATCTGCAACTTTTTTCATCTAAATATCAGTTATTTTAGTTGAAAGACTGCTTAATATTAAAAAAATAAAATATTACGTATTAATCCGATAATAATCTTCTAAGTAATGAAAATAAAATATATTGAGCATTTGTTCATATTACATAGTGCATGCTTTCTGAATTACGAACGACCACCTAAACGTTACTTTCATAAGCATCTAAATTTTTATTGTTGATTAGATTGGTGATTTTTAGTTTTGATTTTTAAAATTAATTAGCCAAATAAATTCATACTGTAAACATTTTAATATGCTAAAATTTTAAACGGCTCACTGCCTTGGGTGCATTTGCCATAGTTTATCAACCTTGTACTATACATTTTTTTTTACAATTTTTTAAAATACTGAAGGTATATGTAATTAGAGGAGTTTTGAACCCAGGCTTTTAAGTTCCTTTCAGACATCCCCTCCATCTTATACAATCGATATACGTGACCATATATATGTGGAAAAGATAAACAATCTCCCATTTAAGTATTTTGTGCTGGACCAGCACTCATCAGTTGACCGGATCATCATCTTCCATACATATATATATAATCAGTGATCAGTTTATATTAAGATAGCAAATCTTTAAACTTTAATGAACAGGCTTCAGTCTTTTCCACTCTTCAACTCTTCCGCCATCCATATCATTGAAAATCTGATGATGGCACGTTCTAAGTCCTCATTTGCCAATTTTGTTGTTGTATCCATGTTGATTGTAAGCCATTCTGACTCCTGATATGTAGGACCCCAAGACCATTTAAACAAATACAGTTTGAATATGTAATATTTGAATAAAAGTATAGTATATTTTATAAAATAGATGTAATTAGAGGGGATTTGAACTGAGACTTTCAAGCTCTTTTCAGTCATCCATTCCATCTTATACAACCGATACACATGACTATATACATGAGAAAAAGATAAATGATCTCCAATATATGTATTTTGTACTGAGCCAGCAGTCATCAGTTGACCAGATCATCATCTCCCCCCACACACATATAATCAGTGATCAGTTTGTATTAAGATAGCAAATCTTCAAACTTTAATGAACAGACTTCAATATTTTTCACTCTTCATCTCCTTCAGCCATCCATATCATTGAAAATCTGATGATGGCATGTTCATAGCCCTCGTTTTCCAATTTTGTTGTTGTCTCCATGTTGACTGTAAGTCATTCTGACCCCTGATATGTAGGACCCCAAGACCATTTAAATATTCTCAAAAAATATGGGTGGAATACAGTTTGAATACGTAATATTTGTATAAAAGTATAGTATATATATTAAACTAGATGTAATTAGAGGGGATTGAACTGAGACTTTCAAGCGCCTTTCAATCACCCATTCCATCTTATATAACTGATACACATGACCACATACATGAGAAAAAGTTAAATGATCTCCACTATACGTATTTCATGCTGAACCAGCACTCATCAGTTTGTCTGGATTATCATCTCCCATGGATATGACAACAAAATTTCAAACAAGGGCTTTGAATATGCCATCATCTTATTTTTTAATGATATGGCTGGCTGAAGAGTTGGAGAGTGGAGAAGATTGACCCTTGTCTATTAAAGTTTGAGGATGTGCTATCTTTAAACTGATCACTGATTATATATATATGGAGATGATGACTGAAAGGAGTTTGTAAGTTTGGGTTCAAATCTCCTCTAATTTTTTTACAGTTGTAAACAAACTTAAATAATGCACTCTAGAGAGAAAGTATTTTTTATAAGATATTCCATTTATCTAATGGAAGAGGTTAAGCATTTCCCCCATGTTATTTTATCTTTTAATTATGATTACATTTTCTGACTAGTTTTAAATGAATAGCTGGGTTAACCATAACACAAGCTGGATATTTTAAGTCATATTGGGACTTGCTTGCCTGTATTTGAAGTCTACTTATGGTCCCTGTTGGCAGATGTATAATCTACTATTCATGTGCTATGAAGTTCTTTACTATTGTTATTGCGTATAATTCTTCTGACCTACAAAATTCTGTCACTGCGCTTATGTTTATAGAAAATTTTGTAAGATTTTTTATTGTGGAAAAAAAAGTTTTAAAGCTTCCATGGAAGTAAGTATATATATTTTGATTTATAGAATAATAGTATAATTCTTACTTAATGAAGATAGTGTTAATTAGAGGGGTTTGAACTCGGGCTTTCAAGCAATCCTTAGGTCATTACTCCATCTTATACCACCGATACACATGACCGTATACATCTGAAAAAGATAAATTATCAATATATTTATATATTTCATGTTAAATCAGCACTCATTAATTGATTCAGATCATCTCCCACACACATATATAATCAGTGCTCTCTTTATATTAAGGTAGCAAATCTTCAAACTTTAATGGACAAGCTTCAATCCTATCCAATCCAATTCTTCAGCTGTCCATATTGAAAATTTGGTGATGGCATGTTCAAAGCCCTTGTTTGCCAATTTAGTTGGCATACCTTATGTTAGCCATTAGTCCTTATGCAGGACTTTATACCCATTTAAATACACAGAAGACGGATAGGCATAATATGGGTTGAATATGTAATATTTAAATACAAGTATGTTATATGTATTTTTAATCTAGATCTAATTAGAGGAAGTTTGAACATAGACTTTGAAGGTTCCTTAAGTAATCCACTCCAACTTATACAATCGATACAGATAAAGATAAATGAAATATTTATATTGGGGATCATTTATCTCTTTCGCATGTATGTGGTCATGTGTATCGGTTATATAAGATGGAATGTATGATCTAAGGAAACATGAAAGTCTGGATTCAAGGGATATATCTAGATTAAAAGTATATAATATACTTGTATTTGAAGATAGGATTAGTAAGAGGTCCTATATAATAAATGAGTAAACTAATGCCTACATATATTACTAGTTTTAGACGTTTTATTATAAGACTAGTAATAATGAAATGTTTTAATACCATCCAAAGAAATAATTTTATGAAATTTATATTCTCTTATTTATGGGCATGGATGTGTAGGAAGTCTTAAAGCACCGTACCTGCAAATATATTATCTTCCATAAATTCTTTATTCTTACAACATTTATACTACCTCTTTGAGCATATTTTTGGAACAAGCTCATTAAATAAAAGCATTTTAATCGTCTGCTTTTAAATCAAAATTGATTAAATTAATAACTTACTATTTCAATAAACATAAAATATAGAATTATTATTTAAATATTTGTAAGATAAAATTGAACAGTTTATATTACTACAGTCAGAAATGTAGTTGATTTTGTGTGGCTGTATTGTCTCATTTTAAGCATTTATGATAATAAAGCTCTAATCATGTCTAACTGTCAACAGCTCAGATTATTGATGCGAATCTCAGGAGAATGAAATTTCACATTTAATCCTGATTCATTATGCAGCACTGTTTTTTTCTAACTCACATAAACATTTTATAATATTTTATGATATTTTAAATGCAAATATATTTATACCTGGAGTCTAGCTGCAATATAGGGGATTTGAACACAGACTTTCAAGCTTTCCCTTTAGCCATTTACTATTTCACACAATCAATACACATGACCACACACATGTGAAAAGGATAAATGATCTCAAATATATGTATTTCATGCCGAACCAGCACTCATCAGTTGGTCTTGATCATCACTCCCCCCCCTCACATATATATAATCAGTTCTCGGTTTATATTAAGATAGCAAATCTTTACACTTTAATGGACATGCTTCAGTCTATTCCATCCTCCAACTCTTCAGCCATCCATCCCATTGAAAATCTGATGATGGAATTCCCAAATCGTTAATGGACAGACTCCATTCTACTCCACCCTCCAACTCTTCAGCCATCCATACCATTGAAAATCTGATGATAGAATGTCCAAATCCCTTAGCATTAACAAGGGATTTGGGAATTCCACCATCAGATTTTCAATGGTATGTATGGCTGAAGAGTTGGAGGGTGGAGTAGATTGAAACCTGTCCATTAAAGTGCGAAAATTTGCTATCTTCATATAAATTTGCGTGATCCATCACCAGATTTCCAATGGTGTGGAAGGCTGAAAGGTTGGAGGGTGGAGTAGATTGAAGTCTGTCCATTAAAGTATGAAAATTTGCTATCTTAATATAAACCAAGTGCTGATTATATATATGTGTGTGGGAGATGATGATTCAAACAACTGATCAGTGCTGGTTCAGCACTAAGTACCTATATTGGAGATCATTTATCTTTTTCACATGTGTGTGGTCATGTGTATCGATCGTATGAAATGGTGGATGACCGAAGAGAAGCTTGAATTGAAAATCAGTGTTCAAGTCCCCTATATTAAAAATATTTTATATAAATATATGTATATGTGTGGGTGCATATGCAAATACTATATTCCTAAAATCATAAGTGCCTTTAATTTGTAGGCAATCTATATGTAAACTTTAAATATTTCAAACAAATAATATATCATTACATTAAACTTGACGAAATTTGGTATTTTATTCATTACGTATTACTAACAAGTAGAAAGGTGGACTTAGATGCTGAGGCATACCACTGACTTCCATATGCTGCTGCTGTTTTTATAAAGTAGAAAAAATGGTATTTCATTACAGTGAAATAATTACTGTAATTAAATTAGTTGTACATAGATTTGTTATTTTATCTATACTCTATCCATATAGCATAAAAGCATTAGAAAAATCTCATTTGAGGATGCTTCATAAAGTTTTGAAAATATAATAATACAATCATATGACTATCAATATGTTTTTCAACTTTCTGGATGTGATACTGATGTCCAATATCATAAAATCACACCTTCATTGGAGTGGACATGTGAAACGAGTGATCAGTGCAAGGCTCCAAAAATATATTATATAGAGAACTTGAATTTGGGTATAGTTTTTAAGAGGGGGAGTATATGGAGAATATGATGGAGAGCTACAATTAAGGTTTAAAGTCTATCATAAAGAAAAAATTGCTGTAGAAGTTAAGAGATATTACCGAGTATCAGATAAACTGAATAATAGGATGGACAATATGTAAATGTATTTGTGGTTCTCAGATTGGTTTGTATAATCATATAACTTATCTCTAATGTATGTATATATTTTGTCTTTGTTATTTCTTTTCTCTTGGAATTGAATGACCATTCTTGTTTGTCAGTATTTGCTGCTGATAACTAATAATCTAGCAATATTTAGTATACAATATAAGCATATATATATGTTAAATTAAATATTTCCATAGATTGTTATTGTATTAAAAAATAGAAATGAGATTATATCCATGTAAGCAGAGATAACTTTTAGCTTTTTAGCTTTTGTTGTTGCTAAGAAACTATCAGTTATTACTAATTGACTATCTGTGAGGTTAAATAACTTTTCTCATTATTCTATAATTTTTTTTATTGTAATTTTTTGTTGAAGTAAAAGTCTTCTGCAAAAATAAAAACTATATTTAGATATATGCCTTTTTTCTGAAGTTATTGATAGTAAATAAAGTAACACTAAAATTTTTATTCAGAAAAGTATCTGCTTACTATTGTAAAACTGTCAAAAGCAGACAATTGCATACGAGGAAATATTAAATAAATGAATCCTTAATTTTTGCATAATGGACCAATTTTTGAAGAAAGAGCTTATGATGTAATCAAAAAAGTGATTTATAAATAGCTTGCCAATTAACAGTCATTCTTCAGCAGTGCAGTTATTTTTGTTCGTTTCAAATACCTATAATCCAGGATTTCTAGTTGATATGTAGTATAAGACATTTTCAGCTATGAAATGAATCATAAACCATCAGTGTGGTAAAATGAAAAGAGAAAAACTAACTTTGAATTACAAATTTTTTTTTTTTTTTAATATATATGTTTTAAAAATTATGTTCAATTACCATTTTTAATTGTACGTTTTAATTATAAATAGTCACTTTAATAATTGGTATATAGATACAAAGTTAAGGTGTTGTTTTTAAAAAAAAAACCCTCAATGAAAAATGTATAATTTAATTTTATATGATGTGATACCAGGGTCTGTATATGTTATATTGTCTGATTGACAAAATTCAGCTCCCTCCTGCATGCATATTAGCACACATACAATATAAAACCACTTTGAAAGAATAAGTGCTTTTTAAACTTTGAATAGCATGGTGTTTGTCCTGAGGCTTTAGTTACTACATTTTTTCCCAGAAATTTGTTGTCTGTGGTACGTGCCAAATGAATGGACTAAGAGAACATTAAACTGATTTATCTCACAGCAACTACCAAATTGTTAAAACTGATTAAAGTGCTTTAATCTTTTGAAATGTTCAACCCCAACTAGAAATCCTATGTTTACTATATAGAAAATAGAATGAAATTTGACAGTCTACTAATAATTATATTATATAACTGAAGCACACAGGCTTATTATATACCTGTGTCTATATATGTAATATAGAGGGTATATGAGCACAGACTTTTACACAATCCACCACTCTCCACACTATCTCATAACACTGATACACTTGAACACATATACGTTGAAAAGATAAATAATCACCAATACACGTGATTTCATGCTAAACCAGCAATCATCAGTTGGTCCAGATTACCATCTCTACACATATATGCTAAAAGTGCTCAGATATATATTAAGATAGCCAATCCTCATACTTTAATGGACAGGCTTCAATCTACTACACACTCCAACCAATAGAAAATGATGGAATGCTCAAAGGCCACCCTGAGGGCGAGATTCTTGTCACACCCATGTTGACCTAAGGTCAATCTGACCCCTCATGTACAGAACATAATCCATTTAATACATATACAAGGGATGGTCAGACATCTCTACTATGCAATAACTGAAACACCCAGGCTTATTACATACCTGTGTCCAGATGGTAATCTGGATCAACTCATGATTGCTGGTTTAGCATAAAATATGTATATTGGTGATTATTTATCTTTTCAACATATATGTGTTCAAGAGTATCAGTGTTATGAGATAGTGTGGAGAGTGGTGGGTTGTGTGAAAGTCTGTGCTTATATACCCTATATATTACGTATACAGACACAGGTATATAATAAGCCTGTGTGTTTCAGTTATTACATAGTAGAGATGTCTGCCCATCCTTTGTATATGTATTAAATGGATTATGTTTTGTACTTGAGGGGTCAGAATGACCTTAGGTCAACATGGGTATGAAGAATCTCGGCCTCAGGGTGGCCTTTGAGCATTCCATCATTTTCAATTGGATGGACGGTTGAAGAGTTGGAGTGTGGAGTAAATTGAAGCCTGTCTATTAAAGTATTAGGATTATCTATCTTAATATATATCTGAGCACTTATAGCATATATGGGTAGAGTTGGTAATCTGGACAAACTGATGACTGCTGGTTTAGCATGAAAATCATGTATTGGTGATTATCTTTTCAGCATATGTGTTCAAGTTTATCAGTGTTATGAGATAGTGTGGAGAATCGTGGGTTATGTGAAAGTCTGTGCTTATTGTAACAGTCAGAATCGTCTATCTCGCTAACACACTGCAGAATTCAAACCCCAGACACGAAACTGAATATTCCAGGAGGGGTTGCCTTCTAGATATACTAAGTTCGAATCTAAAGTCCAAATTTCACAGTGCCATCTATGTGACAACGCATCTGATGCCACCACTAGTATAACCTTTGACCGGTGCCTGGTGGTCAGGGGGAAACAAAAGACTCTATACTAAAAGAAGTATGGGTGGCTAATTAACGTCTGGATTTACAAAAGAAATGCAGAATATATATATAGACCAAGACAGGAATCAATAAAATAAGAGATCAAATTTAGTTTAAATGATTTCACAAAATTTATTTATATAAAATATATATATAATGCCACTGTCTGCTTATATGAGACAGGGACGCGTATTAAATAATTGTTGGCATTATATTCCAATAAATGACAAAAAGGGTTTTAAAGCAAAATTATAAAGTCTATTCCTCGGGCTAATAGCATTACAATAATGTGCTTACAGAGATTGGAACATGTGCGAGGTGCTTTTAGTAATTATAACAGTTTAATAAAATATTTTATATTATGGGTTATATAATGTTTATTGATCTCGAGAATGGCACGGACAAAAGCTTACTAAACAACAAAGTGGGGATGTGATCAAGGCATTTATTTGATAATAGTAATAATAAAGTTACATTGGGAGGTCAGTATTGCTGATAATGAATTTATTAAAGTTGGAGGGTGTGACACGTTTAAGTCACGGATGCTTTGTAAAATAAAAAAAAATAAAACAATATTGAATAGCCGGAATGATTACGGAGGGCATCTCGCCGCTAACCCGTAGGAAAGTATTGTTATGAACAGCCGAAACTTAGTAACTGTGTGATGATTGCGTTTAATTCCCAGATGTGTCATTTGTGGACACACTCTGCCTGGAAACCGCAATAAACGAAAAGAACAGACTTGGCCATGTAAAGAATCCTTGGAAAAGTAAAACAAAGCGGTCTCAACAACCAATTCATTTACCAGCAATACGAGACTAGTGTATATAAAACATACTGAATGGGTTTTACTTGGATTAAGAGAAATACCCAATCAAATTCCCAGAAATTCATTTAAGAGTCCGCACATTCTCGACGTCAATGATGAACTTTGTAATTAAAGTAGAACACGGTAATTAAAATAGGAAAATGCATGCTTGCGGGTTTGAAAAGCAAGTATAGATTTATATATGCAATCATGCATTAGTGGCACATTTAAATCATTGACCTCGCACATACTCTCATATTAGATTAAAATCAATAACATGTAGATTTTAAACTATGTGATTATATTATATATTAAAGAAAAGAATCGCCCTCGAACGAGTGATTTGCAAGATAATAAAATTGGAAATTATTTAGAAATTTAAAATACGCCTTCATAGCGGCGTATTATTTTCAACACAAGGAATAATTCACTCGGTCAAAGACGATTCTGACACATTATCATAATAAAATAACAGAAAGCTTAATCAAAAGAAAATATTAACCCAAGGATAGAGAGCAAAATATTGATTATATTTAAACATGTTAAAGAAATACATAATGAAGTTATGTGAAATATAAGGAAAACAATTTTAAATAGCTATAGCATGCTAGTTATCACAAGAGCTCTTGGGTTAATTTAGGGTTACCTCTGGAGAAGCATTTTTAGATAGATTGATGGTCTGCAGGTTTTTATATAATTTAACAGCAAAATCTGGAAATGTTAATATTTTTGGCAGCAGCAGTTCCGGGGTTCCTGGTGTGATAACTTCCGATGGTCTATGGCAGCATATGACCATTCCGGAGAGAAATAGCCTTCTTGCGCTCTACTCAGTCATGTCAAGATTTACAAATTACTACAATAATTTTGGTTAGAAACATTAGACATCAGAATGATTTCTCTTAGAAACATTAGAATGGAGAACAAAAGAAAACCCTCCCTTTTATAGTAGAATTTAACAATAGAACTGCCCTGGAGCATTACAAAAATATATCGGACTTATCAGCTGTAATTAAATCTATCCGAATGTCTAAAGAAATTCAACATTCATTAATTTTTTTTGTTAATTTCCCTGTCGACATTCGAATTACACACTAGATTTAATTAAAATTACTTTTATTAATTAAAAAAAACCTTAAGTGGACATCTGCTGTTTTTAAATAAACTTTTATAATATTAACTAATTAAACTATTGTCCCTCATTTATTTTAACAGAAATATTTGGAATGATTTTTATTAGATTAAACGAAAATTATTTTACTTTTAAATTGCAATATTTGAATCTATTTACTAAAGGAATATTTACTAATGAATTTTATTTTAAATCAAAATATATTACAACGGTAATATATATTTGTAAATAGATTCAAACAAAATAACTTTAACAATTTATACTTTTGATATGTTTTAAATGCATATCATAGTGTGTGCGCAATTACAGCTTATATAACCTACTTTTAAAGAAATCTAAATTATGTGAACATATACATAATCTATAATATTTTTTATTTATTTGGGAATGAATTATACTTATATATAATACGAGCATTGTACTCGTGGTTTAAAATTAGGCAGGATTTTCAGTATATAAGCGTATTGCAGACACATTATGATAGATTGGGGTTCAAACTAAGGTATGAGGGTAGGAAGTAGGTGAGAAAAGATGAAACGAAGATCTGCAAAGCAGACCTTACTGTTTCATTATATACCCTATATATAAGAAATAAAGTATATTCATGTTGTTTTATGGCTCTAAGAGAATTCACTTTAATCAGTTTGATATTCTAAAAGGGAATACTGAAGATTATAAAAATATGTATTTCAACTTAATCTTAGCTTTTTATATTAAATTAGTGTAAACATCCTTTATCTCTGCTTTTATTTTATTATTTTGTAATGTTTTTGATTATGCAATGTAACGGTCCGGATCCCCTAAAACAGGGCTACTCAACCTTTTTCTTTCCTGGGCCACATATATTTGTGTGCTATATCAAGCGGGCTGCGGCAATCAATTGGTGTCACAAAAAAAATGTCTGACTTCTCAATTCATGCATGCCACAGCTTGTGGATCACTTTACTATATCTTAGAATTAACATAACGCAAACACTTTTATTTGATATAAACATTTATTTAAATATCAGTGTGATTTTTGATATTGAGATAAACTTTTAACAATTTTAGATAAATCTCGTTTATATGTGCTACATGCTACTCTTAATATATCATCAAGGTGTAAATCAGTAAGTTTGTTTCTATGCACATTCTTCACATATTTCATTTTTGAATAAGATCATTCACAAAGATATATTGATGCAAACAATGTGAGCAACATTTGTGCACACTTTTTGACAGTTTTATATTTTTTAGGCACTAATTTCCAAAATTCAATATAATCCTTTCTCTCCCTTTTCTTTTTAAAAATGGCTTCCAAATTTGTGTCATTTTTAAATTCAACGAATTCGTTAAATAGCCTAACATAATCATGTCCAAGCTCATTGTGTAATAGTTGCTATTTCTAAATGCCAGGGATTTTCTATAAGCAAAAGATAATTCTTAATATTTCTTAAATTTTGAAATCTAACTTTTAAATTATTTCAATAAGGTACCAAAATAATTTAAAATAATTACATAGGTTTCTAAAGAAATGTCAATACCATCATGCTTAGCATTTGTCAATGTTGGAAATTGATGTAGTATTTGGTTTTGTATATCTTGATAATAAATATTTAGTTTTTCTTCAAAAGCAAATATTTTATTTGTCATTTGTGAAATAATTTTATTTTCACCTTACAAACTAATATTAAGATCACAAAGTTTTTCTGTGATGTCACATAAAAAAGCTAAAAGTCACCACCATCCATCACTGTGAAGTTCATTATAAATTTTATTGTTTTCTTGTAAAAATGAAATAATTTCATGTCATAATAAAAAAAAAGCGATTCAAAACTTTATCTCTGCTTAGCCATTGCACCGACCTATGCAAAAGTACATTACCATAATTACTATTTATTTCTTCCAAAAGATTTTTAAATTTTCTGTGGTTTAATTCTCGGGCTCAAATATAATTCATAATGTTTATGATGGTTTTTATTACAGCATCCAATTCTTTAATGGATATATGTGCCCCCAAGTTTTCTCGGTGAATTAAACAACGAAATGATAAAAGATTTGTTAGATTATATTTTTTTTTTAATAGGGAAACAAATTCCTTTTCAGATCCATCATTGAAGGACATCCATCAGTGCACACAGAAACCAATTTTTTTATTTCAATATTCTTCTCCAGAAAAGTACAAATACTATTGAGAAAATCATTACCTCTAGTTTGATTCTTCATAGGAAGAAATTTCAAAAAAATCTTCACAAATTGAATTCTGTTCCATACAGTATCTGTCAAAAATAGCACATTGTAATGTTGCTGAAATGTCAGTACTAGAATCAACAGCCAAACTAAATTATTTGCAGTTTTTCAAATCTTCTATTATATTATCAAAAATATGTTTTGCAATATCTTCAATACGTCTAATGCAGGTAGAATCTGACAGTTGTAATTTCTTAATTTGTAATAATATTTGGCTTATTATGAAATTTATCAAATAATATATTCGAAGCATTTAGGAAACATTCTTTCACAACTTCAGCATCTGTAAATGGTTTCATATTTTTGCCAAGTATATAACAAATTTCATATGATGCTTGTGTCACCACTGTTTCTTGTGAGATTGCCACTGACATAACATTTTGTTGCTGTTGCAATGATTTCTTGAAGAAAGCTAATTTTTCACTTCTTATTAAAGACCCATGAGCAAAAGTGTCATTAAACAATTTATGTTTTGTGGTGTAATGACGATCAATGTTATATTTTTTTAATGTGACACTTTCTCGACAAATCAAACACGTTACTGAACCTTTGTTATTCAACACAACAAAATATTCTTCTCAGTTGTCTTGAAACATTCTATTTTTATCCGATAATTTTCGATTGTTGCTTGAAGACATCATTATGATGTTTAAATTATAGTTTGATATAAAATACTACGGGTTTATGTGTATACTAATTCACATATAAAACTAAAATGTTTCACTTTGCTTTCAAAAACATGGACTATTGATTGAATTAAAGTTTCAAACTTCTGATTGGTCAATTATATAATCTGCAGTAAATATATTTGTCTTTTTACAATTATATTTGTTTTAGTTTAGTATCTAAAATGGAAATTTATAATTTGTATGATTACAGAAAGGTTTTTAAAAAATAAATTTCTATTTATAATTGATGATAATAATCTAATACTGTCAAATTATAATAAATGTTTACCATCCAATTATAAAGTCCAGAAGTAATTCATTGAATTCCATATCAATATGTTTTAGTATAAAAGTAAATTTTTTGACTAAAATCTGAGAAACAAACAAGTGGGATAAAAAAAAAAAAAAAAGCTTAGTAAATTATGTTTTTGTTTTCAAATTCAAAATGTAGAAATACAACTGTTGAAATCACGGATTGGCGTTCCCTTGCGGAGAAAAAAAATCAATCAATCAGAAGCTTGAAAAGATGGATTTATGTCATTATTATACCATTAAATTTAAATAATTTGTTTCCTTGCAAAAAAAATACTGAAGGTGCCAAAATCAGAGAAAAAATGCTAAAGATAGCGGGTTGAGAGTGAGTACGAGTTATATTGAAGATACTCGGGCATTTCTAGTACACATTTGGCAGGTTCTTCAGATCTGTGAAATTAAAAAAAAACATAACGTTATTTTAGCGCATCAATAAAACATATCAATCGTGCATGGTTATTCGTTAATTAAGAAGTGTGTTGTCACATTTGTTGACCATCAGTTTATTGCTGGGACACACATAAAAGCTTGGTGAGTCGCATGTGGCCCAAGGACCACAGGTTGAGTATCGCTGCCCTAAATGAATCTAGGTGGTCACATCTAATTATAATCGGATTTAGGTTCTTCATACAGGATGTTATGAATGATACGATTTAGCTTTAATTCAAGGTTGAATCCATTTCAAACAAGATAATTTAAAATTAAATATTTAATACAGATGCAATTTAGATTAATTCATTCAATCTTCACCTTTGTAGATGGTTCCGTTATGCTCAGTATTCGAACTCAGGGTAGTTTTTACATTTAACTCTCTTTAGGTGTTTCCATCAATATCCTACATTAGTAATAGTACTTAATATAATTTAATCGATTTTAAAATTAATTTCAACCAAATTATCAAGAGATTAAATTAGTATGATATATGTATATGGATATGTGTATTCATATCTTATTTATTTCGGAAAAGAAATAATTAAAATAAATCAGAGACCTCCTTGAATTTAAAACAGATAACAATTTAAATTTATTTCAGATAACAAATAAAAAATATTATAGTAAGTGCTTTATATACATTTCTATTATTTTATAGTATCAAATTAAAATAGTATCTTCCCTCCCATATCCCCATAGTAGATATGTATCATAACCCGACCAAATTTTAATAAATCATAAAACAAGAAATAAAATTTTGCAAATTCAACAAAAAAAATTATAATAATACTAACTAGCTAAATTTAATATGAACATTGCACATATAAATGAAGATTATCCAATCCTTGTATAAAGATTTCAATTTTATAATAACCTCCTTCTATGTGTAATGATTATTCTGAAATAAAAGATCTTTCACCCAAAGATATTAATCATTTGCACAAAGAATAGTAAACAAATATTACTAAGTTAATTATGTTTAGTAATAAACAAAAATTTCTCTTCTGTCAAGAATGAAATCAATATGAAGAATAATAAAATCTTACCTCCATATTAAGTTATTTTTACCTCGGTCAAGTCGCTTTACAGGAAAGACCTAAATTTTATTTAAAAAAAAAATTAAATCAATGATCTTTCCATTTCTCTTCATGTAATAACTTTCTTAAATGGACTATTTCAATGTAAATGGATTTTGGAAGCAAAGGAAATAAAAGTAGATGTCCAAAGCCAATGACACACATAACAATAAGATGTATTAAAAGTTTATGGTATTGTCCTTTTCAATTCCATAATTTAGGAAGTAATGTCTATTAAGGGTAAAGTTCTTAATGTTCATTAAGGATAAAGTTTTTTATTCCCTGGTTCAATTAATTTACTGTGTTGTTCAGAATTCCAGCTCTTAAATGATGTTGACATCTTCCATAAATTATTTCAATATAAATTGAAATTGTATTTTTAATTATATTGATGAAGTACACATATAGTTTAGACATTTCAGTAGGAATAAACAGTTACATTATTTTCAGATGAAACAATAGCATTTGATCCTATGGCAAAATGGTCTTTACTCACGATGCATTTTATATAATTATTATCTTCATAATATAATTTAATTTACATATATAAATGTTTCTTTGACAAAATTTATCTTCTTTATGATTCCAATTTAGAAGATCTTATTACAGGTCCCTCAAATTAATAAATAAAAATATATATAATTTCGTTTTGAAATTGTAATTGATAATACTAAAGAGTAATGTATTTACTCATTTTATTGAGTGAAATTAGAGTTACTTTCTAAAAAATTTTTATCAACAAGAAGATTAGTTCAAATTATTGATCCATCTTTTAATACCTTCGGAATTCGAACTCAGCAAAATGACTATGCATAGTGGCTAGTTCATTGGCAAAAGATAAATTAATCTTGAAATTATTTGATCCAGCTTTTATAGTAGAATCGACTTCCTGTAGCATGTTTTAAATATACTATTTGATTTCACGATTTCATATTCGACTATTGTTGAAATTGCTATAATTAATAATTGTATAATTGAATTCTAAATTTCATTTCCTTTGTGTTTAGTTGCTAAAATGCGACTTGACCTACAGTTATCTCCAAGTTTATGTCTTGATTATTAAGGTTAGTCAACTTAAATAATTATTATATATATAAATGATTTGAAAATAATCATTTTATAGGTGTATATATGAATTATCTAAAATAATCATTTTAATATTTTAATTTTATTAAAACAACTATTTATTTTAATTGACTTTCGTTATTAAGGTTTTATAGTTTAACCTTTAAGTGATTTATATGTATTAAAAAAATATAATGTATTTACTATTCATAAACTTACACTTATATTTTTCAGTTTGTGTTTTGATCTTTTAATTAAATAAGTGAGTTAACAAGATTGTAAGTAACACTTGCAATTTCTCTTCTGTATAGGGTTTAAATTTTCTATTCTGTTAAGAAAATTTTAACACTTTAATTACATAATTGTATTGTAAAAGTATTTATGTGTGTGTGTATGGATTTATATATTTTATAACTAAAAATATATATTTAGTTGATTATAAAAAAAGACTTGGATATGGTAGTGAGTGACAAGGTTTAAATTGTAAAGATATCCTTACAGCAAGTCAAATATTTCAAGCTTAATATGATAAAATATTTTCAAGTACAAAAGGAATGTTTTAACTTATACTTTATGTATTGAATAATAATAAACAGCCACTCAAAAAGGAGTATGACTATTTCAACTCCAAAAAAGAAACAAAGGATAGGAGAGAGGGAAGGAGGGAGGGAGAGAGATCACTCTAAAAATGAATTTTTCAATGATTATACAAATCAATCTGTGAACACAAATATATCTATAACATGCTAATCCAATGTTCTGTTACCTTGTTATTTTATGACATCATCTTTCAGTTTCTTCAACAGAAAACTTTTCTTTCTGAACTATTTCAACACCATGTCTAAATGTAGCTCTCCAATGTCTTCTATTCTCTGCCATATCTTCCCAATGGAAACAGTTCACATTTCACTTCTTTAAAATGCCTTTGAGATAATCATGATAATGTACACAGGGTCTACTTCTATGAAACCCATGTTCAAGTTCATCGTGAAAAACTCTTTTAGGAAGGCGTCCATTGTTATTATGGTCTACTTCTATGAAACCCATGTTCAAATTCATCGTGGAATACTCTTTTAGGAAGGCGTCCATTGTTATTCTTTTTAAACGTCTAATCTAAAGAGAATGTAATTTTACAATAATAGATTCAATTGTATCACATCTAAGAAGCTAAAGAATATATTGATTGGGTTTTATGATCTTGCTATTGTACTTTAAAAATTTTATAGTGTCCTTAAAATGAAACATTTTAATGCCTTTATATCGACCTGCATAAATTAATATATTTTTAATATTCTCTATATTAATCGTGAGGTTATGATGTAATACTTATGATTTAGTTGATAATAATGTGTGCAGTCAGGTTTCTAGAATATTACATTTATATTATTATATAGCATATTAGAAACTTTTTGTTACATAAAATAAATTGAATTTTAAGCTATATATGTATATATGTAAATTTTAATATATGTATTGTCTATATCATTATTATTTCTGTCAATATTGATCCTATTCAGAAACCAAAATCTTTCTAAGTTCAATCTACAGTGCCTTTTCCCTCACAATTTTTCATTTATCCATATTAAATGTGGTGTCTTTTTAAGGTTTTTTTAACAATTTTCTGGAATACAGTTTAGAATTTCTTGTCAAATCTTCCAATGACATTTCCATATTAGTTGTATTTTTTTAGATATTTTAGTGGTCAGTGGTATTTCTCAGTTGCACCGCTTGGGCATTTTATTTTCAATTTCTATTGAATACATTTGTTTCAGACATTTAACACATAATTTCTTTTATACTATTAAATTATTTTTAAGCCAAGTTTAACACCACTTACCATTTATATTAATAATTGAATTAAGAATACCCAACATTTTTTAAGACATTATCAATCACTATTTTTCCTTTTTTGAAACCCCATTAAACACTTTTAATTTTTTAAATGTTTGTCTTTAATTTATTGATTTTATCTGATAGATCTTATGATATTTCCCGAAAGCTTAAAACATTATTTGTAAAACAAGCCTATCGTTTGCAAATTTTTCATTTATTTTCTTTGGTTTCCTAATTTAATTCATAAAATATTTTGCATAAAACTATTACATAAAAATTTGATGAAATCGATTTAGCTTCTTTCATTCCAATTTTCAAGTCTTTTAAGTGTCAACAAGCAGTGTAATTTCTGCTATTGTATTTTTATAAATGTTCTTCAGAATTTAACAATATCTCTTTGCCTATTTTATGATGTTCCAAATCTTTTATCACAGCAGCAATTCTTGTATATTTATTTTTTTTAGTTTTCAAATTTATTGAAAATTGATTGACCATATTCATTCTTCTATTATTTTTCTTAATATTTAAATGTGATTCAACCATTTTGTAGAAAATTTGTAATGATTTTCATAAATATCTCATCTGCTAAGTCAATAGTTCATAATATATTTTTATACGCTCTTCTAAATTATCATGATCATTATTGTATTCTTCCAACCAGATCATATATCATTACTATTTAATACTCTCAAATATCCCTCTAGCTAACCTCAGATACAGGTTGGCAACTATCAATGAATTCAACGAATCTGTTGAGCTATCAGATCATCCAATCAATCTTATTCTGAACAACCCTCTAAATGTCAGCCTAAAATCAAGGCAGACTTTTTGGCTTACTAGTAATTCTCAGCAGTCCCCCAAATTGGATATCAGCAGCATGTGGATCCATGATTGGAAAAGCTTCAACATAAATAATCAGACTCTAATAGTTGACGGTACTCTCCAAATACCTTGTTTCTCTCTTCCAAGAAAACTCTGGTCAAAGATTAACAGAATCAAAACAGGCCAGGGCTAGATGTCATTATATGTTGCATAAGTGGGGATTTATAGACCCTCCAAATTATGATTACAGAAAACCAAAAACTATGGTATATATTTACAGGGAGTGTCCAATTTATCAGACCCCTGTTGGCTTTTTTGTTCTAGATAACTTGGAGGAGTAGACTCGTGATTGGTTAAGAAATGTTAGTGTTGAATTTTAATGTGCTGATACCATATGCTAAATATATAAAATAAATAATTATTTAGGCATTACTTGTCATCAATTTTTTTACTTTTTTATATTCGTTTTTTTTTACTATCTACTATTATTTCATCATTCCCTATTGCTATTTTATTTTCCATAAATTTAAAGTGCATGGGTTCACTTTTAAAATATACGGCATTTCAAAAACTATTAACACGACTGTGTTCTTTATAAACAATATTTCACAAGTATCAAGAGGACTAAAAATGATTCCTAGTTTAAATCCACAAAGATGATATGGTTATTTGTTGATTGATAGTATGTAGAATATGGTTTGACATTTTTTTCTCTCATCCATATTACAAACATCTAATTTCCTTTTCAGTCACATTTCAATATCTTTGTCTTTTTTCTGTTAATTTTTTATTTTGCATCTTTTCCTCCGGAGGTAAAGTCCATTCAACATCAACTTTAGAATTTATTCACTTTCTGATCTCCAGTTCTTTTTTCACATTATCATTTAATTTTCTCATGGCTTCTTTAGTGTAAATAATAGAAGAAGAAAAAGATAGGTCATGTTTGTTTTATACCTTTGATTATTTTAATCCCATTTGCTTCCTTTCTTACAATGACAGTTTAGTGTTTACACAACCCATCTATTTATTATTCTGTTTCCATAGTCTATTTTACTATTCTTTAGTGCTTTGAATATTATATTCTGATCTACATTTTCAAATACCGTTCCCATATCAATGAAACCTATTGCTATTTGTTTATTTAGTCTCATGGTTTTCTTAGTTAGTATGGTAAATAGCATAATTGCTTTCTGGTATCTCTTTTTCTCTCAAATGCAAACTGATAATCCAATATCTCTTCAAAATTCTCTTTTCAATTCTAATCAAAATTTTTAAAAATATGTGGCATTCTCTTTTCATTGTTGGCTCCAATTTGATTTTGAGAGGGGGAAATATAGATCCTTCCTTTCATCACAGAAGGAGAGCAGAGTTAGGATATAAATTTTTGTCCATTGAAGCTTTTACTAAATACTGCTACAATATATTAAGAAACAATCTAAAACTCCATATATTGATTAATATCAATGAGTTTAATATTCTAGAAGAATATTTTTTAATATGGCTATATTTTATGTTTATGAAAATAAATATTTTGATAGTTTTAAGATATAAATTTTTAGAATCTGAATATATATACCTTTTAACTTTTCTGATTTGGTAAATAGAATTATTTTACTGAATAATTCACTCTAAGAATCAACAAAATGATGGAAATCAATCTTAATACTCCATTCACAGACACTTATATTTTAATAAAATATAATCAGTTAAATTAATATTTAAGTGACATCATTCAAAGAATAGTCTCATCAAAAGTATACATTACTTTTATTCCATTTTGAATTTAAACTAATATTGTCACTGTGATGTTTATTTAGAAATTAGATAAAAGTTGTGTAAAATATTCAAAAGAAAGATGAAACTTATTGTAACCAAAATACATTTAAAAACTACAAAATTAATTAAAATAGAGGTTTTTGTTA
Organism: Epiperipatus broadwayi; assembly: GCA_028023455.1. Classification (NCBI taxonomy): domain Eukaryota; kingdom Metazoa; phylum Onychophora; class Udeonychophora; order Euonychophora; family Peripatidae; genus Epiperipatus; species Epiperipatus broadwayi. The sequence continues at coordinate 2,588,863 of JAQFVV010006306.1, forward strand.
TGATTAATCTGCTCTATTGTACGCATTCGAAAATGTATTTGAATTATTAATAGGAGAAAAAGTGAATGTTGAAAGAAAAGTTTTGTGGACTGTATCATCATATATTTGGATTGCTTAAAAAATTATTTATGGGGAATTTTAAATTAATTTTTGATTATATAATGTAAGGTAACCTAGTTTTATGAAAACGTTGCCCACAATGTCTCTGGAAATCAACCGCATAATTTCTTCTTTTTTTTTTGTAAAGTTTGCATCTAATTTATTTTAATAAAATTTTAAAACAATTTTTTTTTTTTTTTTAATTTTTTTTAAAATTCAGGACCAGCTTTAGAAAATAATTATTTATAGATAATTTAATATTTTGTAAAGTGACATGGACAAATTAGAATACTATAGGAAACAGGTAATTTAACCCTTTGTCTAATGAATTTTCTTATTGGCCAGATTGGAAAAAAATTTGAGTGATCTGATTTGTTAAATACAGATCTAGCCAGTTTCCTTTCTGAAATATATTAATGTACAATAATCAGAATTGTTTTAATTTAGCTTCTAAAAATTGAATTATTTTACATTCAAATTGGTTAAATGTAATGAAAATTTAAAAATAATATTAATAACTGAAGAAAAACATATGAAAAATAGCCTGCAGTAAAACAAAGGAATTATATTTCAACCAATCATTATGTGAAAATGCCGGTGATTTCTTGTGTCTTGAAAATTACGATAGCTGATTATTTACATTTGTTGTCTTTTTTTCATCTAAAATTAAATATTTTAAATAAAAATCTAAATCTAGCCACATTATTAGTCAATATAGTGTAAAAAGTAATCATGAAATCCATAAATATTTATGGAAAATTGTTGGGTTTTGCTAGCTATCACAGAATGTAATTGATATGCAAATAGTGGTCGTTATTCACTTGTCTTAAATAGCAGTCAAGCACTATTCACTTTCCTTTGATTATTTTTATTGTAAAATTAAAAAATTTTCAAATCAAAATTTATATTTAAGTAAATTAATGTAAAAACTTAATTATGAAGGTAAAAAATTATGAGAAATATATTCTACTTTTAAAACCTCATTAGAAAGCAATAGTGGTCAACATTATTCACTTGTCTTGAATAGCAATTCAGCATTAATTCACTGTTCCTTGATTATTCTTGTAAAGTTTAAAAATTTTTGAATCAAACTTTATATTTAGGTAAATTAATATAAAAGCTTAATTATGAATGTAAAAAATTACAAGAAATATATTTATTTATGTTCAAAATCTATTTCGAGACATAAAACATTTTGGTTTGATTTCTAACTTTGACAGTTAGAAACGCATGGAGAGCAATAACCATGGTTGACAGTCAGTGCTTTGTGGCACTTTATAAGATAAAAGAGGTAGGACTATATACAATAGATCACAGAAATTGATTTTTTGCAAAAAATACTGCCAATAGTGGATTTTTTGAGAAGTAAAATTTAAATACTGATAAAGCTACGAATGTCTGATTAAATAAGTGAAAGTGTGACCAAAAATGACCAAGAGATGGTGCAAATTTTTTCTGGTTTCCAGTTCGAAGTTCTGAAAAAAAATATAATCGCCCTCAGATACACTTTCACCAAAAAAAGTCCCCCCCCCCCCCAATATCTAAAAGTTTGGCCACCTCTGTGCTAGTGTTACTCTAAATTAAAATATTTTACATTTATAAGTAATTAAGTGAAGATTAAATGTTTTCTTTAATTGTTTTAGCCTGTAGTTAAGTCTATGGGCAGACTAAGAAAAAAAATTCTAAAATTTTTGTAATTTGAAATATTCATTTATATATACATTTCTTATTGCACAATGAATCATAACAATATTTTTTATATAAAAAATTGAATAATTTTATATTAACCTAATGCAGACTTATAAAATAATTAATAATATTCATTAAGGCTGTAGCCTCAAACACATGCGTATAAAATGCGATAGTAACCACAAGCTTATGGTTTTAAGACCTGTAGAGGTCCCTACTATCGCATTTTATACACGTGTTTGAGGCTACAGCCTTAATGAATATTGAGTAAGCTTGTGATTTTAAGACCTGTAGAGGTCCCTACTATCGCATTTTATACGCATGTGTTTGAGGCTACAGCCTTAATGAATATTATTTACGTAATCAATGTGCGTTTAAATAAATTTATAATTACAACTTTAAAATAATTAATAGTGGATGTAAGGTCGTAAGAATTGCAATTAAGGAAAATAGTTGTTTGCTGTAGTATCATTTAGGCAACTTGTTTCATGTAAATCTTGTAAAACATCAGAAAAACAGTAATGGTTTTTCTATTTAAAATTTTGGTACTTACACAAATAATCCCGGACACCAAGGTTGATTAAGGATATTAAAAAAAAATTCAATAAATCGATTATAAATTCCTGCTAACTTTAAAAAATAACAATAAATGTATTATAAATTAGGGTTAGGGTTAATCTTTCACTCATTAAGATCACAGATTCATTATTTAAATAAAATGATTGGAAGACCATAATTTAAATATGTAATATCATTTGCATAAGGAATTAGGCTTAATCTTTCATTTATTAAGGTCACAGATTCAATATTTAAATAAAATCATTGGTAGGCCATAGTACATGTGTAATATCATTCTCTTACTTTTTGGTATCCCTAATTAATCTTGGTATCTGGTTATTCAATTTTTGAATGACGAACCAGAGTAATATTTTTTACCTTTTTTATTCAAATCTGGAACAATAGACTTATTGAATATGCTTAAAAAATTTCATATTGTTAATAATCAAATTAAAGAATTAGACTGGGGATAATTCTTAAAATTAAATCTGCTAAAAGTTCTTTTCAAAATTTAGAAGAGAGAATGGAGACAATCTTGGAAGCACTTCAGTCATTGGTGGAAATTCTTGGGAAACTGAAAAATATTCAATAAATTCAGATAGTTAAATAAATTTTAGAAGTATTTTATTCTTATTGTATTTTTATATTGGACTATTTCCATCATCTAATATGAGTATTGAATGTCTTTAGAAAAATTTAACTTTATTTAAATATTCCAAATACATTCAACTGTTAGTAATAGCATATCAAACAGGTTAGTATAGGCACAATGTTTCGAGAGGCATTAGTCTCCCCTCTTCTTCAGGTGTTGCTGGCCTGATCAGTGACAGTACTGGCGTGGGATTCGAACCTGGGTCCTTAGATTCTTAAGTTTTGAATTTTAAGGTAACGCTCTAACCAACTGAACCATCCTGTCAAAGGCAACAGTCTGTAGTTAAATTTTTCTAAAGACATTCGATACATATATTAGATGATGGAAAAATAGTCCAATATAAGAATACAACTAGAACACCATCATCACAAACCTTCAGGAAAACAATTTTATTCTTATATTTCATGTACCACAATCATGTTTTCACTCATTTACATTTTATTTTTTAAAAAATGTGAAATATATATAAAATTCTAATTTTAGGAATGCAATAAAAATTATTATATCCAAAGGCCAAACTTTAATTACACCGAAATCATATCTACTCAACATAAAATTGTATCTTATTAGCCAATAAAAAGAATCCATTAGTCTTTAAAAATCCATCAATCAAGGGAATTAGATAAATAATTATCAACACTGAAATCATTCAATAAAAAAAGAAGTAAAAAAATATATATATCATTAAAAAATGAGCTGAAAGCTCTTGGATAAAATGTTTTATATTAAAATTATAATTTATTTTCCACATTTCCCATTAAAATGCAAAATAAATGTAAAAAGAAGGAAAAAAAAATAGTAAGCTATTTAAAGTTATGATAAACAGATTAGAAAAATTTAAATTTCCTGAATATAAAAGTTGTATATGATTAAACATTAAGAGAAACAAAGCAAAACATTAAAAACAGTCGGAGCTTCTGAAAATATAATATTATGTAGCTTAATATTATAGAAGAATTTTTTAAATAAAATAATTGATAAAATTCATTAGAGAAATAATCTAAAATTTTATTTCATTTTTTGAATTTACTGTATTTACCGGGTGTATAGGACGCAGTGGTGTATAAGATCACCCCCTTTTTTATACCCATTTAAAAGAAAAAAAGATAATTTCCTACTTTTTATCATGAATTTCATAATGATTTACGTACTATTTTTATAATTATTTACGTCTATAAAAAAATCTAACTAGAGAACACTGTAGTTAAATATCTTTTAATCTTCATCCTGAAAATCCAGAAGTTCATCTCCAGAGCTAAACATTTTAAAGATTGTCTGTCTCTTGTCTTAACTGTATATTATTTACCATGTGGATAGATTTATATTTTTGAAAGAACTTTATATATATATTTTAACCATTTAAAATAATTTTTTAAAAATTATGAGAATATTAAGTTATTTTGAATGTTTTACTCTGATACCGATGTGATTACAAGTGTATATATATATACTAGTGGCTGCAGAAAGGAGTTTGCTATTAACTGAAAGAAGTCTCTTTGATTCCTCTTGGAAGCCTTAAAGGAACCGAGCAGGACAAATTCCTAATGTCCACTCCATACGTTCTTGTCGTTGCAGCTGTTGTTACTATGTGATTATTCGTATAGTATACGAACATGGTTGGGCTGCTCACCAACACGCATTAGCCAGCTTGGTGAGTTTCTTGGCTTTTTACCTCCGAGTTTAAGATCAAGAAACACCATGGTCTTTCTTCTCAGTTGCCTGATAAGGCAGAATGCATGTTTGTGTAAATGATAAATATTTTCCCAATAGGTATATACAATTATGACAGACAAAAATAAATCATGGCCCTTATTCTCAGGAGGCTATAAATTTACCAACCAAGGCAGCGATTGGTGGCTGAAGGCGGAGAGTGCTAAGAAGCCCCTGATTGTGGACCCAGGCTGCCATTTGATGATAACTTTTTAGTTAGGTACTTACAACTGCAGATCACTTTAAAGTGAAGGAAGATTGCAAGAATTAGAAGAACTGTTTTATAGTAAATGGGACATTATTTGACTTTGTGAAGTTAGAAGAAAAGATGGACATTTGATTTAAAAAGTGGGCATGTCCTTTATTATAAAGGCACAAATATTGGAAATACAACTGGAGTAGGATTCATTATAAATAAAAAGTGGAAGAACAACATTGAGGAGATTGATGGTGTATCGGACAGAGTGGCAAGATTAATTAGACAACTTAATAGCAGATACCAAATGCAACTAATTCAGGTTTATGCCCCAACAAGTTCTCATAGTGATAAAAGTAGTAGAAGATTTTTATATGGATGTACAAAAGGCTTTTGATCAGAGTAAACATTTTAAAATTGTTATGGGAGACTTTAATGCTAGAATTGGTAAACAAATGAAAGATGAAAGTGCTATAGGTAATTTTGGTTATGGTAATAGAAATGAGAGAGGGCATAGACTTGTGGAGTTTGCAGAAAAAGAAAAACTTTATATTATGAATTTTTTTTTTTGGGGGGGCGGGGTGTGTGAAAAGGAAATGAACATGGAAACATCCAAATGATGGTACAGCAGAATTGGATTATATTTTGATTAACAGAAAATACATATTTCAAGATTGTAATGTTCTTAATAAATTTAACACAGGAAGTGATCATCGATTAGTAAGATGTAAGATACTTGTTAATGCAAAACTAGAGAGACAAAAATTATTAAGAAAAACAATATTTACAGTTGATATTCCTAATCTTCAGAAACATTCTAATGAATTTAAATTAAAACTTACAAATCGGTTTCAAGTATTAGTAGATTTTGAACATGATTCAGATTTGAATGAAATTAATATGAAAATAACTGATACACTTTTAAAAACTGCAACAAAGATAGCTGGTAGAAAAAAGCAGCAATTGACCAATAAAATTTCTATTGACATGAGAATTTATGAAGAAAAGAAGGAATATGAAAATATACAAAAATGATGCATTAAAAAGGATTGATTATCCCAAATTTTGTAAAATGGTGCGGAAAAGAGTTGAAAATGATATAAGAAAGTATAACTGTGAACTAGCAAAGAAAGCTGTAGAAGAGAATAAAAGTCTCAAGAGTGTAAAACAACATTTTGGTATTGATAGGAAATTTATATCTGCAATAAGGAAAAAAGATGGAATTATTACTAAAAAGAGAGATGACATCATGAAATTGGTAGAAGATTTTTATCAAGAATTATATAGTAATAAAGAACAAGTACCTCCTATATCTATTACATCTTCCGAATTGCCCAGAATTTTAAATGAAGAAGTGAGATATGCAATTAAATGTATGAAGAAAGGAAAGGCTCCAGGTAATGATGGAATTATAATTGATATATTAAAAGAAGCAGGTGAAGAAATAGAATTTTTTTTAGCAAAGTTATATACCAAATGTCTAAATGATAAAGATGTACCGGATGATTGGAAGAATGCAGTAATAATATTAATATTTAAAAAAGGTGATAAAGAAGATATTAGAAATTACAGACCTATCAGCCTTTTATCAGTTTTATACAAAATTTTTACCAAGATAATTACAACTCGTCTACAGAGAACATTGGATTTCCACCAACCAAAAGAACAAGCTGGATTTAAAAATGGTTTTAGTACAGTAGATCATATCCAGGTATTGAGATAAGAAAGGACAAATGAATATGAGTTGCCATTATGCTTTGGATTTGTAGATTATGAAAAGGCATTTGATTCTATAAACAATTTCTTCAGTGATTAAAGCATTGGACCATCAAGGTATAAATCCAGGATATTGTCATATTTTAAAGATATTTATAAAAATGCAACAGCAACAATTACATTACATAATAATACTGGGAAAGTCAACATTGAGAAAAGTGTAAGACAGAGTGACTCCATATCTCCAAAACGTTTTACAGTAGTGCTGCAAGAAGTATTTTGTAGATTAAAATGGGAAGCTAAAGGAGTGAAAATAAATGGAGATTATTTAAGTCATTTAGATTTTGCAAATGATGTAGTTGTTTTTGCAAATAATGCTTTAGAGCTGCAGGAAATGTTGCAGAAGTTATCAGATGAAAATAGGACTAAAGATAAATATTAAAAAGACTAAAGTAATGTTTAATGGATTTTCTCAAAATATGAAAATAAAGAGTGATTATGATCAGTTAGAAGAAGTTAACAGTTGCAAATATCTTGATCAGATTATTAATACAGATGGAAACATAATGGATGAAATTAATCATAGAATTAAACTTGGTTGGATTGCTTTTGGTGGAAATAACTTGATACTAAAAGGAAATATGTTTGTGTTTGAAAAAGGTTTTTAATAAATGTGTTTTACGAGTTTTTATTTGTGGATCTTAGACTTGGACCCTTAATAGTAGAGCAATACAGATACTTCAGACCACTCAAAGACATATGGAGAGATGCATGTTGGGAGTAACAAGAAGAGATCGAAAATGCAATATATGGGTAAGAGACCAAACGGGTGTTACTGACCTCATTGAAAAAATTAAAAGTCTGAAGTGGAGTTGGGCTGGAAATGTTGCTAGAAGAAATGATAATAGATGGACAATTGAAATCTTAAACTGGATTCCAAGAGATTGTAAAAGACCCAGAAGGAGACCACATGTGAGATGGATGGATGAAATAAGAAAGTGTGCAGGGGTGATGTGGAGAAGGGAAGCTAAAGATCGGAGAAGATGAATTGAACTTGGAGAGACCTTCATCCTGCAGTGGATTGATAATAGTTGATGATGATGATGATATATACTAGTATGTATGTTGTGTAGCTATATATAACTTACTCGCATATTTATATATGTGTGTGTATTTGTAAATATTTTTTTGTTTCACAAAAGGACAAAATGCAATAGAATACTCATATGTACATTAATATAAATCAGAAGTTTTAGACTGACTGAAATTATCAACTCATAATTTTTATTATAACCGCATAAGACACACACCATATTTTAGACATATTTTGAGGGGGAAAAAGTGTGCCCTATACACTGGCAAATACATACATTTTTATATATTTTTTATTCTGCAATTTTTATTATTATTTTGTATTACACCTTTTTTCCCCCTTCAATTTATTATTTTGTTAATGTTTTTTTAAACTCCCTGTTTTCCCTCTCAGTTTTTTCTTTTCTCTCCTGGTTTTTCTTTTTGGTCATCCCCCCACCCCCATATTAATATGTTTGACTGATTCATTTTTTAGTTTCCTCCCGTACTTATTTCAATTTGTTTTACCGTGTGTGTGTATATATATATCACTTATGACTACTGCTTTTTTGGCTTTTCTGAAGGAGACATAAATACTTGCTAAAATGTGTACGTTTTTTTTTTTAATTAGTTCTTTTCATTATATTATTTAGCAAACAATTAAAAATAATTCTAACAATTTATAAATAATTAAGCTTTTATTAATTTAAGTAACAAATCGTTTATAGATCTTTAAATTTATTTTTACTAAAGATTCAATGCACAAATTGACCAAAATCATAATTTAATGTTAGTATTGTAAGAATATTGACTTAAAATTGTGTTATGGGTTTATGTATTTATGTATGACTATATATGCATGTTGATACTATATATATATATATATTAGCAACATCTCTCTTCACACTGTCTGTGGTCAGAAAATCAGATGGTTTGCGCACATACTTCCTACAGACATACTTTCTCTGCTGTTTGGCTTTCAGTCAGGTGAACAACAAATATATTCATTATTGGTCTTTTATATTTATTAAGATATTCATATAAAGTAATAGTCTAAGACTTCATATACACTGATATTTTAAATTTATCACAAATCTGCTTAGTTACTTAAATATGGCTAATTCAAAGATATATATATAAGTAATCTCATTTGCCTACTTACTGCAGATATGTAAACTTGGACAAAAGAAATGTTCAAGAAATAATGTGACTTTTGTAAGACTTATTTTTTTTTATACACCATGCAGATATCTATTTAAATCTGTTTTAAAATAGTCACTAAATTGCAATATTTATAATCAAAGTACAAAAGCAATAGCAGAAGGGTTTTAATTTTTTTAAGTGAGATTGGAATAAATTTGTCATTGATGTGGTGATTAACTTATATGTTGTCCGTGGATCTGACACAATCATTATTTGATAATCTTTGTGATGTTATGGATCACTTATTTAACAGTTCATTTTTTTGTTTTAGATATTATGTTTAGATATCATACCATTTCCAACCTTTTTATACATATAACAATGCCATTTTTTACACCAAAAACTTTACTCTTACAGTTTCGACTGTCCTGCAGTCATCATCAGAGCTACAATATCCAAATATATAATAATAATAACAATACAATTGATAAATTTTATACATATATTTATATACATAATCAAAATGTACATCTTAAACAGATAATCCCAAATCATATAAATAGTGCTGGAAATTACATTCATTATTACCTTTCTGTTATTCTATCTTGGTCCTACTAGTGATTTTCATTCTGCCATTATTATTCTGTTTTAATTAATTCTTATCTGATAGTTCCAGTGATTCTACCATTCAAAAATAGAAGCCGTTATTTGCTTTGCTTTGTCAAGGTGGCAGAGGACAAGTTGATGACCATTACTGAGTCATGCCAAAGAAGCAATCAGCAACATAAGAAACCATCTAAATGTGTGTCTGCCATATATCTATCTTAGAAGAGGAAAAGGCTGATGTGTCCAGTACTACAGGAATAATCAACTGCCGAACCAAGATCTAATTAATATCTACACATCCAAAATAAATGTGAAATAGTGATTTAAACCAGCCACGATAGCTATGGTTTTAAGAATCAACTCTGCTAATATCTAGACACTGAACCTGAACTTTCAAAAGAAATAGAATAAACTTAAACTCATATTTAGTTAATTATTGTCTCTGATTTAATGAAATATATTAATGAATAGTTATATAATTAATCTGTTTACAAGTAGGTATGGCAAGAGATTATCATTTGTTCTATTTAAATATCATGCCACAATTTAATCAGTGATAATTATAATAAATTAGGTTATAAAAGGCAATTAGCTTGTAATCACAGTCTCTTGCCATGGTAGTTAAAAGTTGTATATTAATCAAATCATTATTTTCAAAGTTATGAATAGATGGCAAGTCTATTGCATATACAAGTTAGATTGAGATTTTGTCTTGTATTTGAATTATTATTATTGATAAGAATGTATCGTTGGTATCTATCAACTTGAGTTATGAGTTACATCTGATTCTCGTTCTTATGTAATGCATTAGTGTTATATGATTGTAACAGATAATCAATTCCTATTATATGTTGTATAGTGATACATATGTGACTGCCAGTCGCTGTATGCTACATACGCTGTAGAAGTTTAATTTTTACGGTAGGCATATAATCTCTCCATATATGCTTTCTTATATAACTATTGTAATACAGATGTGAATCCCCATATTTTACAATTATATTTTATTACTTATTGCATATTAATATAATGTGCAAATGATCATAATAATCGATTAGTAAGATCAGTCTTAATTTATAAGCTTGTATCAGTTAGCTTATGTACAGCGCATATGAGAAGATAGGGCAGTTCGGTGTCTATGCAGTAGATTGGAATCCATTCAAATAATTAATGTTATTATTTGAATTCTTTATACCATGTAAAATAAAATTAATGTAAGAAAATATGGAAAGGCTTATTTACCATAAGTTAATTTATAAATTAACTGACTAAAGTCACTTCAGTGTATGTGTTGTGTTGTATATATGTGAATAAATAGTGTTGTCTCAATATTTTTGGCAATTTGTCATCTTTATCTTCAATCAATAACTTAGGTAATTAGTTAAGAGTCTTTTGTTTTCTCCCTGACCTTAGCTGGCTTTAAAAGAAAAAGATGGTATTCTGTGATGTCAGAATATGGAAAGCACATGCGGATTGTGCTCAGGTGATTTGATGTAGTTTGTGCAATTCTGACAGTTACAATCTAAACAGATTTTGAGTTATTTTATTTTGTTTATAAACTTTTTTCTATTTTGTTAAATATATATTTTTTAACAAGCATACTTTTTTCTATTTTGTTAAATATATATTTTTTAACAAGCATACATGCTTACCTACATCTTTTTAAAAAGTATATTAGATTTTTAGAAGTATGTTAGACATATTTCTTTATACCCATAATATTGTTACTGGTCTTTATTTTTAAAGTTTATTTTTTTGTGTCTAATATATTTATTATATATATATAGTGAACTGTTTTCATTGTTTTTCAAGGGACCTGGGAAAGTTAAGTCTAATAAATATAATCATTTTAATGATTATTCATTCAAATACTGTACACATAAAACAAAGTTAATTATTAGATTTAAGCTCAACTTGTGCCATAATATTAAAGATTTAATAATTCATATTTACACCAAGAGGAATTGGCTGTTAATTATGATATGTTGCATTGGACAGTTAAATGCAAATACTGACTATACTTGAATAACATCAAAATGGCATTAAGTATATGTGCACATATGTATTGTGAAGGTTAAAATATTTGTTCAGCTCTACATACCTTCATAGAAAGAAGAACTATTTATATTCAAAGCACCATCTAACCTCTAGACATGTCAACTAACATGCAAACATGAGCTGACATTAACATTCCATACAAATCAGGCTACAACTCAATCATTATAAGTAAATAAACTCTTTTAGCTTATAAAAATACAAGTTCAATATTTTAAATCGATCACATTACAACACACGTACACAGAATAATATATCAAAAATAGAGAGCTAAAAAAAATTTCAAGTCTTATAAATATTTAATTACAAACAAGTTTGTTAAAAGTTCTGCAGAAAATTTTTGAAGAAATTGCTAATAAGTTAAATAATATCAAGTTACATAGAAATGGAATGATAGCAGCATCATTTGATATCAAAAACATAGAAAGGATAATATTGATATGGTTATAGAAAAATTTAAAACAAGTAATATTTTACTAGAAGAATGGATGTATGCTATTTATGAAGCATTATTAATTATAGATAAGGCATTGTATTGTAAGTGTAAGGAAGATTTTTGGAGTATAGGCAAAGGATGGGTAATGGGATGTTCAAGTAGTGGAATTTTATCATCAGTAGTAATAAATAGTATCAAGGAGAGTATAATTGATAGAGTTATAAGTAATAATGAGATTAAAAAATATTACAGATATGTGGTTGATATTATTGTAGGAAATAATAGAAGTATTAAGAAAGTTTTTAATGAGAGCGTGTATTAGACATGCTTTCCCTTTTCGTATATGTATTCAACCTGCCGATAACTTTGTAAATCTTGCAAAAATATGTACAAAAGATCCGTATACCCATTATTTTCATAGATTTTTGCAATACATTAAAGATCAGCCTTTCAAGCTATGGTGCATGTGCTTTTTACAAGTGTTAATAGTAAATGAATATTTTCATATGTTTAAGTTTCATTTGAGAGTGACGTTTAGTAAATTCTAGATAATTTCGTCAACGTCATTCATTCAGACATCGTAAACAGTAATTTAAAGTGAGTGGTCTATCCTCATGCTTTCACTTCCAGTACTTAAGATTTGCGCATATATAAGCATTTGGGTTGGAAAAAATAAGTGGATTCATTTTATTCTTTCATAAATACTATATCTTGTGTTGGGAATGATAGTATTCATTTATTATTAACATTCGTTAAAAGCGCATGCACAATAGCTTAAAAGGCTGATCTTTAATGTATTGCAATTTATAAACATAGCGCTATATAAAATAAATGCTTATTTACATAAATTTTTGCAAAAATATGTATAAGGTCAGCGCATTCATTATTTTGGTCAGATCACAAGATTACAAAGTTATCAGCGGATTGATACGTATGTGAAAAGGTGCAGCATGTCTAATATGTGCTTTGTATCATAGAACTAATACATAAGTACCGGATAAAATTTTTTAATGTTGAATGGATTTTTAAAACTAGATGTTATTCTATTCCAAGAATGTATTCTCTGCAGTAAACTTAATTTTAATACATATTTATTGTTATTACTAGTTTTATTATGTGCCTTTAAGAACACTGACTTTCACAATTACGGGAATAGGATTTCACTATTCATAACATTTTTATCAAAGTGTGTGGGAGTTGTTTATAATTGCTGTCTTATATACAGTTTGAAATGGTATCATCGCTTTATCATGATTGTGATCAATTATCACCAGTATTTTACTATATTGTTCCTATCCAATTTCGTTATTAGTAATAAGACTTTAAAAATAACGAATTAAATAAAAGACATCAATAGAAAAACTTAAATAAGATAATAAAAATAATAAAGAAATAAATCATTTTTATAAATATTTTATAAGATGACAAATCATGGATTTTAATTCATAATTATTCAACACATACTAACTCATTGAAGAATCACAAATAAGAATAACATAATCATAGCAATATTTATGTATATAATTATTGGTTTACTACTAATATATAAATAATTTTTCATGTATTCATTTTTATTATAAATTATGTTTTATTTTATGAACATATCTTTTTTTATATCCATATTGTACCATGAAGGATTGGATTTAAAATAGACATTGTCATATTTAAAAAAATCCTCATTGATTTTGCATATTATTAACTGTTTAAGATTATCAAGTGATATCCTATTTTGGACTTATTGTAAATATACCTGAATACAGAGTAATATTTGCAATTTATTTTTATTTTATTTTTAAGAAATATGATAAATAATTTACTGCATTACATTTTATATCTTACTATAAAAATATTAGATAAGTTTTAAGATATTTTGATAGGTTTTACGTTAATGTTTTGTCTATTTGTATATTTTAACAACAACAATAGGTTTAAATAAATAAATAAATAAATTGTATTTTCATTTGTGTGTATAAATATATGTGCATGTGTGTTTTAATTATTGTGTAAATTTAAAATCAATTATTTTAATATAGTCTTATTTTTAATGGTATATAAAAATGTAACAATCTTGTTGTTAAATAAACAAATGTATTTTTAAGAAGAAATGGTAAAATTATTATTTTTTAAATTTAATTTAATTTTTTGAAATTGAAAAGAACTCATTTTGTTAGAGATTATTTGAATGAGCTCTAAAATCATTAATAAATTAAAAGGAATCAATTTTGAGTTGATCATTAGCTACTGTTTTTAGGTCAATGACCTAAATGTTATGACAATAATTAAAGTATATAAAAACCTCATGGCTTAACTTAAGGACAGTCTCTATATATCAATACAGTTGGTGTAGTGCATTCAGCAGTAAATAATTTTTTTTAAATGTAATATATATTTTTTAAAAAGTTAATTTAAATCAAAAAATGGAAAGTTAAATAGTAAATAACATTTATTCAAAAAGATAATTTTTCTTTTGAGAGATGACCTAAAACAAGTAATAAATGGAATTTGTTTTAAGAGCATTCTGGAGTAAAAATTATAAAATGCCTGTTGCATTTTGTTGTATGAATTAACATATATACATTTATTGTATGCCAATAAATAACTTTTCAAGGATTATAACCAAATGATTTTTGATTTATGAAATTATCAGTTTGATCCATTTTTTTTAAAGAAGAATAAAATGCTTGTTACTCAATGTCAGATAAATTGTGAATATTGCTATAATCTACTAAGGATTACTTATATTAATAAACTTCGGATGTTTAATAGAAAAGGAAATAAGCTCTTGGGATTACTAAACCTTTAAAAAAACATTTCATGGATTTTTTTACACACAAACTTAATAAAGAAACTTAAGGATTGTTGAACTTTTTGTGTATGAACAAAAATCAGAAGCTTACCACTATTTGATGAAAACAGGTTGTATGTTTTTTTTATTTTATTATTATTATTATTATTATTATTATTATTATTATTATTATTATTATTATTATTATTATTATAATAATCAATAATCAATAATAATAATAATAATAATAATTTAATGTATATATGTGTTTAGGTGAATATATAACAAGTAACCAGAAAGAAAATTTTCGCAACTCTAAATTTAAATGTATTTAGTAGATTTCACTTAATGATTTGTTTTTGTTCATGTATAGATGATTATAGAAATAATAATCAAAATATATATAAGGTAAAGAAATGATTATTCATAGTAAGTAATAAGTTGTTTATAAAATAACAATTATAATAGATTGATTATCTTATTTATTATCTAAATGATCAGTAAGCGAACTAAAACAGATTATCACTTTTTTATGGGTTTAATCTATATATATTGTTTATTAAAAATAAGTAAATATTATCTTTGTGGTCAAAATATATAATGTCTTAGCATTATATTACAGCGAAAATAAATAGAACATTTTATAATAAACTATTTCAAATTATTAAAACATACTAATTAATGTCTTGTTATTTATTTGTAATTACAATTATTGTTTGTTTATTAAATTTGGGTTAATAGTCTTAGCTGATTTGGAAATATATGAACCTGAGTTAGTAGTTTGATTTAGTAGATACATGATATGACAATAACCATTTAAAGTCTCTATGCAATAATATAGATTTTATTTTATTAGAATTCAGTAATTATCAAAGATGAACCTAATATTTTCATAGACATCAATTGGTATTATTCAAATATAAAAGTTAGTCAATAAATTATTGATACAAGCTTTTATTTATAATCAAGCTTAAATAATTTTATTCATCCTTTAACACTATTATAAATTTTAATATATAATAATAAAAAGATTATTTTGTGAATTAATCCTTATATATACTATTAACGGTACTTGAGTACTAAAGCTTCAACATAGGGGAGATAGGAGACCTTTTCCCACCCACAATAAATGTGTCATGTCACGATGACATCATATTGAAAGAAATAATCCTTATAATTGACATATTGTCATAGATGAGGTCATATTGAAAGAAATAATCAGATATTTTTCAGTTATTGTCCACATTTGTTTCTGACAACAGCTGTTTTTTTCATTGTGATATTCTTGTCATTTTCATTGTGTTCGAAAATTTTTACTGCAGATCTCCATTTTTTGTGATAATATTCAATAGGAAAAGTTTGGTTTTAACATGTAAATTTTTATTATATATTACATGGTAACTGTCATAGGAATATAGTTAATGTATTTTTATCCAAATTATTTCAAAATCATAGTCATTTACTGTTTATTCTGTGTATATTTAAATAACTATTTTTTTGATTAATCACGTCATTCTTAAATCTTGCCTTTTTTTTAAAAAAAAAAAAAGATTTCAAATTACTTAAAAGCCAAAATCATTTACTGTTTATTTGGTGTATGTGTAATAATTAATATAAATTTAATAAAAGTGTAATAAGTAATATGTCTTTTATTTTGTAATTTTTGGTTTAATTTCTTTATAAAAAAAAAAAACGATACCAGTTTTATGAAAATCCCAGCATACTTTGCAATCAAGTGGTTTCATTTTTGGAGCAAAAATTTTTACTACAGATCTCCATTTTCTGTGGTAATATTTAATAGGAAAAGTTTGGTTTTAACTTGTAAATTTCTGTTATATATTACATGGTAAGTATCATAGGAATATAGATAATGTATTTTTATCCAAATTATTTCAAAATCATAATTATTTACTGTTTGTTTTGTGTACATTTAAATAACTATTTTTTTGATTAATAGCATCATTCCTAAAACTTTTTTTTTTAAAAAAAAAAAAAAATAGTTATTCAAAATTACTTAAAAGGCAAAATCATTTACTGTTTGTTTGGTGGTGTCTGTTTGCTTTAATTTCTTTATAATAAAAAAAAGATGTTTATTGGCAGTTTTATAAAAGTCCCAGCATACTTTGCAATCAAGTGGTTTCATTTTTGGAATGAAATTTTTTACTGCAGATCTCCATTTTTTGTGGTAATATTTAAGAGGGAAGATTTGGTTTTAACATGTAAATTTCTGTTATATATTACATGGTAAGTGTCGAACACATAAATTTCTGTTAGATATTACTGGTAAGTGTTGTAGGAATATAGTTAATGTATTTTTTGTGTTTATTTAAAGTAACTATTTTTTTAAAGAAATGGTGTCATTCTTAAAAGTTATTTTTTAAAAGTGTCGTAGGAATATAGTTAATATATTTGTATACAAATCACTTAAAAATCATTTATTGTTCGTTATGTGTATATTTAAACTATATCACATTTTATTATTATTCACTTATTTTTAGTCCTGCATTGTGGAGCATGTATTAGATCTACTATGGCTGTTGACATTCGTAACAACACCCCAATAACTTGTAATTGGTGACTTTTGCCGAATAAAGATCTGTGTACACGGTTTTTTTTTGCTGAAGAAAGATCCGTGTACACATTATTTTGTTCAGATCACAAGATTACAAAGTTACCAATGGTGGATTGATACGAATGTGAGCAGGCACATAAAGGTCTAGTACATGCTCCGTGTTGCAACTTTAGTACTCATATTAACTAGTATATCTGCTATACATTTTTAAATGAATTATTTTATTTTGTGTATTACAACTTTGGAGTCCAATCAGGTTCTCATTTGTTTAATATATAAATAATATTAATAAATTTTATCATTATTCCAATATAGATTTTATATTACATTATTAATAAGACTTGAAGTTAATGTTTAAATTTGTTATGTTACAGATTTGTCTTGCTCAGGTTTGTGTAGCTCTATTAATTTGAGCTGGCCCATTTATATTGTTATAGATTTGGTGTTCCCAAAAGATTTGGAGCATCTATATGTAGACTTATACAATTTATATTGTTAATTTGTTATATATCTCCATTGATGTTTCACATATTTACAGTATATTCTTAAAATATTCTAGTGCATTTCATTACTGTTTGAAGTTCAGACCTTACAGTTATGCACAATGGATATTGCTGAAATGTCATAACATTTGGGAGTGTGATTTGAATATATACAGCATAGTATATATTTTTACCTATGTTTTGACTATCTCCTGTCTTATTTTTAAATTCAGTTATTTTTTTGCCCATGTCTATTTCTTGAATAAATCTTTTATTTATTTTTTTAATTTCTTTTGTATAACATTTTTTTTTAGTCATTCCAGCAATGCTTTATATAAAAATGTATGTACTCTATATTCTATACGTTCTTGTCATTGCAGCTGTTATTACTATGTGATTATTCATATAATATACGAACATGGATGGGCTGCTCACCAACACACATTAGCCAGTGTGGTGAGTTTATTGGTTTTTTACCTCTGAGTTTAAGATCGAGAAACACCATGGTCTTTCTTCTCAGTTGCCGATAAGGCAGAATGAATGTATGTGTAAATGATAAGTACTTTTCCAATATATATATAATCATGATACACAAAAAATAAATCATGGCTGTTATTCCTAGGAGGCTGTAAAGTCACCAACCTTGGCAGCGATTGGTGTCCGAAGTAGGATTGTAAGAATCCCCTGATTGTGAACCTAGGCTGCCATTTGATGATGACTTTTTATTTAGGTACTTACAACTGCAGATCACTTTCAAGTGAAGGAAGATTGCAAGAGTTAGAAGAAGAACTATCTTATATTAAATGGGACATTATTGGATGTTGTGAAGTTAGAAGAAAAGATGAAGAGACAATTGATTTAAAAAGTGGACATGTACTCTATTATAAAGGCACAAATATTGGAAATACAAGTGGAGTAGGATTCATTATAAATAAAAAGTGGAAGAACAACATTGTGGAGATTGATGGTGTATCAGACAGAGTGGCAAGATTAGTTATACAACTTAATAGCAGATACCAAATGCAGATAATTCAGGTTTATGCCCCAACAAGTTCTCATAGTGATGAAGTAGTAGAAGATTTTTATATGGATATACAAAAGGCTTTTGATCAGAGTAAACAACATTTTAAAATTGTTATGGGAGACTTTAATGCTAGAATTGGTAAACAAATGAAAGATGAAAGTGCTGTAGGTAATTTTGGTTATGGTAATAGAAATGAGAGAGGACATAGACTTGTGGAGTTTGCAGAAAAAGAAAAACTTTATATTATGAATTCTTTTTTTGAGAAAAATGTTAAAAGGAAATGGACATGGAAGCATCCAAATGAAGGTACAGCAGAATTGGATTATATTTTGACTAACAGAAAATACATATTTCAAGATTGTAATGTTCTTAATAAATTTAACACAGGAAGTGATCATTGATTAGTAAGATGTAAGATACGTGTTAATGCAAAACTAGAGAAACAAAAATTATTAAGAAAAACAATATTTACAGTTGATATTCCTAATCTTCAGAAACATTCTAATGAATTTAAATTAGAACTTACAAATTGGTTTCAAGTATTAGTAGATTTTGAACATGATTCAGATTTGAATGAAATTAATATGAAAATAACTGATACACTTTTAAAAACTGCAACAAAGATAGCTGGTAGAAAAAAGCAGCAATTGACCAATAAAATTTCTACTGAGACTAGAGAATTTATGAAGAAAAGAAGGAATATGAAGATATACAAAAATGATGCATTAAAAAGGATTGAATATCTCGAATTTTGTAAAATGGTGCGGAAAAGAGTTGAAAATGATATAAGAAAGTATAACTGTGAACTAGCAAGGAAAGCTGTAGAAGAGAATAAAAGTCTCAAGAGTGTAAAACAACATTTTGGTATTGGTAGGAAATTTATATCTGCAATAAGAAAAAAAAGATGGAATTATTACTAAAAAGAGAGATGACATCATGAAATGGGTAGAAGACTTCTATCAAGAATTATATAGTAATAAAGAACAAGTACCTCCTATATCTATTATATCTTCCGAATTGCCCAGAATTTTAAATGAAGAAGTGAGACATGCAATTAAATTTATGAAGAAAGGAAAGGCTCCAGGTAATGATGGAATTATAATTGATATATTAAAAGAAGCAGGTGAAGAAATAGAATTTTTTTTTAGCAAAGTTATATACCAAATGTCTAAATGATAAAGATGTACCAGATGATTGGAAGAATGCAGTATTAATATTAATATTTAAAAAAGGTGATAAAGAAGATATTAGAAATTACAGACCTATCAGCCTTTTATCAGTTTTATACAAAATTTTTACCAAGATAATTACAACTCGTCTACAGAGAACATTGGATTTCCACCAACCAAGAGAACAAGCTGGATTTAAAAGTGGTTTTAGTACAGTAGATCATATCCAGGTATTGAGAGAAGTTATAGAAAGGACAAATGAATATGAGTTGCCATTATGTTTTGGATTTGTAGATTATGAAAAGGCATTTGATTCTATAAACATTTCTTCAGTGATTAAAGCATTGGATCATCAAGGTATAGATCCAGGATATTGTAATTAAAAAAATTAAAATGCAACAGCAACAATTAGATTACATAATGATACTAGGAAAGTCAACATTGAGAAGGGTGTAAGACAGGGTGACTCCATATCTCCAAAACTTTTTACAGCAGTGCTGCAAGAAGTATTTTGTGGATTAAAATGGGAAGCTAAAGGAGTGAAAGTAAATGGAGATTATTTAAGTCATTTAGATTTTGCAGATGATGTAGTTGTTTTTGCAAATAATGCTTTAGAGCTGCAGGAAATGTTGCAGGAGTTATCAGATGAAAGTAGGAAAGTAGGACTAAAGATAAATGTTAAAAAGACTAAAGTAATGTTTAGTGGATTTTCTCAAAATATGAAAATAAAGATTGATTATGATGAGTTAGAAGAAGTTAACAGCTACAAATACCTTGGTCAGATTATTAATACAGATGGAAACATAATGGATGAAATTAATCATAGAATTAAACTTGGTTGGAGTGCTTTTGGTAGAAATAACTTGATACTAAAAGGAAATATGCCTATGTGTTTGAAAAGGAAGGTTTTTAATAAATGTGTTTTACCAGTTCTTACTTATGGATCTGAGACTTGGACACTTAATAGAAGAGCAATACAGAGACTTCAGACCACTCAAAGAAGTATGGAGAGATGCATGTTGGGAGTAACAAGAAGAGATTGAAAATGCAATATATGGGTAAGAGAACAAACAGGTGTTACTGATCTCATTGAAAAAATTAAAAGACTGAAGTGGAGTTGGGCTGGACATATTGCTAGAAGAGATGATAATAGATGGACAGTTGAAATCTTAAACTGGATTCCAAGAGATTGTAAAAGACCCAGAAAAGAGATCACATGTGAGATGGATGGACGAAATAAGAAAGTGTGCAGGTGTGATGTGGAGAAGAGAAGCTAAAGATCGCAGAAGATAGATTGAAGTTGGAGAGACCTTCATCCTGCAGTGGATTGATAATGGTTACTGATGATGATACTCTAAAATACTATAAATGTATCTGTTTTAATAATAATCAAATATTTTTTCAATAAGAACGTTTACACCTATGCCCTATTTAATATTATTTATTAAAATAAAATACAGAAATACTTTATGTATTTAAGAAAGTTTTTTAAGCTCTTTTTAAATTTAATTTTATTATGGAATGAAAGCAGCAAATTTAAATTGTCCACAACTTTTGATGACTGTTGATCATAAATGTCACCGTAATAATCAAAGTATGAATTGATTTTGTAAAACTTTTCCTTAAAAGCAGACACAAGTCCAGCCCTTGACCTCATTTCAGAAACTAAATTCTTACTTAGAGATTTTAATCTCTGTGTCAGCTGACGTAAAAGTAACATTAAGTTAATTATAACTATTTTTTTTTTTTTTTATAACTGCTTGATTATTTTGATAAACTCTTTTTTTTTTTCAACTTATTTCTGTATCTTAATAACCTAAAAATATTGATTTTAGTAATTTTCTTTAAATAAATTATTTCTTCTCAAACCTTGAAATGTCAGTCATTGTGAGAAAATTGTCTTAAAACTGAGAATGAATTCAAAGTTATTTTGTATATTAGAAAAATGAGATGGTGGTGGATTTTCTAAACAAGAGAATTTATTGTCTTTTAAATTAAAAGGGCATGATGCTGTCTAAGTTCATTAGGGCTTCAGTTTTAGGACTTGATTTTAAACGGCTCAAATTTTGAAACACTTGATTTACCCACAGCCATTAATAACCCATTGAGGAACAAAGCCATTTCATTATGTTATTATAAACATCTTTTTGAACCTCCCCCTCCCCAAACAATTTCATCTTACATTATTCTAAATGTCTTCCAAATAAGCATCTACTCTCTTTCCAGATATTTAGGATTTACTGTAATCAGTAATGACAAATTTGAATTCTTTTTTCCTATTCTTTTTGTTATGCAAAGATTATATATACTGTATTGTTGAAGGATAGTTTTTTGGGCTTTGTTTAAAGCATTACATTGTAGAGATTAAACACAGACTTTCAAGGACACTTCAAGTATCCACACTATCTCATGCCACTGATACACAAATACATATATTGTTGATTATTTATTTTATTCTACATGTGTGGTCATGTGCATCAGTGATATGAGGTAGTGTGGGTAGTTAAAGGGTGCTTGAAATCTGTGTTCAAATTCCTTATTTATAATTAAGATCCAGGTATATGAAGAATACTGGTATTTTAAATATTACAATGATTAAAATAAGTCATAGATCACATGGCCCTATTCTCTTATATTGCTAAGACTATTAATATATGGTTTGGCTGAAGATCTCTCAGTCCCCATATAGCTATTTGAGTTGGATAGCTGGGTTTGAAGACATGTAGGTGTCTGAAAATTTCAGGTTTTCCATTCAATAGATAACTTTTAGTTAAATGCTGGCTTTGGGTTAGTGTTTTTAGATCTAGTCTCTGAACCTACTCTAGCACCTCTCTGAGGAGTGCCAGAGCACGAAACCATGGTCAGAGGTTGGGGGGGGGTCCTGACAAATATATTTTAAATGCTTTCTCTAGCTAAGCATTTATCACAAAGCTTTTTGAGGAATTGGCAATCCTCATTGTTTATTACAATGATTAGTTTTCTTGTTATATAGATAGTATTATCTAGTCATTAATTTATTACTTAACAAATTAAATTGACATATGTTTGTTTTTGTTCAGTTTTATATTTAACTTGATCTCTAGAAATTTAAAGTATTTTCTTATAATTTCAAACAACAAAGGTTGCAGACAAAAAAAAAAAGAAAAAAATTAAGATTTCCTTTTGCAATTTTCTAATCTAAAAAATAAAAGGAACAGTTATTTCAAAATTACTATTACAATTGTGTAATATTTCTGTAGTATAATTTTCACTGTATCACTCTCATGCAAGATAGGGACAGGTTTCTACCTGTTTTTAACACCTCGTGGACATGTGAAAAAGCTGCACGATCACCAAGATGCACATTTTGTATTGAACCAGCACCCATCAGTAGGTGCCCACATCACTTTCTTTTATCATTGTTCAGTATACATAGATATGGAATTATTATACAGTTTAATTGATGTGTCAAACTCACTGCCTTCACATTTTTGACCCAAACTACTTGATGGAAGTATATTAATCTTTATTGGACATTCATTACACTATAGATTATCCATTTAATGAACAATATTTTCTGTAGTGTCATTTTCACTGCACCACTTTCACACCGGGTAAGGACTAGTTTCTATCAGCTTTTAACACGGTGCTCTTTTAGTATGCGATCTCCACTATTTTGAATTTCAAAAACAGTCAAAAACATTGTCCGACACATCTAAGTGATAAAAAAGTACGCGAAAACGGAAAAAATTTAGAACTTGGGTCACGTGGCTTGGGACTCCCCCCCCCCAAACCATCGCACAGTAAAAAAAAAAGCCACTTTATGGAAAGGCTGTCATCATAATCATATGATCAGAGACATTCACAAGGTGTTAAAAGTTGATAGTCTCTACCTTGCATAAGAGTGGTGTAGTGTAAATTGCACTAACAGAAATATTTATTCATTAAATGCATAATCTTTAGCCTAATGAATGATTGATAAAAAAATATTAATATTATATATAATTGTGTTTGTGTGTGTGTGTGAGAGAGAAAAAAAGAGTTCAGGGGAGGATTTTTTAAAAAATTAATTTTAAAAAGACTATCCATGAGAAAAAGTAATGTATTGAGACTATAATTTTGTTAGCAGCAGGTGGAAAAAAAAGATGTCAATTTGAAAAGTGATGAATTCATAAAATGAATTTCGATGATGGTGATTTCAGGCCCAATGAAAGCAGTTAATACATATATATATATGTGTATTTACTGCATAGTAGATGATAATAGATGGACAATTGAAATCTTAAACTGGATTCCAAGAGATAGTAGAAGACCCAAAAAGAGACCACATATGAGATGAATGGATGAAGTAAGAAAGTGTGCAGGAGTAATGTGGAGAAGGGAAGCTTAAGATAAGAGATGGATTGAACTTGGAGAGACCTTCATCCTGCAGTGGATTGATAATGGTTGATGATGATGACTGTATAGTAGACTGATTTTCTGCACATAGGCATATTTTTAAACGTCATTTTTTCCGTAATACGTGAGTGAACAAACAGGTGTTACTGACGTCATTGAAAGAATTATGAGACTGAACTGGAGTTGTGCTGGGCATATTGGTAGAAGAGATGTGATAGTAAATGGACAGTTGAAATCTTAAACCGGATTTCAAGGGATTTAAAAGACCTAGAAAGAGACCATATGTGAGTTGGTTGGATGAAATAAGAAAGTGTGCCGGTGTTATGTGGAGAAGATCGCAGAAAATGGATTGAATTTGAACTTTCATCCTGCAGAGAATCTATAATGGTTGAAAATGATGATGATGATGAATATATATTTAATGTATCTGATAAACTATTTAAGTTTATTAAAAAGCTATTTTTTTTTTTAAAAAAAGTATTTGTTTACTATTTTAAATAGCAGTAAATTGGATATTATAAAATGAACAATTACCTAAACTGATTTTTTATGTTGTATTTTAAAAATATTTTGAAACATTTGCAACAATATAAATCGTATCCATAGAAAGAAATTAATCAGCTGGTTTTAAAGTATATTGGATATAGTAGCTCAGTTAATTAATTTTAGTAGAGGTTAATCAGAAAATGAGCTCTGGGCGAAGTTGCAAATTGGAAAAATAGTGGGGAAAAAAATCGTTGGATAGTTCTCCGTCTACTTATTCATTCATTTTTTCTTTGTTACTGAGACTAGTTTCTTTAATATCAGGAAAGTGTTTATTTAGCTTAAGGCTTAAACTATTGACTAAAAGCTTTAAATAAAAACTTTTATAACTGGTGACAATATTAGCAATTGCGAAATCAGCATGACGTAATAATTGGGCCAGTTTTGAGAACTTTTTTTTATTTGTTAAACAAAAGAATTCTCCTCCCAAAGCATGATATTTGAAATACACACGTCAATCTTCCAGTCTCTTTAGTTAATGCTTGCTTTATATTTTAAATATATTGTTTTTCTAGCTACTATTACATATACGATAATAATTGTCCTTTATTATTGAATTACTATTGTATTTTGTATTACAAGCAACGAACTATGTATATTAATATGGAGTTCCCTGGAAAGTTATATGATTGAAATAAAAAAGCCAATTACATAAACAACCAATCTTTAAAATAGTTGGAAAGAGAAGTAGTCAGTCAAATTTGCTGGGATGTTCACAGTTTATTTGTAAATAGGAAAGGTAGACACCAGTTTTTAAATTGCTGTTTTGAGTCATCGCAAATGGAATGTTAGTTACCCGAACTATTTTATTAAACAAAACTGTTTTCCACGTTATTCTTACCTGTATTGTTAATCTATTAAAATATAGGGGATTTGAACACAAACTTTCAAGAACCCTTCAACTATCCACATTATCTATGGCACTGATACACATGACCACACACATGTAGAAACGATAAATAATCACCAATATATGTATTTCATGCTGAAACAGCACTCATCAGTTGGTCCAGATTATCATCTACACACCTATATATATAATCAGTGCTCAGTTCTTCATACTTTAATAGACAGGCTTCAATCTACTCCAACCTCCAACTCTTCCGCCATCCATACTAATAAAAATCTGATGGTATATAGGCATCAGCATGGGATTTGGGCTTTCCATCATCAGATTTTCATTGGTATGGATGACTGAAGAGTTGGAGGTTGGAGTAGATTGAAGCCTGTCCATTAAAGTATGAAGATTCGCTATCTTAATATAAACTGAGCCTTGATTATATATATGGGAGATGATAATGTGGACCAACAGATGAGTGCTGGAACAGCACAAAATACGTATATTGATGATTATTTATCTTTTCTACATGTGTATGGTCATGTGTATCAGAGATATGACATAGTGTAGATAGCTGAAGTGAGCTTGAAAATCTGTGCTCAAATTCCTTACAATTAAGCTCCAGGTATATGAAGAATGCTTGTATTTCAAATCTTACTTGTTAATCTATTAGTAAATTAACATTAAATCATATCTGATCTTTTTATATCATTAAAAAGATTTGATGCATCATGGGGAGGATGAAATGTTCTTTCTCTTTTATTTATTTCTACTTCATCTGACCTCCAAAAGTGGAAGATGATTGTTACTCTGTGGTCAGTGAAAACAATATCAAAATTAAAGAAAGGCAAGTGAGTTCCTAGGTCGTGTGTGTGTGTGTGCATGCTATATTATGTGTATATGGCTTTCTTTCTTTTTTCAGTAGAATACAGTCTATAAGGAGTCTATAAAAGTGTTGAATAGGTTAACCTTGTCACTGGTAGATGCTATTTCCTTGAAACGTTGGGAAGCAAAAATAACACATGGTGTAACCTAAAAATTACTTTATTTACATTATATAACCACGAAAGCACTAACTACAATATAATTTTGATGTATCTATATATACATAGAAAAAAAATCTCTGTGTTGTATACATGTTTTGAAAAGTATGATGCATTTGCAATTCAGTAAACAATCCGTATTCTTCTAATCATTGTTTATCAACAAAAGGTGAGAAATATTATACACCATTTCCTCTGAATGTGAGTGGGATTGGCACAAAGTACAGCCTAGTTCATATTCCAGGGTATGGTAATAATGAAAATAATTATCTAGAAAATGCGACTTCAAGCAATTCTTCTCTATGCATTCTTGATAATAACAAAAATGGAAAAAAAGTTTATAAA
Source organism: Epiperipatus broadwayi (assembly GCA_028023455.1). Lineage (NCBI taxonomy): Eukaryota > Metazoa > Onychophora > Udeonychophora > Euonychophora > Peripatidae > Epiperipatus > Epiperipatus broadwayi. The sequence goes on from JAQFVV010006306.1 coordinate 2,615,972, forward strand.
TAATAGTGACAACCCACAAATTACATATGCATGATTGAATGTCAAGATTGAGACTTATAAAGAATCAAGGACAAACTCTAATATAAGACTAAAAATAGTACATGTTCTTGTATAAGAGAGTCAAAAAAGATTCTATGATGCCATCAATATTTTTAGATTATAAAAGAACCTATAGTCATATTTTGCCTCAAAGAGTGTAAATATAGTTTACACTCAAATAAGACACATTGTTTTTAATAATATACATTCTACGATTAACTGAAAAAGTCAAATGATATTCAGTTAAGTACGGAGTGAATACAAGCAAATTTAATTGATTTCTTATACAAACATTTAACTGAAAATGCCTTTTAAGAATTTAATTCACAAGTATTTTGAAGTCTTCATTTTGAGCGAGATGCATCTATATTAATGCTCATAATTGTTAATAGCGATTTAATGTGATCATTTTTAGTAAGGCTGAAGAACGTACAAATATGTCTCTTAATCTTGTCATTATACCTTCAGAATTTTATGGAGCATCTTTAAATGGAAAATTTCCAGTGCCTTTATTTTGCAATAACAAGATAGTCCATATCTCACACGTTATGATAAAAAGTTGGAAAAGCCACTTGAAATAATTACTTTACTACAACAATGAAAATCCCATTTTTAATTTAAATGCGGTAGCAGCGTACTGTTGTTTACGCTGTGTCTCAATGTACGTCCGAATCCATTTTTCTAAGCAAAGAACTACCAAAATGTTTAAATTGATTTATATTTTCATACTCGTAACCATTTAGAGTAAACACCTGCTTCTTGTTTTTTTTTATTACAAACTCATAAATATCTGAATTGTTAGACATTATTTATTAAAATGAAGTCTTTGTAGGGTATATTAAAGATATTATGAATATTCTGAAGATTATTCTTTAAATTAGGAATATTAGTTTAAACATCAGCTTATTGTAAATCTAGAAACCAAGAAGATGGGGTTCTTGTTTTTACTTTTAATTTGTTTAGATTTAAAACTTCATCCCTTAACTTAAAATGGAACTTTGATATTGCTCCATTAATCTACTCACAAACTATTCCAAAAACCAATCTTATAATAATGGAAAATGTAGAGTTTGTGTACCTCCTTCTTTAACATCAGTTTTTACTTCAAATGCTTCAGATTTTTCACTATCAGTTAGTAGATTTCCTTTCATATTATAACAGCGCAACAAATCTTTTTCTTAAGTAAGTTTGAATGTGTTAATCAAGTCAATAAAAGTAGTATATAAATTACCATTTGCTCATGATCCTTTTTTGCCCATCAACTAAAATTGTATCCGCATCCTCGCATGAAAGTCGTATAGTGAAAGTTATCAAAACTATCACCGTGGGCAAGGAATCTGGCATTGATATCTTTATAATACTGCAGATACACTACTTTTTAAGGCATAAAGTACATATTTGGACTAGTGATAATGTCTGGATAATTAAATGATTAGTAAAAATTATTAATATATTTCTATAAAGTGGTATGTATCAAAATTGTGAGTGCAGACAATTTGAAACCTGTCAATTAAATTATAGTAATTTGTTATCTATATATACACTGAATAAATGATGAAGATACACATAAGAGATTATGTTCTGCACCAGCTGATGGTGGCTCAACACAAAAATCCCATCTTTGAGATCATTTATCTTTTTCATGTCGTTGATCATATGTTTCGGTAATGTATGGTGGAATAGTAGTTTGAAATATATTTAAATATGTATTATATAAATTTAAGTTTAAAGTTGTATTTATATGTTGAACTATTTCCATTGTCTAATATAAGTATTGAATGTCTTTTAGAAAAAAATTAACTTTCTTTAAATATTCCAAATACATTCAACTGTTAGTAATAGCACACAGATTAGTATATGCGCAATGTTTTGAGAAGTATTATTCTCCCATCTTCTTCAGGTGTTGCTACCCTAGCTAGTGACACTACTAGCATGGAAGTCAAACCTGGACCCTTAGATTCTTGAATATTGAATTTTAAGATAACACTCTAATCAATTGAACCATCCTGCCAATGGCAAGTCAATAGAAATTTCGTATACTTATCTATGAGATTCCTCCTTATTTCTACACTTTTTTCTAAGAGCAATGTTGATTAGTGGTTTCCATACATTATGTATAGTCACATTAGGTTGGCTTATGGGATTTTTTGTCTTTGTCATGTGAGCAACTTTTTAAAATTTTCTTCTTTGTACTTTTTTTTTTCTTTATACCTTTACTGCCTGTTTTCTTTGGCAGGATGGCTTGGTTAGAGCATTACCTTAAAATTCAATACTCAAGAACCTAAGGGCCCAGGTTTGATCCCCATGCTAGTACTGCCACTGGTAAGGCTAGCGACACATGAAGAAGAGGGAGAATAATACCTCTCAAAACATGCATATTCTTACCTGTGTGCTATTAATGACAGTTGAATGTATTTGGAATATTTAAATAAAGTTAATTTTTTCTAAAAGGCATTCAATACTCATATTAAATGATGGAAATAGTCAGACATATAACTAAAACATCATCATCATCACCAACCTTCAGGAAAACATTAAGTTTGAAGTATCTCTTAAAAGTAATGTATATATGAAGTTAAATTAAACATGTGCTATATGGATTACTTGAAAAAAAATTGTATGTTTCTACTATATTTATAGTGTGAGTGGTTATCTAAATTCTGGGCTGATGGATTGGTTGTGATAGGACTGAGCTGAAGGTGAAAGATGTAGTGATAAAAACAAGAATTTGCAGATGTATTCACTGTATTTTTGATTCTCTAAAACAACAGAGTCCTCGTTAAAACATTTATCTATGACAGGAAAGAATCTCTTCAATGAAATCCATGAAAAAAATGTTTATTGCTGTAATAGATAATAAATATTTTTTTTTTTTTTAGATAATTAAAATTTTTTAAAACTTTTTATGTTATTCCATCAGAGACTGTGTCCTTTCTATTTTTACTTTACAAACAGCTGTTTTAAATTTTTCAAATTAAGTATTTTTGTCCAAATCTAAATAAACCGGATCGGACTGACATATTATAAAAAAACAATCATCTGAATATATATGTCATTATTGAAAAGATAATCAAGGACATCTTCCATATGTTTAAAATATCATTATCCCATGAAAGAGCGATATCTAGTGATTGAATAAGATTTTATTATTTTGGTACTGCAGTGAAATTACAGTCTTCATTATAATCATCATAATTATCTATGATTGCTAAATATTTGATGGTACGTTTTATTTAATGAAGTAAGTAAATTTAATTTTCAAAGATAAGTTATTGAAGATCTCTAGAGTACTTTTATATCTACCGTACATCCTATTCGGCCGGGAAGCGAACTCGGGACAACTGCTTGTAAGGCAGCTGTGCTGACCACTTGACCACCAACGCTTGACTCGACTCACTGACTTCCTTATACCCTAAATATAGCTATTTTTTTTGCTATGTAAATCAATTGCTATTAATACAGAAAGTGGAGTTGTTATTTACAACTTTGTTAAAAATGATTTAAATCTTTGAAATTTAAATTTATTTAAAACATGCTATCAAATATTTAGCAATCATAAGTAATGAAAGCTTAAAATTTCACCACTTGACTAATATATGTATATGTACCATTATTTTTTAGATCCATATTTGTAATCGCAGCATAAAAAGATGTAAAATCACCATAAGCAATATTAATTGACTTATATCTTTTTAATTTTAATCCCTTCATAAGTTATCTTGTGAATTCTTGAATTTCTCCTTTCAAAATCTTTATAGCTTGTAAGAATCCATTTTTATTTTATTATTTTATAAATCAGAATGTCATATAATACTAAATCATCCATGCACTTTACTACTGTTACACAATGCTTTATTTACCACTCTCTTTTACATTTTACAGTTTCGATTGCCCCAGCAAAAACTGTAAACTGTAAAAGAGGGTCGTAAATAAAGCATTGTGTAACAGTAGTAAAATGCATGGATGATTTAGTATTATATGATATACATTTGGCAATGCGATAAGAAAGATTAATTATCAGAATATTTCATATTTTTTTTTTATATTCATCCCATTAAATAATAGCCATTGTCAAAGAAACAATATTCTTGAATCTAAGTTCAGACGTATTCTTACCCACAGCACTTTGTTTAAAAGCATTTCACTCCTCAATAGCACTGGAAAAACTTATTTGAAGCATATTCTTAAGAAGCAATCGGCATGCTAAATTTTAATGGTCATTAGCCATTGAAAATTTAACATGACAAGTGATTCTAAAGAATGGAATTGAATTCTCTGCTAACCCTTTAAGGTAGAAGCCTTCATTTCAATCTAGAGGCATTACTAATCTCATGAGATATTGTTGTTTTGAATATGTATGCTTACACGTTTCTTTTTTTTTTTGTCTAAAATAATTTGCATTTTGATAGTCAAATCATTGGAGGTTACAGGGCCAGAGCTATTATTTCTAGAAATTTTGAACCAAATTTACAGTTTTTGTGTATTTAATGATATTCATTAAACCAATGCCATTATCTGGTAAACAATGAAAGTTTTTTTCCTTGAAGTTTTCTGCGTTGAGTGTTGAAATGTAAGATACCATTGTGCAAATCATTTTTTAAATCATTATTATTCATCTTTCGATGATACGCCTAAGAATTTCAATATGGTCCTTTTTTTTTTCATTCAGCGATACACACTTTCGGGAAAAAAACAACAACTTTTGGCCGTTTAATTTTTCTATAAAATCTTTGTCTAGAAAATAAGTTTTTCTAAAGCTACTATATCTATCTCCAATCTTATCTTCCTTTAGCAGCAAATACATGTTTGTATTGAAATCTTTAAATATTTATATTAAAAAAGGTAATTCTTATCTTTATTATTAATTTTTCTTCATTACTGTTATTGAGATTACAAATATTTATGCTGCTTTAATGAACAATTCATTAGATATGGTAGCGACCTTGTCAAATTTTGAAAAAACATTTTTTTTTTAATTCCATGTTATGTAAAATATGGTTCCGCACGATATGTGCATTTGGGGATCATATATCTTCATTCACATATCTTTGGTCATATGTTTACGATTACAGTTCTCCACAAGGGGTTAAAAGTGGATAGAAAAAAATTCCCTACTTTGCGTGAAAGTAGTGCAATGAAAATCACACTACGGAAATATTATTCATTATTGAATAATCTCTAATCTAATGAATGACTAATAAAAATTATTAATACATAAATAGGCTTGCCAAAAATATACTCACTTTCCAAATATAATGTCTCTGCCCAATCCAGTGACTCATTATTGATAGAACTATTTTGCTTAAGATCACAATGATTCTCAATCTCATAAACCTATTATTGTCCATTCAACATGGAACATTGCATATTGACAAACAGAAAAAAACAAAAGTTAAAATCACAATTGCTATGTGCGTAATTGGAATATAGAAATATGATTGCACAGACATAATCTTATTAGCCACAATTGATTGGTGGAGTAAATTATTCTTAACAAATGAGCCCTAATCTGTATAATTGAAAATACTCAAAAACAGAAAATGAAGTGAAAGATAGAAATGAGACAAACAAAACACATTTATTAGAAACAGGGTTTAGCTTTTAATGAGCAAAGTAGAACCATTATTACCATACCATATGGCCTCTTAATTTGTGGATTCACTGTTGTTAACTGATGATTGAAGTTTACATATGTACTGTTTCCAAGTTTTTACCAGCATGGGTGTCATTTAATAATTCTCCAGTAATACGTAGGTGTTTGCATAATATTTATTTATTGTTCACTTATTATTTCATATATGTGTCATTAAGACTGTTGTAGTAAATTTTTAAACCTGTTGGACTTAATTTTACGAACAAATAACCTACTATTTTTAAAATGCATTAGATAACAAAGTACTATAACCAGGTGATAACACTTAATCAATAATGGTGGTTTTATTTTAATCCAAACTATTCTAATATTTCATTTTTAGAGTACATTCCACAACTTAACAAACCACTTTAAGGTATAGAACATATTTAAGTGGCAACCAAATTATAATTATATTTGAACAATAGATCAGGGGCAGGATTTCAGACATCTATCACCAAATCACCATAAATAAAGATGTAGAAGCTAAGAAAAAGGAATTTTATAATCTCAATTATGAGACTCTGTATTCAAAAAGAAATTATTTTGTTTATACAATCTTACTCTATGTGCTCAATAATGAGGGAATCTTAAGCAATTTAATGAAAATTTGTTTGAATTAGATAAATAAATGAAATATACACAAATCTTATTCATTCTTTCTCTTTTTTTTTATGAGGTAAGGTTATTCATCAGTATCATTTACTAATATCTTGAGATACTAATCCTTTTTTCTCTACATTTTGAGTAGAATTAACCCAAAAGATAAATAACACAAAATACAAATAAGTGTTCGTTTTAAAGGTTGTTTCCTATGTTTAATTTATTTGAAATTCCACAATACTGCATAAAAGCTGGTTAATTATAATAGAACATGTAATGCTCAAATACATTACATCATGAACTTCGTAATAAATGTAGATATCTGAAGGCAGACATTTAACAACTGACAAGACTGCTTAAATAATAGCTGAGAAGGTTAGGTATTTATTGATCGTCGTCATTCTAGATCTTTTTTTTTGAATGTGCATTGAATGTAACATATGGTTCTCAGAAATGGCGTCAATTCTATTAAATCCAGAAATTGCTTTTTCTTATATGATGATAATATTTTGAGTCTGTGGAGGAGTATTTTGATCATCTTTTGAATAATGATACAAGAATTGAGATGTCGAATTTTAATGATACTTTCTACTTATCTAAACATCACATGGAGAGTTTGGTATTCTATTTATCGACATATTTAAATTAGGAAGTACAGTACTCTAGCGTAGTAAAGTCAAAACTATTTCTTACAGTCTTAAAAAAATGGGAAGGCTGCAGGTCCCGATGAAGTACCTGGTAAAGTTTTAAAATACGGTAGTGATATCTTAGCTTCACAAACATTAATTTTTTTTTAAAGGAATATATGGAGCCATGAAGCCATAACATCCAAACTTAAGGATGCTTGTTTTGTTTCAATGTAAAAACCAAGTGGAATTGAACAGATAGCAAGAATTATCATGACCTTTCATTATTATCTCCAATCACGATTACGAAAGGCTCCGTATGGTTTTAGATAATAAGCAGTATTATAAACGTGGTTTTTGTTGTCAAGTGCATCAGGTACAAAGAAGTGATTTACTCAAGGCTTTTGATTCAGTTAGATGAGACAGGTTTATGACATTAGTTGGTCATCCATCAATTTTTTTTGTATTATACAACTTTTACATGATAGAATGAGAGGAAGTGTTATTACTATAAGTAAGAAATCTTAGGCACTTGAATATTAAAACTTGTGTTAAACAAGGATATGTACATGCTCCAACATTGTTTTCATTTTTCTATGACAGTGGAATTGTTTACAATTGGCTTAAATCTAGCGGGAATTAAGATGTGGTACAGGTTTGATGGTAGACGTTTTAATTTAAAGCTATGCTGATGATTATGCTTTTTTTTTTCGTCCAAAAGATGATTTACAGAATATTCTTGGTTGTATTTATATATTGGACCATTTCCATAATTTAATATTAAATATTGAATGTGTTTAGAAAAAATTAAGTTTATTTAAATATTCCAACATTTGAGAGGTATTATTCTCCTCTCTTCTTCAGATAATGCTGGATAGACCAGTGACAATACTGGCATGGGAATTGAATCTGGGTGCTTGGATATTGAATTTTAAGGTAACGATGACTCAGTTAGTTATGTTAAAATTCATATTCAAGAATCTAAGGGTTCAAGTTCTATTCTCATGCTAGTACTGTTATGATCTAACCAACCAGCATTTCTGACCTGACCAATGACAGTACTGGCATGGGAATTGAACCTGGATGCTTGGACTTTTGAATATTGAAATTTTAAGGTAAAGCTCTAACCAATTGAGCTCAGTTGGTTAGAGCTTTACCTTATAATTCAGTATTCAAGAATCTAAGAATCCAGGTTCGATTCCGATGCCAGTACTATTATTGGTCAGGCCCAGCAACACCTGAAGAAGAGAGGAGAATAATACCTCCAGAAACATTGTGCTATTACTAACAATTGAATGTAATTGGAATATTTAAATAAAGTTAAATGTTACTAAAGATATCCCATATTTAATATTAGATAATGGAAATAGTACAATACATAAATACATCATCACAAACCTTCAAGAAAACATAGAATATACTTGTGCTTCAAGTTTTTAATCAGCGAATGATGGAAGAAAAATTCTCAGCAACGTTTTTTAGTTTGGATAGTTATCAACCCAAGAATGTCAACCAAATTGGTACTTTTATAAGTAAAAAGATGGTCTTAAGATATTAAGGTACAAAACAATCTCCAGTGTGCTGCTGCTGCTACAAGTTAAAAAAAGAGTGTTTCCATCAGAAATGACTACTGCCATTAAGTTAACTATATATAGAGCTGTTATATTACTAATCTATTGCATAGAAGTGAGAGTTGTAATCCTATTGGTCAATATAAAGGCATTAGAAAAGCTTGATTTAAAAATACTCTAAAATTTTTAAAAACACAATGGTAAGATAAACTAATCAATATATTCTTCAACATGCTGGGTGTAGTACTATAGAGCCCATTATTGTGAAATCACCCTTTGTTGGATTGGACATGTAAAATGAATGAACAATGCAAACTTCCTAAAAGGGGCTTTTACAGTGAACCCAAGCAGGGTTTTTAGGGTAGAAGTAGACCCCCCACCTATGTTATAAGGATTATCTCAAAAAATATTCTAAAGAAGTACAAACACAATTGTTTCCATTGGGAAAATATTGCAGAGAATAGAATATATGGGAGGGTACAATTAGACATGGTTTTGAAGTATTTCAGAAAGAAGTTTTCTGCTGAAGAAACAAACAGAAAACAACATAAAATATCAAGTGAACAGAAAAATGGACCAGGATGTTCTGTATGCAGACTTATTTGTAGTTTACCAGTAGGTTTATGTGATTTAATCACTGCCAAACTGATTTCTAGAGCAGTTTTATATTTCCTGTCTTTTTCTTCCCCACAAATGTAGCTATGGCAATGTATCATCTGCGACTGATATAATGTTTGATTCATTTACAGATGAATATTTAATTAATTCACAAATGATTAAAGCCATTTATTCTCAGCATAATCTCTGGACATTAGTTTCTACTGTTAAAATTTTATTCAATTTCCATAATTTTTCATACTACCCAAATCACTAAAGTTTTCAATCGTCTTTAATAATATTTCTTCCTCAAAATGGTTTCTCATTTCTAAGAAGTACAAGTTTGATTCTATATTTCTTTTTTATAAGAAGTGCCCAGGAGATAGTACTAGTAATAATAATAAATAGCCACTTAACAAAACAGTATACCCATTCTACCTCCCGCCCCCCATGAAAAAAATATATCTGGGAATCCGAAATACATTCACGTAATGGAGCATTCAGATCCATTTTTTTATTTAATATTTTACAATGTTGTCTTTTAATTTTCTCAGTGGAAAACATTTTCTGTCTGAAATATTTCCAAGACCATATCTAAGTTTAGTTCTCCAGTATATTCTATGTTCTGTTATATTTTGGTCCTAAGGGAAACAATTGACATTGCACTTTTTAAGAATGTTTTTTGTGATAATCCTTATTATGTAGATGGAGGTGTACTTTTGTCACCAAAACCCGTTGACCATAACCTTTTTAGGAAGTCTTGCATTATTCATTTATTTACTTGTTCAATTCAATCATGATGTGATTTCATAATAAAGGTCTCTATCGGATCACATCCAGAAAGCTGAAGAACATATTGATTGATTTTATGATATTACCATTGTATTGTTAAAAATTTTACAGACAATTTTTAAATGAAGTTTATCTAATGCCTTTATATTGTGTTAATATCAGTGTACAAGTCTTACTTCTATACAATAAATTAGGTAAAGTAACAGATCTATTCACAATTAATTTAGTTACAGTCATTTCCCTGTGATGAAATATTCTGTTTTTAGTTGTCAAAAGCAGCAGCGGCACATTGGAGTCGTATTGCACCTCAAAATTTATGTCCACCTTTTTACTCATAAAACTACCAAGGTGATGATTTTTTTTCTGTCACTGGCTGATAAGGAATTTTTTTAAACAGTGCTTAATAAAACTGAATTCTTCAGAGATTACATTCAAAACATTAAGACCATTTCGCAAATTGTCTTTTGAACTGCAAAAATAGCTCAATAACATACTATAAGCCCAGAATTCAAGAAGTAGAAGTTTTTAATATCAGTTCAAGTTAAAAATTTCCACAAATATCTTGATCCCTGTTTGATATAGTTTAAACAATCCCAAAGAACACTGCCATCAAATTTGAAAACAATGTTGGAGAAAGTCCACATCCTTGTTTAACACCAGTTTTCATTTGAAATAACTCCCGATTTTTTATTTGCAGTAACAACTCTCATTCTAATCCAATTTAGTGTCATAGACCTTTCTTATTAACTCAATCAAATGCTTTGACTAAATCAACTTTTCTCTCATTTACCTAGCAACAAAAACCATGTCTATAGTGCTTCTTCATTCTCTAGAACCATGTTGAGCTCTGGTAACCTTAATGGAAGAAATCTATTCAACAAAATTCTTGCAATTACTATTTATTTCACAATAATTACAGCAATTTTGTCAATTTCCTGTTTTTTCTTAAGATTAAGTGACAGAACTTAATGTGTCCATATATTTCTAAAAAAAATTTTTTTTTATTATTTTTGAAGCTAAAATATCACTTACCATATTTTAAAACTTCTCAGATATTTTCAGAAGACGTTCTAATTATTTTTTCAGATTCTTCTATATTTTATAGGATTTAGGCAAACAGTAGTGTCACCCAGTGCAAGCCATAGCATTCAATGGATGCAGGAAGGTTTGTGTATAAAACCCCCATCTAGTATCTACTCATACAATGTTTCCTGACTAAGATCTAGGTGCAATGCTCTCAGATCAGACTCCTTAATAATGAAAGCCATAAACTGGAAACTAGTCTGGGAATGTTGGATGAGTAGGAAGTAGCCAGGGATTTTATGCACAAACCTTCTTGCACCCATTGATTACCGTGGCTTAGGTGGCACTACTATATGGAGAGTTTATCATTGTTTTAACAGCTTGTGTAAGCATGGGAAATGGTGATCATGTGATGTTTACGGATCTTTCATAAACAGTTAATTAAATTTCATAGTGTCGTTTTGCAATATATCTCTATGGAATTACACATTTTCAGAACAACGAGGATAGAAATCTGTATTTTTATTATTACATCGTAACAAATAGTTTTTAGGGGGGGGGGGAGATTTTATATAATGATTAGTTTGTGATATTTTTTATTTATGTTGAAGCCGGCCACTTCAGAAGTTAACTCCTCTAGGTGTAAAATATCCGTTAATATTCTATAGTTGTTATTTTTTTAAACAAAAAAAAAAAAGACATTGAATCAAATATAAAAGTAAATAAATTATTATTTATATATAAATAATAATAAAAGGTTTATTCAAATTTAAAAGCAGGAAACAATTTTTTTCTTAAGTGGCTTGTATTGTCTTTGTTGGTTCCTATGTTTTAGTTAGACAATGGATATTACATTTTGAAAAAAAAAAGGTCGAACATTCAATGTATACAGGAAAAAAAAATCATAATATCTCAAGCGTCTATGGCTGACATAAAATGAATTTTGCTAACAGCTTCAGTGTCAGATCTAACAGGAAGAACAAAAGACTGCTTATAAAATCATCCCTTCATTGCACAAAGAAATCTCCTGAGTCCATTTCATCTCAAACATCTCGTCCCATTTTTTATTTCTATCTCAGATTTTAATTTCTCATTTCTTTTTTTTATTGCAACATCAACACTGAGTCATGTTTCTTAACTAGTTTAAAGATAATACTTCAAAAATTGATGGTTTTCCCTATGTAAACAATCTGTATGGATGGCTGTCTGTCTGTGTAAACAATCTATTATTTTTATAAAGCGTATCCCCGTAAAAATTAGAATCCCTTATTTCGCTCGCTTTAAATTTTCTGTATTGATTCCAAAATTAAGAAAAGACAAGAAGATTTTACTTCTACATTATTTAATGTGTAGTTTAAAATGTTTTTTTATTTATACGTAAAATAAAAGATTTACTGGAATTAGTAATATGTTTACTGGAAATAGTTTGCAATTAATTACGGATGTAATGATGAATATATGGAATTTGAACACAGACTTTCAAGCACCCTTCAACTATCCACACTATCGCATACCGCTGATGTACATGACCACCCACACGTGGAAAAGATAAATAATCACCAATATACGTATTTCGTGCTGAACCAGCACTCATCAGTTGGTCCAGATCAACATTTCGCACACACATCAGTTTATATTAAAATAGCAAATCTTGAAACTTTAATGGACATGCTTCAATCTACCCCCCCCCCAACTCTTCAGCCATCCATACCATTGAAAATCTGATGGTAGAATGCCAAATCCCGATGGCAATATTATTGTTATGTAATGATGAGCAATAAAAGAGTCATCTGGGTCTTAGTTAAGGTTACTTGACAACCAGACATAGTGAAGGGTTAATGATTCAATCCTTGCAGTTTAGTTCAATAATAGTGTGATAGACGCGGGGGCTAAAAATTCCTACATTGGAACTCAATCTGTAACTTCTAATGCTAACATGTTGCATCAATATCAAATCAGTTCATTATTTGGTTTATTGTGTGTGACGTCATCAATGCGACAGTTGAATTAATTAGGGTAATGAGAAGATATGTTTTTATTTATTTTTTATATATATTCAATCACTTTATAATAACTACTTTCAGTTATAGTATGCACATAGCATCCATTGTCTAATCAAAAGAAAATGCACTTTATCACTGTTTCACAATGCTTTGATTACCACTCTCTTTGATAGTTTCGATTGCCCCAGCAATCTTCTTCAGAACTGTCAAAGAGGGTGGTAATTAAAGCATTGCAATACAGTGATAAAGTGCATAAATGATTTAATATTATATTATATACATTAGGCAATGCATAAGAAAAATTAGTTATTATACTTCTTGCAAAAGAAAATGTGTATGTATTCTTTTTTTTTTTAAAAAATCATTAGTTTTATTAAAATGTCTTTCTTTGTTATCCTTTGCAGCATTTCAAAGTAGATATAAATCATCATAAGCTGAGAAATAAATGTAGGGTGTGTGGGATTTCTAAAACTACAGTATATAAATGTGGATTAAGTATGGAAGAACTATCATTAGGAGTGATAACAGATCAAAAAAAATATTAGCAATGAAATTTGATTTGTCACCTTATGATGAAGACACTGTAGTGTTTATATGGTGCCCATTAAAATACAAATCTTTCAGGTTTTTTTGGATATATTGGCTGAGAGATTCCTGACTTCGATAAAGGAGAAGCCATAGGGTATCACACCATGTGACCCATAGACCAACCACTAGAATTACAGTGAGAAATTTAATCAACTTGTCAATTAAAAGTATATATATATCTGGTATATCTAGGTTGTCTGGCAGTTACCCAAAGGAGCCTACTTAAAATTACTATATGATCTATTGTATTTGGCTGCCCAAGTGGAACCTGATTAAATCCTATGGGGAATATACAATCTGTTACAATATATCTGCAATCACTTTATAATAAGTACTTCTTTCAGTCGTAGTATGTACAGAGTGAATCATCATCAGTTATGCATTGTAGGTTTGTGTTTAGATGCATTATCTAAATCAGAGACGGATAAATTCTGTTCCCGAAGAAAAACACAGCAACCGTTAGTCTTTCTGAATGTATTGAAGAGATTCCTACTATGTGTAGACAATTAAACCTCTGACTGTTATTGGATATAGGTAGGAAATATTTGGCCTCGTAAGAAGCTCAATTCCTTATGTCTTAATTCTTTCAGTTGATATGAAGAGTTTCCTGGTTGAATATCTAGAAAAGAAATTGTGATTTGAGGTCCGGTGGTGTGTGGAAAAAAACGTTTTGTGTTACTGGTTAGTCCAATCACCTTAATTAATTTTTTATATATTTTTTCAAATTCAACTTTTCTTTTGATATCTGAAGAAGTATGTGAAAGAATGAAAATGCCACAAAAGAAGGGACTTGAATGTAGTATTTTTCATAAAATATTAGTTTACTGAGACGGTTAGTGATAATGGTAACACTTTTTCTCTAAACAGAAACACAACATTCAGCAGTAGACTACACACGGGTATAAACTTATCCATTAAAAGGAATAGAGTCCAAATTGTGCCAGCAAGCTCTCCAAAAAATTTGTTCCTAGGAATTATTTTAGATATTTGAAAAATAAACTATGATACATTTTAGGTTAATTTCTAAGTAGCACAAAACTAGGTTGTATTTCATTTAATTATTGTAAAAGATTATTACATTGAGTTTATGAAGTGTTTCCCCGTTATTTAAATACAATAGTAAACACATTGACTCTGTAAGATTAGGACAAAGGTGCAGTCCATAAAAGTTTCCTACATTTATTTTTATAACTTTTTAGGGTCCTTTTGTATATCTTAGGCCGGCAATATTAACACCAGGAATGAATTTCCTGTATCCCCCCCCCCCCAATCTAATACTTAAAATGGGCACACGTACTGAACTTTGTTTGTTGTATTTGATACAGGTATCGTTTAGTCAATTAAAATGTTGTTGTTTTTTTTTAATTTGAGAGCATTTTCTAATCCGTGATGTGTCTTTATCTAAAAAGGTGAAAGTTTTTTAGAAGGAGACTATTATTTCAAAGGAAGTCATAAGCTGAAATTAGATTAATAAAAGTGACATTAACATCTATCTGATGTTTAAAAGGTAGAATGTTTTAGAGAGTTTGATGCCGGCTTACATGAATTTGATTTATTTCTAAAATGTACATGATTTTTAGCCGTTGGTGTAATTCTTGTTCAGGTTATATCAGGAAGAAATAATAACGATACTGGCAACTCATTGTTAGATTTATTAGGTTTTAACAAATCAAACTGAATGTTTTTGACCAATCTATATCTACCATTATAATATAAAGCTAGGAAGAACATTTCATTCAGATATTTAGCACATTATTACATTATATCCATCACAGTAATGCATAACACTATCTGAAAATTAAATAGAAAATATTAAATCACCCTTCTGAGTATTACGATATTTCAATAACAGTCTCTGTGAATAAATATAAAATCTGAACTTTAAACAACTTTGCTTCCAAATGTTAAAAAAATATTTCAGAAAGGATCCTTTTGAGTTTAGCTGTTTGAAGTTCACATTTTATATTCATTCATAGAGGGCATTTCTGAAATGTCTTTAACATTTGGAAGGGTAACTGTTTCAGATATTTATTCACAAAAGGCGTTGTGAAATATCTTCGCGTTGAAGTTCAGATTTTATATTTATTCACGGAGACCGTTTTCTGAAATATTTTAATGTTTTTGGAAGGATGATTTAATATTATTATATCCTTTGTACATTATTAAAATACAGTCCATTTTATCAATAAACCCACTACCCAAGATTTCATTACAATTTGAAAAATTATATAAAAATTTAATAAATTAGGAAAATTCATAAATTTTATACATATGCTTACTTGTATGAGTATTATCATAAATCAGTCCCAATTATCAGTTTCCACATTCAACCAATTATATATCTGCTATCTTTTCTTAATTTATTATCTAATTTTTGATATTAATTATTTTGTTGATGAATTAAAGTGAACATTTTAAAAATTATATTGTATTGGGTTATATATTTTATATAAAGTTTGCTATTATCTACAGTTGCAAGTACTTGTGGGAAAGTTTGGAACCAAATATATTGCATCCAAGAGAGAACTATTCTATATTTAAATGTTAAATTTCAAATGATGAATGAATACGATAATAGTGAGGTTATAAGTCATATCTCTTCCTAAAATTTTTAAAACTTTTATGTATTGATTATTAAATATTATAGATAGAGACTAATTATTTGTTTAACCCTTGTACCTCGCCATGCATATATGAAATACAGGAATAAAGTCTTAATTGTAATAATTTATAATTTTTGTATAACGGGTAGCAATGAACACACTGTTTATATATCTATTTTACTTCCTGATATGAAACCATTCCCATAAAGTAACAGCCTATTACCATAAAAATGAATTCAGGTTAATCGGAATTGGAACTCAGTTTTATTTCATGATATACCTACCAGTTTTGTTAGGAGGATTTACAATGATGAACAGTTGCTGTGTAATTATAAATAGGAGATGTATGTTCAGTTTATTTTCTGTAAATTTATATTATATAATTAAATATGTAAATTAATACACTGTACATGCTTACACACACCTGCACATATATAATGTAAGGGATTCAAACTCAGACTTTCACACAACCCTCAACTCTCCATGCCATCTCATATTGCTGACCCACCTGATCATACACATGTTGAAAAGATAAATAATCACCAATGTACGTATTTCATGCTAAACCAGCAATCATCAGTTGGTCCAGATTTCTATACTCACACATATATACAATCAGTGCTCAGCTTTATATTAAGATAGGCAATCTTTATACTTTAATGGACAGGCTTCGAACTACTCCAACCCACAACTCTTCAGTCATCGATTTTTCTTAATATAAAGCTGAGCACTGATTGCATATATGTGTGAGGATAGTAATCTGGACCAACTGATGATTGCTGGTTTAGCATGAAATACATATATCGGAGATTATTTATCTTTTCAACATGCGTATGGTCAGGTGGGTCAGTAATATGAGATGGCATGGAGGGTTGAGGGTTATGTGAAAGTCTGAGTTCGAATCCCTTATATTACATTATATAATTAAATAAAAAATAACAATATGGAGAAGTTTCGTAGCATTTCAGCAGGCATAAAGCAAACATGTTTCAAAATATGACAGGAACGTATTTAGTTTTTATTGTCTGCCGGATCAAGGCTTAGTAAATCTCAATCAAGTCAGTGGGTGAAAATATCTGAGGAAAAGAACAATGAAATTGAATTAAAAATATATACTTTTGGAACAATAACTAAAGTACTTTAAACAAATGTACAAACAATTTGTACTAATGATAAGAATATCACAAAATCAATCAAATATTTAGAAGTTATTGGAATTAAGTTTTGTCTGTTTCATGCTTATTCTCAAACATTCAGTGTTTCATTATGTTCTAATAAATAGTTAAAATCAACGATAGATATATTGTATAAATACATCTATTAGGATTTTCTTGCAAATTTTATAAGAAATGACAAACGTCTTTTTTGTTTTTCTGTTACGTTTTGTACTTAAAATTCTTAGTAATAAAAATTGTAACGACATGCATGAATTCTGGGTTCTTCTTATACTATCAGTAATGTGTATATAAACATTTTGAACACTTAGACCAGAAAAGCTAAATTTCTATTAAAATAGTTCTATTTGCTGAGCATGGTCGGGCATTGGAAATAAACCATGCCTCCCAATTCCATGCACGCTCAGATCACACAACATCTACACTACATCTCTCACAAATTATGAGCACTAAGAGTCTGACGTGTGGTTGAAAGTGTGCTCAGCTCATAATTTGCAGGAGATGTAGTATGGACCTTATGTGCTATGATCATGCATGGATTGGGGAGGCATGGTTTATTTCCAATAACTCATGTTAATAAAAAAAAAAAGATATGAGCATTGCATTGTCTAAGAAAAATAGAATATGTAAATTAGCTATTTACATAATTTTGACCTTATATTTAAATGCTTCATCTCTCTTCAGAAAATTATGAGCACCATAAGTCTGATCTGGGAGGTCGAAAGCATGCCCATCTAATAAAACTGTTTAATAAAAATTTAGCTTTTACGGTCTAAGTGTACAAAATGTTTATATATATATTAAAACAGGCAAAACTCACTATACTTATTGCCACACACAGCAAGCTAGAGTAATCAATGAATGCCAGAAGGCTAGTGTATAAAATCCCCATCTAGTACTCACTCATCCAATATCCCCAGACTAGTTTCTAGCTTGTGGCCTTCGTCAGTGAAGAGCCTTGGGTCTGAGAGCACTGCACCTAAATCTTAGGATCTAATGCAACCCTCCAGCAGCCACCTTTTATCTCCACTTAACTACAAAACTATGAGTCTTAAATTGAAAACACCTTAATATTTTCATCTCGAGCCCATCAGCTTATATAGTCATATAGATCTGAACTCAATTCAGTACCTATACATTTTGGTGTCTTTGGTTCTTTAATAACCATAGCCACCACTATCCTATTATGCAGGATTGGTTTTAAGCCAATAAACATCACATGATCACCATTTCTTTGGCTTGCTTATAACTGTTATTAAAGCAGGCAAAACTCACTATACGTATTGCCACACACAGCAAGCTAGAATAATCAATGGATGCCAGAAGGTTTGTGCATAAAATCCCCATCTAGTTGCAGTGCTCTCAGATCCAAGGCTTCTCACTGATGAAGGCCACAAGCCAGAAACTAGTCTGGGAATATTGGATGAGTAGGCACTAGATGGGGATTTTATGCACAAGCCTTCTGCATCCATTGATTACTCTAGCTTGCTGTGTGGCAATACGTATAGTGAGTTTTGCCTGTTTTAATAACAGTTATAAGCAAGCAAAAGAAATGGTGATCATGTGATGTTTATTGGTTTATATATATATATATTGCTAATAGTATAAGAAAAGTGATAAACTATTTAAAATTATACTATTAGTAGTAAATTGGAATTGAGAGATCATATTGAAAATCAACTTCACTGTTTTTATTATAAGAAGAATAAGCCGAACCCGCATCCATTTAAAACAAAGACTGAAACCAACCAGTTATAATAAAAATATCAAGAGTAATAAGAAGCAAGAAACTTTATCTTAAATATTTTTTAAAAAGTACCTTGGATAAACTTTAATGATTTTTTTTTTTCTATTTCTTTTAAACCAGTTTATATAAATTTTGATTGTTATCAGTAATATCATATATTAAATAAAGTATAGTTAAACAGGTAAAGGGATTTAGATATTTGGATAGTTGGTTGAATGAGAATGGAAGAAATGGAGATGAAGAAAGAATAGCAATGGCAAAGGAAGCATTTATTGGAAGAAAATATTTTGTGAACCTTTGAAGAGAGAATTAAGAAATTGATTAATTATATTGTATGGTTGTGAAACATGAACAATGAATAATAAAATTAGGAACAGATTGGAAGCCTTTGAGATGTGGACCTGGAGAAGAATCGAAAAAATCAGTTGGATGAATAAAATAACAAATGATGTTTTGAAAAGAGTAAATGAAAATAGAAAATTGATTGAGGAAATTAGAAAGAGAAACTGGATTGGATATATATATTAAGAACAAAGTATAATTTAATGAAATATATTTTGAAGATATTGGAGAGTGGAAGCAAAAAGAAAGATGGAAAAGATTGACATTGTTGGATGATGTAAGAAATGGGAAGAGTTATGTGGAATTGAAGAACTGGGCAATGAAGAGAGTGAACTGGAAAAATGAATGAAATTGATAATGTGACTATTTTCTGGACCTGTCAATGGAAGAGAAGTATACACCTGGGTCTCTTTTTACGTGGACTTATTTAACACGATTTTGAAGTTACGCGATTCGTGTTTCACCGGAAGTCGAACTCCGATATTGCGCTATTACTTTAAATAATAAATTTTGCGCACTTACGTTATATTGAAAGTAATAGCACATTATTGGAATTCGACTTTCAACTTAGTAATTTCAATATTTTCAGTGCTTTATAATAGTAAGATTTTATGCAATAATGAAATTAAAATCATGATTTCCACATTTTATGTATACACACATTAAATTTTACAAGATTATAATGTAAATTTGTTCAAACATTGTGCATGTTAATTTTGCATTTTAAATCACATTCTGTTTTTGCTTTTTAAAAAAGAACGTAATCAATTATTAATCATTTAGTGTCCACAAGTTTATTTTTAAAAGGTCAGTAATAGCAGTGGGCACAATTAAATTTGACAATTAAAAATTAAAATCTGATTTTTAATTGTAATTAACAATTTAAAAATTACTTACGGTGACTTGAAATAATGTGATGTGAAATTTGATTTTTAAACGGAATTGAAAATTAAAGACAAAAATAAGAATTTAATTTTTAGTTGTTAGTTTCATAAACAATTAATAAAATCATTGTCTCAAAGATTAATTACTAATTATGTTGTCACCAGAAAACCATTGACACAACATGAGTGTGAAGTTGGCGCTAGTTGTTTGCAAACGAACGTGTTTTTCGGCAAATAGCTATAATAATTAAAACGTGTATAAAAAAATGTAAATTACTGTACTGTAAATTATGCATAAAAATATATTATTTTGAATAAAATTAAATATTATAGTTAAAAAAAGTTTGTCTTGTATCAATTTTTTTCAAATTTGAAATTTTTTATTAGTCATATTTTATTTCCTTATTTTTTTTTTTTGCGCGAATTTTAAAGTAATTTTACGTTGGTGCTTTGCTTTTACGAGAATTTTGAAAAATCACAGACCGCATCCCCCCCCTTTTCAATGTAAGTTACATCTATTTTTGCGCGATTTCGTTTGCGCATGTTTTCTGAGGAACCTATCGCGTAAAACGAGACCCAGGTGTACTTACTATTAATGAAATACACATATAAATTGTAATGGTATACATATGCCGTTACATTATTTTAAAATGAAAATAAAATGGGGAAATAATTCTTAAATAAAATTGATTTATTAAAAACTAAAAGAAAATTAAAAGAGTTATGTGTAAAACTTTAAAAAAAAAAAAAGTAAAGATCTTAAGATTAGTCCTTTTAGTAAAAATTTATATAAAAGCAAATACAAATGTTAATTAATCTCTAATTTAAGAATCATGTTTAATCTTAGTAAGTGGAAATGATTGTTTTATTAATTAAATGTAAAGCAAACTAGCCCTTGGGGCACTTAAATAATTAAAAGGTCAGATAAGAGATAAAAAAGTTAAAGATTGACCAATGCAAGCACCAAGCCATGCACGGGCCAGAATGGAAAACATCCAGACCTTAGGATCAGTGATGTCATGTTCGATGGATCCATAAAAATGCTTATAAGAGGCTATAAAAGTATAAAAGACAAAATAATAGGTTAAAAAAAAAGATGATCTGACTATTGATCTTCTATGAACTGTAGCTGTATTGCAAGACTGCATGATGTAGGAGTATTGCAATAGATTTAATTTTCTGACACCAGCCGAGACGGCCTCCCCAACCACGGCTCCCGAAAAAATGGCTTGTAGTGGTTATGTCTTCTAAGAGACTTTAACAAATAATATGATCAGTGAGGGATTTCATAATTCTGGAGGAATCACCAAGATCTCTCGTGAAAAGTATGAAATTTTATCAGTTGAACTTTTTTTAAATATATCTCTTCAATAAATAGTCAATCCGTAAGAAAATATAACTTTTAAATGAACTCTTATCTGACTATCAAAAGAATTCTAAATCAATTATTAATATATTTTATGCATATGTTTGCTAATCATTTCCATTTTTCTTTTATATATTTTTATCTGTTAACCAAATTATTAAATTTAAAGTTGGGTGTAGATGGCTGCATAGATTCATTGACGTTTATGTTAGTTTAAGGGGGTTTAATTTCAGACTATTTGTTCCATATTTGAGTCGATGCTGATAGAGAGATATATGTGTATGCATATTAATGTAATGTGAAGTGTGTTAGCATACAAGGCAATGTGCTCAACTAAATGCATGACCCAAAAGTGTAGTCATTGTGTTGCAATGGATGCAGAGTATTCCCGTGACATTGCTTTCCTTTCGCTCTATGGATAGGGACTATAGGTCGGCAATAGACTGCTCTCTCTCCATACAAAGCATTTCTTTTAATGTTATATTTATATATGATTCATTCACCAGACAGATTCACATTCCTGTACTGGATGAGGATCATTTTCTTTTAAATAATATCATGCTGCATCCTGTCACCATGGTTTCATGCTAACATCTTCATATTGCATTGGTTGCGTCTGTATATGAAGAAGCGAGCGTTAGTTTAGCTATGAACTTTTAGCCTGAGGTTAGATGTTTTGAAAAGTATAAATGGATTATTCTCCTGTACACGAGGGGTCAGAATGACTAATATGTCAACATGGGTAGGATGACAACCTTGGCACTATCAAGGGCTTTGAAGGTTCCATCATCAGATTTTCAATGAAATGGAAGGCTAAAGAGTTGTGAGTAAGGAATAGTTTGAAGCCTGTCTATTAAAGTATAAAGATTGGCTATCTTAATATAAAGCTGAGTACTGATTATATATATGTGTGAGGATAGTAATCTGGACCAATTGATGAAGATTGCTGGTTTAGCATGAAATACGTTTTATTGGTGATTATTTATCTTTTCAACATGTGTGTGATCCGGTGGGTCAGCAATATGAGATGGCACTGAGAGTGGTGGGTCGTGTGAAAGTCTGAGTTCGAACCCCATAAAATCTTTTAAAAAGTTGCTAAAGCAACCAATTAAAAAATATTACAAATATTATATTTAATAAAAAGATATTATAAAAATGAGAGATTCAAAGGCAGGCGTTTTTGTATTCTGGCATTAATAAATCTAAAAAAAACTATTATGATTAGTTGTGACGCTGTCGAAAAATCGTAAAAAATTAATTAAATTTTTTATTCAGAGGGTGCTCCAGTAAATATATATTTGTGCCGTGTGCTTTCAAATATAATAGGTATATTTAAAAATGTTTGTTTAATTTACATTCAATCTTAAAAATAAAAATTGTTAAAGTAACCAAATAAAAAAACCCCACGACCTTCACAAGACCAGGTATATCTGGTTATATTGATAAAATCTGTAATTAATTATATAATTTGTTTTAATTATAATTTAGTATCCTCTTCTTGTTTTTGACTTTGAATTTAATCTCTTTATTCACATATATTTGAAGGTTCTGGGCTATTGAATAGTAACTAATTTTTCTTATCAAGTCATTTTATGTACTTGAACTCATTGATAAACACTGAATTTTATTATTCAGTGTATATATTATCTCTTACACTTTGATATATACATTAAAATGTATAAATATTCATAGAAATAATGGAAAATAATACTGATAATCAATATGTGAATATTGGTACTTTATTATCCATTCTCTTTTTCGCTAAATCTTTGATGTATAAAAACATTCACGATTGAATAATGCAACAGTAAAACAATTTTATTGAATATTTAAACGTAAATACAAGTACTGAAATCTTACAATAATATAAAACAAATTTTTGTGTGACTTCACTAATTTGTTTCATGAGCTATATACATTTACCAAATTTACTTTGAAATACATTATTGCCTATTTAATTATTTCCTAACTTTTTGGGTAGTTAAATATTACCTTTCGAAAATAGTATTTTATTTAAATTTTTTTTACTTTCCTTCTATATCTTTGATTAGTCTGTGTTTTATTTTAAGCCAATAAACATCACATGATCATCATTTCCTATGCTTGCTTATAACTGTCATTAAAACAGGCAAAACTCGCTATACGTATTGCCACTCAGTGCAAGCCAGAGTAATTAATAGATGCCAGAAGACTTGTGCATAAAATCCCCATCTAGTGTCTACCCATCCAATATCCCCAGACTAGTTTCTGGCTTGTGGCCTTTGTCATTGAGGATTCTTGTATCTGACTGCATTGCATCTAAATCTTAGGATCTAATGCAACCCTCCAGCAGCTACCTTTTATCTCTATGTAACTACAAAACTATGAATCTTAAATTGAAAACACTAATATTTTCAATCCAAGCTCATTAGCTTATTTAGTCATATAGGTCTGAACTCATTTTGGTGACTGGTTCTTTAATAACCATAGCCACCACTATCCTATTAGGCAGGATTGGTTTTATAGTTTTGTAGTTATGTAGAGATAAAAAGTGGCTGCTGGAGGGTTGCATTAGATTCTAAGATCTAGGTGCAGTGCTCTCAGATCCAAAGCTCCTCACTGACAGAAGCCACAAGCCAGAAACTAGTCTGGGGATAATTAGAGACAGATGAAAAAAATATTCCTCCTAATATTTTTATGGCCATATGGTCTCTAATGAGGGAGGACCTGAGACATTAATTTGATACAAGATTTTTTTTTTAAAAAAAAAAATGCTTATAATTCTTTATAAACAAACCTAAGTTACTATGAAATAGATGTTATGTCACGAAAACATAATGTAAACTTTTGATTGGTCAACAAAATACCTTTGAAAAATAAAATATCCATTTTTATATTTCATTGCCAAATTCATATGCCCACACATGCGTAATTGTTTATCATTATTATGTCTTAGATTATTCTTTTTAGTAAATTTAAGAATTATGGCACCCATACCCACATATATAACTTGCTTATTGGTTTAGTTATCAAGTTTATTTTAATAGTACAATTTGAACTATAATAAATCTATTCTAATTACTTAATTTTTAAATTTTAACTGTTACCATTTTTATTTTTAATATTGAATACAATACTTGAATACAAGTATAATGTATATATTTAAGCCTTAGATGTAATTAGAAGTGATTTGAATACAGACTTTCAAGCTCTCTTCAGCTTATATAAATGATACACATGACCACTCACATATGAAAAGATAAATGGTCCTCCAATATAAGTATTTTATGCTGAATCAGCACTCATCAGTTGGTCAAGATTATCATCTCCCAGACATATATATAATCAGTATTCAGTTTATATTAAGATTGCAAATCTTCAAATTTTAATGGACAGGCTTCAGTCCTCTCCACTCTCCAACACTTCAGTCACATTGAGAATCTTATGATGGAATACTCAAAGTGTTTGTTAATCCCAATATTGTTGTCATACCTGTGCTGATTTTAAATCATCATCGGATTCTAAATAATATGGCTGGCTGAAGAGTTGGAGAGTAGAGAAAATTGAATCCTGTCCATTAAAGTTTGAAGATTTGCTATCTCAATATGAAGAGTAGAGAAAATTGAATCCTGTCCATTAAAGTTTGAAGATTTTCTATCTCAATATGAACTGAGCACTGATTATATATGTGTGGGAGATAATGATCTGGACCAACTGATGAGTGCTGGTTCAGCTCGAAATGCATTTATTGGAGATCTACAGGTATGTGGTCATGTGTATCGGTTATATAAGATGCAGTGGATGGCTGAAGTGAAAGTTTATGTTCATTTTTATTTTTGTAAATAATTAACGCCAAATATTTTATAAATTTGTATGTATAATAACAATAATAATCATCATCAGCATCATCTGGTTTTATAATTTTAAAATACTCTTCTTGAATCAGGTAATAACCTTGATTACCATATATATATAAATATATTAAAATCACATTAAAACAAGCATGTTTAACATATAGTATTTTAGCAAACAAATCTAATTTTTTTTTTTAAACAATAAAAATCATATTATGAATATAACCAAGTAATAATTTCTTAAATCTATAGAAGAGACATAATTTACAGTTAAATAAAGAGGAGGGATTTTTTAATAATAAATTATTTTTTCTAAACAGCTTAACATCTTTTAATGTTAGAATGGCACCAAGAATACAGATTTTGATAGAAATGTATACGTTTTTTATCTGTGCACTATGAATAATGATAACTTCTACAAAATCCAAACTGGAAATGTTGAAAAAATAATGTGTCTAAAAATAGGTGAATGTAGAAGGGCAATAATCAGTGAAAACAGCCAACTCATTGATAATAATTGAAAGAGCACCAATATTAAAGAGGAAAGAATAGATGTATTTAAAGTAGTAGATCGTGCATGTACCAATGGGCATATGTTCAGTTGAGAAAAAACAAGAACATTGGATAAAAAGGAAAAAAATTAAAGAAAGTAATTTTAAAGAAACTGCCCACGTGGAAATGACAACCCATATAATTACCTAGTTGGACAATTCATAATGTTTGGAAACCACTAATTCACCTTATCCTTAACAAATGGAAAAATCATGACTCTCATAGGTAAATATATCAAATTTCTATAACTGTTGCCATTGATAGAATAACTTATTCATGAATCTAAAAGTCCCACGTTTGATTTCTATTTCGTACTATCACTCGATCAGCCCAGAAAGACATGAAGAGAAGAGGAAAATAATGCCACTTGAAAGGTGCTATTTACTACCCTATGTGTTATTATAACAATTGATTATATTTCAAAGTTTAAAATAAAGTTTGCATTTTTCTAAAGCTATTAAACAATTCTAAATGATACAAAACAAATAGTCCAATGTATAATTACGAGAAAAATTCCATCGTCACATACCTTCAGCAACTAATAGAATATATTCAGTTTGTACATTATTTTCGAGTGCGGAGATTTAATTGAACATATGCATGGATTTCAATAGGCAAAGCATAAATACCTATAGAGAGGAATGGATCAGTTTATGCAATGTGAGATCTCATTTTTAATAGTAAAATTATTTATTTTAATAGTTCTCTTACACGTAGGGAGTTTGTGTATGTGTATATAATAAGTAACAAGTCTCTATATATGTGTCTGTATTACATAAAACCATTTTGTATGTTTATATAATAAGGAAATGAAGTGAACAAAGTAATTTATTATAATTAGTAAAATCTTTGTCATATTTTTTTTATCAGTTAGTTACTTCTGGTGATCTTACTCTTTAAAGTTTCTTGAAGGTAAAATGATTTTTACAAAGTTGTTTGCTCACTAATTTCATTGGTATTTTAAGTTAGTACCATATCAGTTATTTTTTTCTTTTAGTAAGTGAGTGAAGAGTGGGACCATATGGTGGAGAGACATGTAGTCTGCAACTTTTTCAGCAGAATCAAGATTATATTTGTTTTGCTTTCTCATTACTAAATCTGTTACAGATTTAACCCCTTTTTCAAGCCATTTAATATTGAAGACATATTAAATAATTTAATTATTATTTTTAAATATATTCCTGTGTAATAATTAGTATTATTATTTATAAAAGTTATGCGCCTACTTTTATTGATAATATAGTTAAGATACCAAATATAGTAATAATATTTATTATTACCATTTAATATAAAGGGTATTTGAGCACAGACTTTCACACCACCCACCACTCTCCACTCTATCTCATAACACTGATACACTTGAACACATATATGTCGAAAAGATAAATAATCACCAATATACGTATTTCATGCTAAACCAGCAATCATCAGTTGGTCCAGATTACCATCTCTTCACATATATGCTATATGTGCTCAGATATATATTAAGATAGCCAATCTTCATACTTTAATGGACAGGCTTCAATCTACTCCTCACTCCAACTCTTCAACCGTCCATCCAATTGAAAATCTGATGATGGAACGCTCAAAGGCCACCTTGAGGCCGAGATTCTTGTCACACCTATGTTGACCTAAGGTCAATCTGGACCAATTGATGATTGCTAGTTTAGCATGAAATACGTATATTGGTGATTTTTTATCTTTTTGACATATATGTGTTCAAGTGTATCAGTGTTATGAGATAGAGTGGAGAGTGGTGTGAAAGTCTGTGCTCATATACCCTATATATATTACATATATAGACACAGGTATATAATAAGCCTGTGTTTCAGTTATTTCCATTTAATTATATATATCAAATAACTTTTAATTATACTACTTATAATCACGAAAGCATAGAATAATTCTTTACCAACTATATTTAGATTATCACCATTCTAAATTATAATAAATTCAAACTTCTATTTTGTAAGCAATTTTTGATCAACCGATTTGGTATCACAAAAATATATTCAATGACGACAATTGTCCTAGAGTATACATCAATGAAAAAATTAAATTGTTAAAATATTGGTCAAAATGTGGTTATCTGAATGCTATGTAAATACTTATGATATGTATTGACTTTTCACTGCGAATGATATAGAACCAAATTACGATTCTAATTAATAAAAA
The DNA here is from genome assembly GCA_028023455.1 of Epiperipatus broadwayi. Classification (NCBI taxonomy): domain Eukaryota; kingdom Metazoa; phylum Onychophora; class Udeonychophora; order Euonychophora; family Peripatidae; genus Epiperipatus; species Epiperipatus broadwayi. The sequence continues at coordinate 2,644,123 of JAQFVV010006306.1, forward strand.
TTTATATGAAAAACAAAAATAGTGACATCCTTTTATGCCAAGATACTTATCCATCAGCCAGACTAAGAGAGAAAAAAAAGTCAGAGTATAATGTCCATAATATATTTTTATAAAGAAGACTAGTCCATAATATATTTTTATAAAGAAGACTAGTCCATAATATATTTTTATAAAGAAGACTAAACCTATTTTTAAGATGTGTGAAAATTTTAATTGTGTATATCTAAAAGGGGAAAAGTTGTTGTTCTATACCAGGGCTGGGAAATTGTTTTGGCTCGGGGGCCACAGAGGTTGGCAGAGGGACACTTTGCGGAAGCGAAGGTTAGGGAGGGTCGCACCTTTTTTTCATGACACAGTAAACACACTGCTTTATTCCCTGTATTACCAAAGAAATATTTGTTTGTCCATTCTTCATTAATCACACGACATTCATCACTAATTTTACATTTTTTCAGAGAGTTCATGGTTTCACTAAAGTTGGAAATGTATACATTTGCTAATGCAAAGACAAAATTGAAATTAACCAGATCAACTGGAAAAGCACTGCAAATTGTATCTACACTGCACGTGTATCCTAGTGGAAAATATGAGATGAATCTTTGGTCCACACGAGAAGGAAATCTCAGTTTGAGGCGGATTTTTCTGATTATCTTGGCGGGCCGCATAAAAACTCTTAGCGGGCTGCATGTGGCCCTCGAGCCACTATTTGCCCACCCCTGTTCTATACCATAAGTTCAGTTTCAACTTAACTGAAAAAAATATACAACAGTTTTTACTATTATATCAGATAAGACTGAGCAAAGTCATGAAACTACAATAATGATAATGTTTTTGTTTTTTTAAAATAAAGAAATGCTCATCTCTAAAACTATGTGAATATTTTGTAACTGTCTAATATCCTACAGTAAAAAATATTATCACTCTAATCAAGCATTGGTGGTCGAGAGGTCAGTGATAGCTGCTTTTACAAGTAGTTGTCCCGGGTTAGCGGGTCCACTTCCCGGCTAATGCTATGACACATGAGAAAAAAAAATATTATCACTCTAAACTGATAGTTTATTTTCATTGCAAATCTAAATAGAAAAATATATGAAAACAAATAAACACACATCATTACATCCCGCAAGGCCTGCATTAAAAAGGGAATATACCACTTATAAGAATCTCAACGTTCCTGGCCTTCTCCATTTGGAAAATTAGATGTAAACTAATTCCTAGACAATCACAAAATAACACTAACAACTACTAATGAACTTTATTAATGAAATCAAAAAGAAGGACAAATCAATAGTGCCAAGGAAGTTTTTAGGGTCACATGGGAGTTATTTCATTTACCAGATGCCAGTAAACTTGTTTTATAATCTTATCTCTGGATTGGCTGAAGATATAGATGTAAGAACTAATAATATAGATATCAGATACTTATATTGTAAACATTTATAAACACTGAGTAAAATGTAAAACCTTAGAATAATAAAAGTAATCTTTTAATAAAATAAAATAAAATATGTAGCAACTTTTAAAGTAGCATTACTATTATTATATCAGTCTACAGTCTGGACTATAAAAAGAAAATCATATGGCGAGATTATAACAATAGAAATGTAATTTTTAATAAAGAAATTTTAATGTATCTGTAAGTTAATGGATAATTACCAATTAAGCATAATATCTGCAAACTAATAAAAAGCAAAATGCAATTTCTACACTATAAGTTGATTTTCAAGAACAAATGTAACAGAAAAAATAGGGTGACAATTTTTAATAGTCTAGATAGAGCATATATTTCATACCTATTATAGATTGAACACTTCAGTTTACATTATTTAAAATGTTTGCTTTTTATATTCTAAACTGCTTAGTTAATTTTAATATTTTTATTTTTCCAGCGATGCTTCATACTAGAAACATTATAAAGTAATTAAAAATCAGTCTCCTAGAGTTAATTGTTACTATTTATTACTAAAGTTTGTATGAGGTACCCCTTATTTTTCACAGTCATAATATTTGAAATCAATTCTTATTTATTTTTATTATTAAAGTTATTAGTAAAACTATCATATGCATATAGAACTGAACAAGTAGTTGCTTGAAAAATCGTGTGACAATAGAACAACAAAATAATAATTTAAGTTGCGCTCCATTAATTGTTAGTTATTCATCATTTTACTGTTGGTTTTCAACTAAGTTTAAAAAAAATCATTTTAGTCATTGAATGCAACTATTGTGCTCAATCTGCAATGTCGTGAGCTCAAATATCACATGACCAACTTGGCAGCTAATCATGGGATTCATTGTTAATATGTCATGTGTATTGTGTCAATACATCACTATTCATGGATATACCGATGAAGAATGGAAAAGTCAAATTCATCCAACATTGTAGGAAAGAGTGTGGTCACACTCTCAGATGAGATCCAAAGGGAATTTTCTTATCGTTCAACTGCTGGTCTCTCTATACATAAATCATTTAACTAACATTCAGCTTAGCTCACAAAAGCAATTGATAAACCTTTGATTAAAAGTATTTAATTCATAACTAATTAAATAGGAAATCCTTTCATGAGTGGTAGAACAATAAATTGTATAAAATATAAACTTACCGTTAAACTAACAACTTTATTACTCCTATCTATTTAACAGGGTTATGTAATGCAAATATCACTTATTTAAGATTGTCAGAACTAAGTTTAAGTCCCTTCTGCGTCATGTTATTGTACACAACGTACTACCATGGCTAAATAAACAATAGAGGCAATTGCGGCAATAATGTCGAATGGAGTGATCAAAAAATGTTTTTTATATATATAAAAAAACAATTTAATAGTTTCCAAGATGTATTTACAAAGAACAACGAAACAAATTGTTTATAATTTGGCGCTATTTAATTGCAGTATAACAATAAGCAACAACATTAATTTTAATTAAAATGACGGTAACGAAATTATAAATCATCACTCATTTGGCTTTAGAATGATTTGTCCCATACATTATCAGTAACAAAACATATCATATAATCACAGTTTCTTATGCTTGCTCATCTGTTATTAAAACAGGCAAAACTCTCTATACAGTAGTGCCACTCAGTGCAAGCCAGAGTAATCAATGAATGCCAGAAGGATTGTGCATAAAATCCCTCTCTGCTCATCCAATATCCCCAGATTAGTTTCTGGCTTATGGCCTTCGTCATCAAGGAGATTTGGATCTGAGAGCACTGCACCTAGATCTTAGGATCTAATGCAACCCTCCAGCAGCCACCTTTTATCTCTACTTAACTACAAAACTATGAGAATAAACTTGAAAACGCAATAATATTTTCAATCCAAGGTCATTAGCTTGTATAGTCATATAGGTCTGAACTCAATTCAGCACCCATATATTTTGGTGTCTTTGGGGTATTAATAACCATAGCCACCACTATCCTATTAGGCAGGATTGATGTTAAATCACTGAGTTCAGACCTATATGATTATATAAGCTAATGAGCTTGGATTGAAAATATTACTGTTTTCAATTTTATTCTCATAGTTTTGTAGTTAAGTACAGATAAAAGATGGCTGCTGGAGGGTTGCATTAGATCATACGATCTAGGTGCAGTGCTCTCAGGTCCAAGGCTCCTCACTGACGAAGGCCACAAGCCAGAAACTAGTCTGGGGATATTGGATGAGTAGGCATTAGATAGGGATTTTATGCACAAGCCTTTTGGCATCTATTGATTACTCTGATTGGCACAGGGTGACACTACTGTATGGAGAGTTTTGCCTGTTTTAATAACAAAGCATATCAATAAGACAATACTGAATTTGAGTTCTTTTAGAAAAATTATTAAAATGAAGGATTATTAATAATAAGTATTATTAGTAAACTATAAATCGTAAAATATTTTCTTCCTATTCAGAAAATTTAAAATTAAGCAATATGTTTAAAAGTTTGTCACTATCCTTGTGTAACACAACATACCTATGTATATGCTAGAATGTTATCAAAATATTAATAATTGAGAATAGGATAATGATGTATAGCATTTACTCAATCTTATATTTCAAATGTATGCAAAACGTTATTGCTTATTTAATATTTCTATTAAGAGATATGCTGGATTTCACTAATGTATTGTTTGTTATAACAGTCAAAATCTTAATATGTAATAGATCCCAAACATCAGAAGTTTATTACAAGTATTCTAAATACATTATTCCTCAAATATCAAAGGAGCATCGAAGAGTATATCTTAATTTAGGTGCTGCTAATGTATGGCTACTCAACTTCAAATCCAAAATATTAAATTAGATGGATAATGTCATAATGTGATATTTAATAATTACAATATACTAGAGGGAAATTCACATGTCAGGAAGGTATATCTTGACAAATAACAAAGAGAACCCTATATTCCTAATACAAGAATTATTTTTAATATTATATATACTATATCAGGGGTGGGCAATTGTTTTGGGTCAGGGGCCACTTTGTGGAAGTGGAGGTTAGCCGAGGGTCGCATCAGGGGCCACTTTGTGGAAGTGAAGGTTAGTGGAGGGCCGTATTATTTTTTCATGACACAATAAACACACTGCTTTATTCCCTCTATTACCAAAGGAATATTTGTTTGTCCATTCTTCATTAAACACACGACATTCATAATTGATTTTATGTTTTTTCGGAGGGTTCATGGTTTCACTAAAATTGGAAATTTATATATTTACTGTTGCAAAGACAAAATTGAAATTAACCAGATCAACCGGAAAAGCACTGTGCATCGTATCTACACTACGCATGTGTATTGACATGGCCATCTTAGTGGAAAATATGAGACAAATCTTTGGTCGCACACAGGAAGGAAATCTCAGCTCAAAGCAGATTTTTTTGACTGTCTTGGTGGGCCACATAAAAATTCTTAGCGTATGTGGCCCACGGGCCACTATTTTCCCACCCCTGTACTATATGCATAGTTGTTACTAAAATGGCAGCCAAAGAGGAAATTCATGACAAACTCATGGTATGGTTAAAATGGATTAATATAATTGAATTAACTTTAAATGATCCACTTTTCATCCAAAATTTGAGAACTTAAAAATATTTATAAGATTTAATATCATACTTTTAACCTAAAATTCAAATTTATCACACATTAAAATTTATTTACTTCTTCTTATACTCTTCAAATTATTTCATTTCACTGCAGTTGGATTTATTCATCCAAATATGAAATAATCAATTGATTTGAATTTTGAAGTAGTGACACCTTAATGAAAATAATAATAATTGAAATATATTGGCTGGTTACCAATGTTTAACATCTAATAAAAATTATGGACTGTGCTTTCATTCTTTCTTTTGGGAATTTAAATCATGCCCAAAATAATATTGTACAAGTAAAATATATATACATCTTAGAAAGTATAAGAATGAAATTAATATTACTTTACTTACAATGGACTGCTTTCAGATATATGAAACCATTGGACTCTTATTATAATAAAAATGATAGCCAAATGAATGTGTTATTACTACTAATGAACTAATGTTTTATAGCCATTGTCTTAAAAATACCAGGACTTCCACTCTTTTTCCTACTACAAGTTTTGATTCTAATTTTAATAACAGGCACTAAACTCTCTATACAGTTGCATCACTTAGTGCAAGCCAGAGTAATCAGCGGATGCAAGAAGGCTTGTGCATAAAATTCCTATCTAGTGCCTACTCATCCAACATTCCCAAACTAGTTTCTAGCTTGTGGCTTTCATCAGTGAGGAGTCTAGGATCTGAGAGTGCTGCACTTAGATCTTAGGATCTAATGCAACACTTCAGCAGCCAACTTTTACCCTATTAGCTAACTATATAGCTTTGAGTCCAAAATGAAAACACAATAAAGTTTTCAATTGAAGCTCATTAGCGTGTACAATAGTGTAGATCTGAACCCAGTTCCATATTTTTGGTGTCTTGGATTCTTTAATAACCACAGTTACTATAATCCTATTGGTCAGGATTGGTATTAAACTATTAAACCTCACATGATCATCATTCTTTATGCTTGTGTAAGCATAAAGAATAGTGATCATGTGATGTTTAGCGGTTTAATGATAAACAATGAAATATGTATATAATTATAGTATAGCAACTGCTACGTGAATTATACTAAAGTCTTCTTCCTGTTTAAGGCAACGTCACATTGCAAATAATACTTTTAGGATAGTGACTTATTTTATGACACATTTTAAGAATAAGATATTAGGTAATAATCTGCCCAAATGCCACAAATATAGGTAAAATACAGGTGGAAAACTACGCATTTTATATACAAGTGGACGATTCAAGTAGAATAAGTAGTTTAATAACAACATAATTTACAAGCATAGTTTTCTTTAGTAATTTTTAATCAGAACATAATCAGCCTTCAGCACGTGCTGTTTACTTAGGTTACTAACTCTGATAGTATAGTGAGTATGTAGGACACTCTCAATGGACATAAAAATTACAAAAATTATATCTTCATGCTCTCATTCCAAAATGCTTTAGATTGGCCTATATAATTGCATTTAAGTGTAAAGATGGGTTTGAGAGTGTCCTGCATATTCACAACATCGATGAGCGCTGGTCACTTGCGTTACTAACTCACCGATGTTACAGTGAGTATGCAGGACACTAAATGGACATAAAAAGTAAAAAGATTAAATCTTCATGCCCTCATTCCAAAATGCTTTAGATTGGCCTATATAATTGCATTTAAGTGTAAAGATGGGTTTGAGAGTGTCTGCTTACTCACTATAACATCGGTAAGTTAGTAACATGAGTAAACAGTGCATGTCGAAAACTGACTACCTTCTGATTAAGAATTAATTGGCAGTTTAATAAATATAATAACAGTCCATTCAACATTCCTAAGCCATTCAAATAATTTTGCAAGTCGAATATTTTTGTTTTTTTTTGTAGAAGTGGTTGAAAAATAATTAATAAAACAGTCAAAATTCTGTGATTGGTAGTCAAGGGTTGGTGGCCTAGTGGTTAGCATAACTGCCTTTCTGTGATTGATAACTGAGCAAAGAGTTAATACTTTTAAACAGAGTAGAAAATGATGAGTGAAATTAGTTAATAAAGTTAAATTAGTTTACCGATATTTTCCAAGATATTTTCCAAAATATATGGAGTGAAGTTTGAAGATAAATATTGTAAATAAACGTTTCATTTTTTATATTTACTTAATAAATGACCATAAAGATGCAATGCAACGTAACAGGATATCATAGCAAATTTAATAATTAACATTGCAAATATAATCATGTAATTGTCATTTAATTTTCTTCAAACATAAATTACTCTTAAAATTGGAAAACCGAAAGTTAGAAAAAATATTTTATAGACAAGTAAAATAATTAAATATAATATGAGCAAACAGTTTAAACTTTGTGGCTAATTGTTCTAAAGCTTCGTGTGCTCGTGCGTGTTAGCGCATTTTATATTTTAAATATAATATATAAATGCCATGATATATAACAATGTCATTCGTAGTGACTCATTTATTTCAGTTCTAAATCATGCTTTAATTTAACATAAATAAATGGTTGCCTTTGAAAATAACGTTTTTGATTAGAATGCATAATAAATATTTAATTACATTTTTATTTATAACTGTCAAACTCACTCCACTCACAACTTTGACACCATCCACCTCAGATAAATCCAATAATGATTATTACTAATCATTTACTAGAGATTATCTTTAGCACAGATATAAACTTTAAAACTCAATTAAAGATTAATATATCTAATTTTTTAAAAATTAAGCACTCATCAATTGGTTCAGGTCATCATCTTTCATATATATTATATAAAAATATTTTTTTATATTAAATAATTATATTTTGAATTACAAGTGTCAAATTAAATCAACCCACATCTTTGATACCATCCACTTTAGATAAATACAGTAATGACTATTACTAATCATTTACTAAACTAGAGATTATCTCTAGTACAGATTTATATTTTAAAACTCAATTAAAGATTAATATATCTGATTTTTTAAAAATTAAGCACACACATGGAGTTATTCACATTTCTCTTTCCCACATGTAATATCTTTATAAATATATTAAATAACCTCAACACCACCACATATTTATAAAGATATTACAATTGGGAAAGAGAAATATGAATAACTTGATGCTTGTGTGCTTAATTAAAAAAATCATATATTAATCTTTAATTGAGTTTTAAAGTTTATATCTGTGCTAGAGACAATCTTGAATTTAATAAATGATTAGTAATAATCATTACTGTATTTATCTAAAGTGGGTGGTGTCAAAGATGTGGGTTGACTTAGTTTGATACTTGTAATTAAAAAGGCAATTATTTAATATAATTTTTCATATACTAGAGATATATATGAGAGATGGTGACCCAGACCAACTGATGAGTGCTGGTTCAGCACGAAATGCACATTTGGGGATCATTTGTCTTTTATTGTATTTTTATTTATACGAATTGAAAAGAATGTGGTGTAGTATTATCTGCATAGTCAAAAAAAAAAAAAGGATTATGGTGTAGTATTGAGGTTATTTAATATATTTAAAATGCATAATATTATTAAAATTTAATAATATAAGGGAAACAATAGGTTCAGTTGATAAATTAGAATTTATGGTTATGCTGCCCTTTTAACATAATGAATACAGATGAATTTGAGCTTATTAATAAATTTTCTAGGACATTTTAATTGTCTCCTATGCCCCCCCCCCCAGAATGTTTATGTTATGCAGAGCACCTTGGCAATGAAGATTTTTGAGGCCTGAATAAATCGTAGTCTGTCTAAACATTATATATGTTTAAGACTGTCAAGATTTTAGAATGTTAATGAGTCTTTTCATCTTATCTGCTTAACAAAAAAAAAAAAAAAAAGAGTACTTAAAAGAAAAGAAACGAACTTAATGTAGTTTTATCTCTATTTTTTTATATATATGTCAAAGCGTTGACCGGGAAGCGAACCGGGCCAGCTGCTTGGAAGGCAGCCATGACAAATTTAATAGAAAAGTTTTAAATATAATTTGATACATATATATTATTAAAACTTGGGCTGTTTAGCTTTATTTTAACTTTTTAGTATCTGATTAATAACAAAAGTAGAATGAAAAACAAACAAACAAATAAACTGTTATCTGTATCTCATTGGAAAATGCTTGTCCATGAACCTTTTTTTAAAAAAAAAACTTCTAGTAAATATTGCTTAATACTTTAAATACAATATATTCCTAAAATCCCATTGCTCTCATAGCACAAAGATTACCGTTCTCATTGAACACAACAATTTATTAGTGGTTAACACCATATATAGTATAACAAACTTTATCATATTTGTTAGGATCAGAGAATATCGAAATATATGAATTATCCTGAACGCTCATATCTGCATAACATCTAACAAACTCTGAACTGAAAAAATACGGCTTTTAATAACATCTGAAAATTGATAAGTATATAGATAATATAAAAGGAAGGCTGTCTAATTGAAATCTGCCTTTTATGGATTATGCAGAAAACATATTAAAGAGATTTGTCTGATGAAGATTTGGAAAAAATATACTTAGCTAGGAGAAATTTGACAGTATAGTAATGAAAGAGAAGATTGGACTAGAAATAGATGAAATGTTGGATTACTAAGATTTGTGGAGGAAATATTTTGATCAGGATCATGGAATAACTACTTATATGAAGTATCCTGAACATTCATATCTGCATAACATCTAACTAATCCTGAACTGAAAAAAAACCCCGCTTTTAATAACATTTGAAAATTGATAGGTATATATGTAATGTCATAAAAGGAAGGTTAACTAATTCAAATCTGCAGTATATGGACTATGCAGAAAACATATTCAAGAGATTTGTCTGATGAAGGTATTATTTTCTTATTTGTTGAGTTTGAAAAAAATATGCTTGGATAGGAGAAAGAAGATTGAACTAGAAATAGATGAAATGTTGGATTACTAAGATTTGTGGGAGGAAATATTTTGAAGTGTTATGGTTGCAATCTAATTGAAAACTTGGGAAATGAACACTACATTACCATTCAACAGCTGTCATTTTTGCAAATCAAGGGCCTAACATGATAGCATATGATGATTTAGAGGACTTATTTGAATACTTTGTGGAATTAAGATTTCTTTTTAAAATATCTAAAAGAAATTTAACTTATCTTTATTTCAAAGTGCAGTTTGAATTTAGAAAAATTAAGAAAGACAAGAGATATAAGTGGATTAATATGAATAATTATTAAATTTGTATATATACAGAAAAGCAAGAAAAAGAGAGTTGATTTTTGTTTCATTGATAGTGTGAATTAGGTTGGTCACTTTGTTGGATATTTGGGAAATAAAAAATATTGATTAGAAGGTATAATTAACAGAAAATTTGTATACATGTCAGGAAGCATTTAGAATAAATGGTTTTCTAATGGAAGAAATAGATCTTGCAAAAAATATTAAACAGGTATGCTCCAATTTGTTTAATGTTTATTTATATGAGTCAACAAATGAATGTTTTCTTATCTATAATTTAGCTTTGAAAATTATAGGCAATATGGTAATTTATACATGTACAATAAATATTAATTCATAGAGTAAAATGTTAATGCAGCAGAAACTAAATCAATGAAAATAGGTAAAAAGATAAGTTTAAGAATAGACCTCTGAAAATAAATTATAAAATAGATTAGTGGATTTAAATACTTAAGGAGTTGAGGAATAGATGACGGAAGTAGTGGTAAAGACTACAATTTGAAGATTGTAATAGCTAAACATATTTTTAATATGGTTGGGAGATTATTCTTTCTCTCATTGAAAATATATCTAGAAAGAAATTTCCTGGTTATTCTGTCTGGAATGTAGAATTTATGTAGAGCAAAAACTTAAAAAATAAAAAAAAATGAAAAGATTAAAAGTTTTGAAGATCTAGGCTCAAAGGAAAATAAAAAACCATGTGATGGAAGGATAGGATTAGAAATGTAAACGAGTTTAAAAAAATGTGCAAGAAAAGTTTACTTATTATGAAGGAGAGCAATTGTATTGGATATAGACATGAAGAAATTAGGACGCAAATATTAAGAAATTGTGCATAGAGAGAAAGAAGCAGAAAAAAGTTGATAGATGGCCTTAAAGAGGAAGTAACTACAAGTTTCGAAGTAGAAGGACAAAAAAAAAAGCAGACTTAACCAAAAAAATTTCAGTCTTTTATTGGCCAAATACCACAATACAAATTAAGACTAAATTTGCAAAATTTAATTTTAATATATGTGGCCTTTTATGTTGAAGAACATTTTGTCACAATGCAACTATTTTTTAGCAAATTTACTATTAAAATTAACTTTTAATTATATTATTTATTATAATTTCTTTCATATAAATAAATATAATACTTCTATTAATACAACTTATAAATTACAATATAACAATTTGTCAGTTGCTAAAACAGAGAATCTTTAATAAATAAAATAACTATTGCCAAGCGCTTTCAACTCATGAGTCTTTATCAAGGCAGTATAAAAAATCCTATTTTTCTCCTAAGCGATAAATTCAATGTTTCATTGCATTGACCAGGATCAACTATTCGGAAAGCTGAAACACGATAAAAATGCAAGATTAAAGAATCATATCTTATACAAAATTCATTCTGTGCTATGAATTCAAAATTAACCAGCTTTCCGATTAGTTGTTCCTGGCCAATGCAATGAAACATTGAATTTGTCACTTAGGAGAAAAATAGGATTTTTTTATACTGCCTTGATAAGGACTCGTAGATGTTGAAAACGCTTGGCAATAGTTATTTTATTTATAAAAGATTCTCTGTTTTTATATAAATACAATTTGTCCACCTTCCTGCAAACATTTTTAGCAAAAAAGTCTTTTATTGTATACATACACACGCAATCTGATGTTTTGACTGTCGTGCTTGCGATCTTGCTCAGAGTCATTCCTAACAAAATAATTTTCACTGTATACATATACACACAATCTCATCAGACTGTGTATATGTATGTATACACTAAAAAAAATTTTGCTAAAAGAATTTGAAGTAAGGCGGACAAGCAAAATAAAGAAAGTGGTAGGATTTACTGACACTATTTCTTATATAAATTTTAATATGGAGAATGTACTACCTCTAGACAATGTATCAACAGAATGTTCGTTACACAAATCAATATTCATTTTAACTTATTAATATTATTTTATTGCTAAGTTTTCTAAAATTATTCAATCATGATTTGAATTTATCTATGATTCTTCAATCATTATCCAGTAGTCTGTCTACTATTAACTCTTGTGATGACCAATATTCTGTTTGGCTGAGCGAGTTAAAACTCTAAACTTTTGATTGGTCAATTACAGAATCAGCAGTAAAAATATATTCATCTTTTAATAGTATATTCGTTTTAGTTTCATTTGTAAAAAGCAAATTAATAATTTGTCAGAATATGAAAGTGAACGAAAGTTTTTCCAAAAATAAATTTGTTTATAATTATAAAAATATTTTATAGTGGCAAATTTAAAAACAATGTTAGTATCCTATTAAAAAATGTTGTTTACGTCAATGATTTTCTTTCTCAACTTACCTTTGTGTAAAAGTAAATAATTTTTATTAAAATCTTAACTATTTTTCTAAAATAACTATATTTTCAGTATATTTTATGAAAATAATTCATAATATGTAAGAAAAATAATAAAAAAAAAAACATTCTAAGACATTAATTTTCATTTTCATAGTCAAAACAGAAGTTGGAGTGGTGAAAATTATTGACAGACATTTTCTCATTGTCAGAAATGCAAACCAACCAATCACCATCTGGGCTTCTGTCTTTGTTGTAGTTTTGAAGGCCTATATTATTGATTTTTTACTTGTAAAATAATTCAAGAGAGGGCAGCATCTTATGGTACTTTTTAAGCTTTAAAATAAGCTACAATAACGTAAAAACTGCCAGAATTACAGCAAGTTAAAACTGCCTACTAGTTTACTTGAAACAAGCCACAGAAGAGTTTCAAACATTTATTGTATTTAATTTAAAAGTTACACCAATAGTTTCCAGTCTATTAAATTTAACTTAATTTTTCAACAAAAAGATTTTCTCTTATAAAAATTGGTATATCACCATCTTTTCTGTAATATTACACTTCGATTTTTTAATATTTATTTTTAGTTAATATCAAAAAATCAATTATACTAATATATATTAGCAAATTCACCACTTCCTTTATTTTGCTGTAATATTTTATATAAGTGCAATTTATCCACTCTTCTTTGAACACTTTTTAGCAAAAAATCTTTTATTGTACATATATGCATACACAATCTTATGTTTCGACTGTCCTGCAGTCTTCTTCAGTGCCATTTTCTTACTTTTAAAAAATTGAAGTGAAAGTAGCTCTGAAGAAGACTGCAGGACAGTCTAAACGTAAGATTGTGTATGCATATATGTACAATTGCTAAAAAAGTGTTCAAAGTAGAGTGGATAAATTGCATAAAAATATATAGTCACAATTAATTCATTCCAATTTTTTCTTGAATTTTTCAGATTTAAGTATATTAAAGATATAGTTTGTCAAGCATTGGTGGTCGAGAGGGCAGCGGTAGCTGCTTTACAAGCAGTTGTCTCGGGTTAGCGGGTTCGCTCCCCGGCTGATGCTATGACACATGAGAAAAAGATATAGTTTCTAATAATCTTTTAAAAAGGTAGAAATAAACCATATCTCATTGCCTTTGAAAATCTATGAAGTTTCTATTACCAGTGGCAAAAGCAGCATCTTATTATAATATTTTTGTTTTAAAGTATGCACTATTTCTAACCAGCCAAGGTTAGCCAGAAATTTTTACGCTGGGGTAATATTAATCAGCATTCCATTTACCAATATTGAATGATATTATTATTAGTGATCAATTAACAACCTGAAAAAAAAAACCCTTAAACTTGTGTGACATCTAAAAAAAATTTGTAAATTCCACTTAGTTACACATCCTAGGTAATAACATATTAGACAGATATGTTTTTGAGCATGCCATGAGACAAACTGATTTTCATACGTAAAATTGTTCTTTTTCTTTTTTTTCATACATTTTAATGTTTTTTTGTATTTATTTACATTTATCACTTCTAGAAATATATTTCAAGGTGAATATTAGTTAGCTCAATCGGGTTTATTTATTAATCAATAAAATAGCAAATTTCTCAGTATAATCTGTGCCATTCCAATTAACTGCCTTTCTAGTACAGATTTTTTCCCCCAAAAATTTAATTTAAGTTTTAAATTAAAGTGAAAGGCTGAAAACCTCTCGCATACTCTTTTAGAATGCTTATATGACAGCCAATTAGATGTAATGATGACTGTATAGGGAGCTGTTAAGTTGCAACACAAGACAGATTTTATTAAAAAAAGGTGGTTTCACCCTTCTCTTTATTTAAATTTCTATATATATAAGCCAGTTTGAAACATTTTGAATTAAGAGCGTGATGCTTTAAACATCTTCATATTTAACTTACTGCGTATTATTTATAAATCAACGCAAAATCTTTAATTTTTCAGATCTTACGAATTGACAGTAATATATGTAAGTATTATTTATTAAGCGCAAGCAGTTCGTAATTAAAGTGAAAGGCTGAAAACCTCTTGCATGCACTTTTAGAATGCTTATATGACAGCCAATCATAAAAAAAACTTGTTCATTTCTGCCATGTTATTATGAACAGTAACGAAATGATTCTTAATTCAAGTTTTTTTTTCACACTATGCTTTTAGATTGTCTTTCTATATTTTTTAAAATTAAATTATGTATCTTATTTTAAATATATTATTGTCTATAAATTGTTGATCTTTATATTAAAGTTCTTAAATCTTAAATATCTAAACAATTATTCAAACTGATGTGATATGATGTACCATGACTTCTCCCTAAACAGAGTCAGGAATCTCTCAGCAACTATGCCCAAAGAAACCTGTTAGCCACTTTAATATTACTACTACTGCTGCCGCTGTGGCTGTTTCTATTACAATTAAAAAAATATTTATAATGCTAATATCAGCCAATGGTCTGTGAATACATCATATTAATATTGAACTAATTGTGACCGGAGAATAGTTAATGAATTGTGTATTTCTTTGATAGATTTTTATGCACAAAGTATTCAGTTTGGTGAAAACTAATAATGGCTAGGAATAATTTAGGTTGCCCTAATCGTTTATAAAATAAATGGATTTTTATGATGATAAATATTTTAGTTAATCTTTTTATTAATATGCTATTTTCAATTTTCTATCTAATTTCAATGTCTATTGCATACATTTTATTACATAAATATTACCTATCTGTAGTTTGAATTTTATAATATACTAAATAATTCTCACACCACCATACATACTTTTCAAACCATATGAATGAAGGAAGGTACAACAAAAGGCAAATGACTTTGTGCATTTCATGCAGAACCAGCACTCATCGGTTGGCTTAGATCATTGTTTCTCATATGTGTACAGTATTTATTAATAATAAATTGTTAATTTTTATTTATAAGGGTCAAACTTACTCCACCCATAATTTTGGCACCGTCCACTCTAGATAAATACAGTAATGATCATCACTAATTATTTATTAAACTAGAGATTGTCTTTAGCCCAGATGGTGTGGCGGTTGTTATTTATAAAAGATATTACCCACAGAAGGAGAAATGTGAATAACTCCATATGTGTGTGTTATTAATCTTTAATGAGTTTAAAGGGTATATCTGAGCTAGAGACAATTTCTAGTTTAGTAAATGATTGGTGATAATCCTCACTGTATCTATCTAGAGTGGATGCTGTGGGTGAAGTAAATTTGCCACTTGTAACTCAAAATGTAACAATTTAATATTAAAGTCTGGTGGAAATCATTTAAACAATTAAAATGGAATTTCATTATACATTAATTATTATTAATGATATTATATTATAAAGTGATTTAATTTGTATCTTAATCTTAACAGATTAGGGTGCAGCTGGTAATTTGTTCATGCTGAAAACAGATTTTATTATTTTGATTTAATCTGTACAGTGATTACAAACGATTAGTAATTTTCATAATCATTCTAAGTTACACGCTTTGTATATACATTATATAACACAATTATATGGGCCCCCGAAGGTCTACAAAAATAATACTGAAAATCTATAGACCTGTTACGAGTCTCTGAGTTTACTTTAGTATGTTCAGATATAAACTCCACGATGCTATAGGTGAAGGAGGGATAACTGGAGCACTTGTCAGATAGCATGTCTGCATATCTGAGCCTCACCTAGCAACTCCTCGGTGTTGTAGATCTCTTTTGATTGGGCATCAACTGTCCACAAGATGGTTCGTATCTTGAGTTCCCATATTCAATTCTTGCGATCTGATCAATCAAATTACATTCCATTTGTATATTTTTAGTCATCAGTTTCACCATCATCGAAACTGATCTGGAACTTAACATTCTTTACTTAGCTTATATTTATATCTTTGATATTAGTGATTATTTATTAGTATAGCTAATCTTGAGGAGCAGATTTACTTCTTTTCATTAATACTATTTAATTAATCTAAGTACTTTAAAATTAATATGTATGCCTTCCGCATACTTGCACATACATTTACTTTTACACATTTATAATATAAGTATAGGGGATTTGAACTCAGATTTTCAAGCACCCTACAACTATACACACTATCTCATGCCATTGTTACACATGACCACACACATGTAGAAAAGATAAATAATCACCAATATACGTATTTCGTGCTAAACCAGCACTCATCAGTTGGTCCAGATTATCATCTCCCACACATATATATAACCAGTGCTCAGTTTATATTAAGATAACAAATCTTCATACTTTAATGGCCAGGCTTCAATACACTCCCAGGTTTGTGAAGAGTGCCTGGTTTTCAAATATTTACATTTATAATATATGTTTTAATAAATACTTCTTTTATTTACACGGTTATATAGATATAAACATATATTTAACAAAGACAAATGGCAAAAGTCTGCAATGGTAACATTGATTTTATGTCTTTATTTAATTGTATATGGACAAGCGGTTCTGGGTACTAATTCGGCAGTAACCCCTATTTTATTTATGCACATTAATGCTAGTTTTTTTTTTTTTTTATCCAACTATTTCAAAGCTTTAGTTTTCAATAAAACCTGATGTCAGACAGAATTGCAGGTTTTATTTGCTCTATTTATCTAACTTATTACAATGGTAATAGTTTAAATGTAAATATTAGTCACTGGTTTTTTAAATGAATAATGATTATAAGATTGGAATTTAAAGTGGCCATAAATTGGAGGAATGACTTCTCGTTTTAACTTTTATTGTTACCTTCGCTGGAAATGCCATTGAATATTCAAACTTACTGTCAATGGAATAAACAATGGATTATAGATCTATTGAATCTAAAGGGTTAATTTTTTTTTAACAATTAGGTTACCTCATGAAATGTAATCAATATTAAATATGCTTTTTTCCTGCTAAAAAGATGTTCTAATACTTAGTCATGCAACATATATCATATTTCTAATTGATGTTATTTTTATCATAATATTTTTTAACATCAGTTTTAATTTCTCTTTTATTGGTTATACCAAGATCTTGTTCTTTTAGTTCGTGTTTGCATTAGATATATTTTTTTTGTTTTAATTTAGTTTAAAAAAAAACTTTTTGACTAATTTATGGAGAATGAAAATGTAGATAACGTGATATTTTATCTGAGGTTTTTAGGATAGAAAAAAAAAAAATTTTAAACGTATTATTTACAGAATTGATTTTTAAAATACAAGCGTTTACTTCAAAGATTTAACAGAAAGTTTTAAAACTTTTGATGAAATGTGTGTCCTACATAGATTTGTTTGCTTTGTATTTATTTGCACATTTGATGGATGTAAAAAACTATTAAAATGATCTTACCATCCCCTTTTTTTTCTCATGTGTCATAGCATCAGCCGAGAAGCGAACCCACTAACCCGGGACATCTGCTTGTAACACAGCTGTTGCTGACCTCTCAACCACAAATGCTTGTACCATCACTTATAATAATTATCTATTAAACTTTCAAATTATGTGAAAAAACTGTATTCTTGTTAACTTTGTTTTTTCTTATTAGGAGACCAATCTTTTAAATGCCTTTCTCTTCCTAACTTCTGATAGTCAATATACAAATCTTAATTTTCTTATGTTCTTTATTCACTTTTTTTTTGTTTGAGATATGAATTTAAAATCATTTTAAGAAATATATCAGTTAATTATATTGATGTTTATGAAATTTTAATTGTCCACAATAACTTTAGTACATTGTATTGTAGTCTGAAAGTTTTGTTTTGATAAGTATTATTACTCTTATGTTGTTTTTTTTTTAATTTAGTGATAGTTATTATATCCTTTTATTATATGTGCATTTTCTACTTCTTATTATATTCTCTGAATTTATTATTTTTTATTTTTTGTATTCAGTCTCTTTATGCCTAGGTCCTCTATAGTGCATTTTATGTATACATATGGACAAAAACATAATATTATAAATGATATTGATTTTTTTTTTGTTTATGTTTAATTCAAAATTTGCAAAAATGTTTTAATGTCTGCGTAATAAAAATATTTTATTTTTGCTTGATGATATAGAATCAGCAGAGTGCATTTTCAGTGAAAACGCGATAGCTATAATTCTGGTGAACTTCACCAAAAGTGCGCTCAGTTGATTTTACATCATCAAGAAAAAAATAAAAATTAAATCTTTTCATTATGAAGACCTTAAAACATTTTTGTAAAATTTGATAATATTATTATATAGTCGGAATTTCTAAAATGAACTGATTCCAGGAAGTCACTTGATGTATCATCCGTTTATTGGAACTTACATTAAAATATGCATATTTAGGTGTAATGCATTTTAGGGAAATTATAATACAGAATCAAAAATATAAATATAAAAATTCATATAAAATTAACTATTACGCATGTTTTAAAATTAGTTTTAGTGAAAATCGAAGTAAATTTTTAAAAAGCATAAAATCAAAATGTAAACGGACTTACCCTAATGAAATTCAGAGATTGTCGATTTAGCTATACCATTTGCGGAACTTTTTTACATGAATTGTTTTTTATGGCAGTAATTAATCCAGCCTCCCAGAAAGCCCTGAAAATTCAGGACCACATGCATTCTTTATCATCCAGCAGCATTCAACATAGCATTTTCATTCATTGAATAGGTTTACAACATTTTAGTTTGAAAAAAATTGGGCTCTTCTGTTTTCTGAACAAAAAAAAACAAACAAATTTCTTTTTTTTTTTTCTTTACAATAATTTTATTTAGGTACTTTCATTTGGTGCTTTTATCTTTATTTTTTTTACTATGCATTAATTTATAATACATACATCCCCCCCCCTGAAAATTCCATAAGTCTATCTCTAAGCCAATAAACATCACGTGGTTTAGAGGGTTGCATTAGATCCTAAGATCTAGATGCAGTGCTCTCAGATTCAAGGCTCCTCACTGATGAAGGCCACAAGCCAGAAACTAGTCTGGGGATATTGGATGAATAGGCAATAGATGGAGAATTTATGCACAAGCCTTCTGGCATCCATTGATTACTCTAGCTTGCTGTGTGTGGCAATACGTATAGTGAGTTTTTGCCTGTTTTGTCTATCTCTATTATCACATTCTCATACAGTATTTTAACATTCTACCATTTTTCAGCTTTAACACTAAAATCTTCTATGACTGTTTTAAATTGTTTGTTGAGATCAAAGCGTTTTATATATATCTATAAAAATCTTCCCCTTCATCACAATGAGAACTTGTATGGCCATTCATTTAAATTATATCCGTAAAAAAAGGCATATGGCATTACTGCTTGGGAATTTATAAGAAGTTCGAATGCCAGAATCTATCCTGGAATGTCTCGATTCCAAGTAGGAGGCTCTACCAACTGAGCCAAATCATACAGGGCTTTGTATACATTAAGTTTAATAGCCAATCTTCTTTGATAGTCTCTCAATTTTCACAAAATTGTTCTTCCATCTTTTATTTCAATCTTATTCCAGCGATCCACTTTTTATTGTTAACTGTATAGAAGCTAAGAAAATCCCATTCAATTATATATATATGATCACTAGATGGAGCTTACCAATAGCTCCCATCGCTCCACTGAGGTGAGCCATAAGCTCAAAAACAATTGGTCTGGAGATAGGGACTTTCCGATAGAGATTTTGAATTCTTTCTCTTTCGGCACTTATAAAATAAAGCTGGATTAGAGCTATTGGTAAGCTCCATCTAGTGATCATTTAAATGCAAGCTTAAGCAAGTTATGAAATTTATGACTTATTAATTATATATTGCAATTTATATAGCTTTATTCATTTTAAAGTGATCCACTGTTTTTAAGTAGTTCGATAAAATCTTCATGGAAGATAGTCTAAGTTCAAAATTAAATTATTTATTTTTGTATTTTAAAATTAAACTATTATACAGGGTGTTCCATAAATCCAGACATATAGGAAATCTCATTAACTATATATATATATATTGAAAGATAGCAGATGAATTTAATGCACATCATCCAAGGAGGAGTTTACTTGGCTTTTTCATGGTGGTGAAGGTGTTCTCAATGAAAATCACAGATGTAATACCCTTGATCGAATGCATAAAGAATGGACGTGCTAAAATTGATGGCAATCGTGTGAATTTTGCAAAGCGTATCAACCTTTGCATCGCAAATGATGGAAATCATATTGATGTTATTTAATATTCCAATTGAATAAAATGTTAATAAATTTTATTTTTTGAAATATGTATTTTTGCCTATGTGTCCAGACTTAACGGATACCCTGTATATTTATTATTTCATAAATTGATCCCTTTATCTATCAATATTTCTTTTGAATATTATGGATTTTTTTTTTACTCATTATTGTCTCTTTTTTTAATTTTTATAGGTAAGTGCTGTGCTTCTAATTCTGATTGAAAACTATTTTCTGGTAAGATATGATTTTATTTGTAATGAAAATCTTAAAACTTTGCTACCATTTACAGTGTCCTGATTAAGAAATTACTGGAAAATTGCGATTATTTAAATCATTTTAGAAATGAAATTTTTTGGTATATTATTTGACAAATATTTCCAAATATTATATTTGTTGTGATATAATTTTTTTATAAATAATTATTCAGCATTTTATGAACATCACATGACCACCACTTCTTATGCTTGTGTATAATTGTTGTTAAAACAGGCAAAACTCACTATACGTATTGCCACACACAGCAAGCTAGAGTAATCAATGGATGCCAGAAGGCTTGTGCATAAAATCCCTATCTAGTGCCTACTGAGTTCAGACCCATATGACTATATAAGCTAATGGGCTTGGATTGAAAACATTAAGGTGTTTTCAGTTTAAGACTCATAGTTTTGTAGTTAAGTGGAGATAAAAGGTGGCTGCTGGAGGGTTGCATTAGATACTAAGATCTAGGTGCGGTGCTCTCAGATTCAAGGCTTCTCACTGATGAAGGCCACAAGCCAGAAACTAGTCTGGGGATATTGGATGAGTAGGCACTAGATGGGGATTTTATGCACAAGCCTTCTGGCATCCATTGATTACTCTACCTTGCTGTGTGTGGCAATCCGTATAGTGAGTTTTGCCCATTTTAAGAACGTTTGATATAAATTCATACATATATTAATAACAGTGATGTAAAATGTTTAGGTGATAGCACTTAAGTTATCTAAAGAGATAAGATAAAAGGAAGCTATTAATAGAAGACACTAGAGAAAATTTTCAAAGAAACTATCTGTAATTGATTAATAATAGTTAAAAATTATAATGATGAATTTTTATAAGTTACTTTTTTAATTTATAACTTTTATGAAAATTCACCAAATTCAATTAGTTTTTTATATTTCTTTTTTTAAAAAAGCCTGAAATAAGTTACTTTTTTTTTAAAAAAAAAAAGTTTTTCAAATAGCCCTCTTATTTTAAAATAAACTCTTCTTTGATTCTTAATATAATTATGTTTCAATGGGGAACTTTATTTAGACTAACATTAGTGATCACATGGATGTCTGTATAGGTTTGAATATATATAACCATATAGGTCAGTGGAGTTTTACACTTGTAAATGGGGCAAGAGATTAAATTATTTGGATATGTTTGTATTAGTATATTCACGTGTCCAGCTATTATTTATTCTGACATAGGTTCAATTTGAGTTGTATTACAAGGTTACATTGATTTTATATTTAAGATTTAAAGATTGCACATGTATACCTTACAATATTTATTGCAAATGTGTATTGACAAAGTTCATTACTATCTTGGTACTGTTTTTATGTCTTCTGGTAAATGTCTGTGCTGGCAAAGTTGTGTGAGTCCATGCCCTGGATTGTTGAGTCACGATTGGCTCCGTGGGTGGTGGGCGTTGTTTTGCAGTTCTTTCTGGTTCTGTTGATGTCCATTTCTAGAGATTGCATGCTAGTTTGGGTAAGTGCATTAAAACTATATCTGAATGTGTTTCCTCTGGCTATACACTTTTGCATGACTGGGTGGATTAATGGGCTTGGGCATTGGTGGTATTGGGTTGATTGGTTTTTGGGTACTGATCCAGTAAGCACACAGACGGGTGTTTCGACTCGGCTATACTGGATGTTATGTAGTGTAGTTGGACTCTGCTGGTTGGTG
Source organism: Epiperipatus broadwayi (assembly GCA_028023455.1). Lineage (NCBI taxonomy): Eukaryota > Metazoa > Onychophora > Udeonychophora > Euonychophora > Peripatidae > Epiperipatus > Epiperipatus broadwayi. Next base: position 2,666,847 of record JAQFVV010006306.1, read on the forward strand.
ATTGGTCACTTGAGGGTGCATCTTTGGAGGGAAATGGTTGTTCATGACAGAACAGTGGTAGAGTGGTGAGAATCAGAGATCAGATCATTTAATTTTTGGGTATCAGAAGAAGTTATTTCTATTTGCTCAGTTATCCTTATTTTTTGTGTATATTAAAATATTTCAGGTTAATGGTTTGAGAAGGTTAGATTAATAGGGAGACACTTGATAAGGTTTATAGGAAAAAAAATTAGTAAGAGTTATTAAATGGACATTCATTATTAAATGAAAATAAAAGGAATTCTCTAAATATATATTGATATAAAAGCACATATAAAAAATATATCTGTTTGGAAAGTAATATATATATATCAAATAAGTATAATTTAAGCACCAATTTTATTTTGAGGTTTTAATTAAATAAAAAAGAATGCTTATAATGTAATTAAAAGTTAATAGATAAATTGTATAAAACACACACACACACACACACACAAAGTAATGATTATCTATTGATGATATAAGATTTGAAATACAGGCATTCTTATACCTGGAACTTAATTGTAAATATAGCGGATTTGAACTCAGACTTTCAAGCAACCTTCAACTATCGACACTATCTTATACTAAGGTTACTTGAAAGTCTGAGTTCAATCCCCCATATTTATAGTACGAGATAGTGTGGATAGTTGAAGGTTGCTTGAAAGTCTGAGTTCAAATCCCCTATATTTACAGTTGATGATATATAACAATGATGTCTCCTAAAAGTTTGTAATGTTTGTTATCTGTCAGAACTAATTAGTGCAGATATAAGAATGGCTTTTGATTGATCAGGATTACAAAGAATGAAGAGAAAAGCTTTTCTAGATCATTCTTATGTTAATTACATGCAGAGGCAGTACTAAAAGAAAAGAAGACCTAAGTTGAACTTGAAAACAAAGTTGTTGTTTTTTTACCTTACAAAAAGGGGGAGGGGTAATTTAATAATGACTGCAGTAAACCTACCTTCAATAATTTCAGAAGGTATAATATGAATTCTCCTGGTTAAACTTTTCAAAGGTTAAAAAAAGGCTGAATTTTAATTTTGGGAAGAAATATATGCCAAGTTTTGGATTGAGGATTCCAGGAATTGTCTGTTAACTGCTGTATATAATTTGCCTGAATTGTTCAAGAAAAAAAGAAACAAAATTATTACAGCCACAAAACATGCATATTTTGAACTGATATTTGACAAAAGAGTTCTTAGAGTAAAACGCGTGCTTTCTAATTAGTTGTCACAAAGGCTTGTAAGTATGAACATGTTTTTATATCTGCTAGGAACGTTTTAAAAGGAAGAGACTTCATCTTTTATAAATAAATAAAAAATACCTATATACACTTTATTTCATATTTGTCATATATATAACTATGGTATTTATTATTAATGTTATTTAAAATTTATTTTAAAGATGTAGATTGTAAATTCAATGTGATAGTTTCCATTGTCTCTATAGAATTATAACTTTAATTAAAAATCTTAATGGTTTGGGGTATAAACTTTAATAGTAAATCAATATTGGGAATAAGGAAGGATACTGTTAAAATTACAATCGTAATTACCTGTTACTTTTTTTTTGTTTTGTTTCGGTAAAAAAAAAAAAAAAAGAGGGAGAAATAAATTTCATCTGCCAAATAGATCGTATTTAAAATAGGATAACTTAAAATTTTGAGAATTTCTATTGCTTAAAATAAAGTAAATAGTCTCTTAAAGGAATGTCGTAAATGTTAAATTATTTATATATATGCTTACGGATGTGTGTGTACTAATATGAATTATTTAGTTATTCAAGCTCTCAATAATTGATTTAAGTAATTACTACTACTACTAATAACGTGAAAGGCTAAAACCTTCGACAGATGCGCCTTAAAAATGCTTATGTGACAGCCAATCAGATGTAATATGACTGCACATGGAACTCTCAATTCAAAAACACAAGCCAGAAATACGAGAAAAAGATGGAGTATTTGGGAGGTGTGTAATAGGAAAAGTAATAGTAGTATTGGCAATATAAGGAAATTATGTAGTCTGGGTTTAATAAAACTATTTAATCACATAAGTCTGCTTATTGTAGACTGAGGTAGGGACCAGACAACATTACCGTTAGTTGCCTATTCATGGACTAGATCTTCTGACGAAGAGCTCAAGGCTCTGAGTTAGACCCACAGGATATTTGTTTTTATGTATATAAGAGATAAGAGCTTAGTAAATTGAATTAAGTTTTTAGGCTATAGTATTCTTAAAATAATGCCTCATTTAGGTTAACATCCCATTGAGGAATTAAGACTTTCACTTTGCTCCATCAAACTAACTGCGCTCAACATATATATGATATAGGATACGTAAAAATACACACTCTTATCAAGCTTTTAAAATACCCTCAATCCCAGACCGTTGTCTGGGGTTGAGGGTATTTTAAAAGCTTGATAACAGTGTGTATTTTTACGTACTCGATATATAACATTTGTAAATACGAGCTTTATTAAAATTAGGTTATATGACATCTGACTTGATTTTTTTATCAATTCAATATGATATAGGAATACAATAAACCATCATAATATATATATGATTTTTGACTCAAAATATGGGTGTTTTACAGGTTTTATTGGGGTTCAAATCCGGAGATTTGAGAAACATTAGACTAGATGCCAACCACTTAGTCATATGACTTACATTGGCTTTATCATTAAGTAAATATTATTATTTATTAGAAATTTCATTATTTAAATTTTAGGTATCAGAGAAAAGTTATTTCTATTTGCTCAGCTATGTTTATTCTTTGTATATATATATATGATTTTTACCTCAAAGGATATGCATTTTATAAGTTTTCTTGGGGTTCAAACCTGGATACTTGTGAAACATTGGAATAGCCAAGGCCAGGTTTGCTGCAAGACTGATTCTTAATATAATTATCTTAAATTTTTTCACTTAAACCAGATTTAAAATATTTATGTAACATAATGATAATAATAAGAATAGAAAAGTGAGTACACTAAATATAAAGAGCGGTATGAGGATAAGAGGAAGTTAAGATTGTTTGAAAAAGTCAATATATAAGCATGAACCATGATAAAGATATCCAGTTTACAAATGACTTTGCATACAGATCCAATTAATATTAATATCTTTTATGTTCTTTATTACTTTTTACAATGCTTTTTACAACCCACTATTGACAGTTTCGATTGCCCCAGCAATCTTCTTCAGAACTAAAACAAACGCAATACAAATATTTTTATGTATATTATATGGATTTGGTAATGCAACAAGAAGATAAAGTTAACATACAAATTCTTGAGAAATAAAAAAATCCTTGAAAATAAAGAATGATGCTTGTCAAGATTTTTTTTAGAGTTCAGAAATGCACATTGATGGTTTTTAACATCCTTTCTGATATGCAAAAATATATTTAAATTTCCCATTTCTGAAAGTTTTTAAAATAAAAAACTGTTCTAAAGTTTTTATCCAAAACTGTTCTTTTATTCCGTTTCTTTTAGATGTGTTACTCCCCCCTCCCCCCAATAATGGATACTAGAGCTAATCACATGTTCACATTTTCCAGTTTATTTTATTATGTTATACTGAACGTAAATGTATAAAGAAAAGAAACGGTACTATAGCACATCTTCTTTAAACAATTAAATTATTTTTAAAACCTACTACATGAGGGGTGAGATTGACCTTAGGTCAACATGGGTGTGACAACAATCTCAGCCTCAGGGTGGCCTTTGAGCATTCCATCATCAGATTTTCAATTGGATGGAGAGTTGGAGTGTGGAGTAGATTGAAGCCTGTCCATTAAAGTATGAGGTTTGGCTATCTTAATATATATCTGAGCACTTATAGCATACATGTGTAGAGATGGTAATCTGGACCAACTGATGATTGCTGGTTTAGCATGAAATATGTATATTCTTTTCAACATATATGTGTTCAAGTGTATCAGTGTTATGAGATAGTGTGGAGAGTGGTGGGTCGTGTGAAAGTCTGTGCTCATATACCTTACATATATAAATACAGGTATATAATGTCTGTGTGTTTCAGTTAAACCAAGACATATTAAGATTTTGAAATTGATTTTATGGGTAATATTATAAATAATTAGATATTTATTAATGCAATTCCTAAACTTGTATTTAAACACAGACATTTTAAAGCTTCCTTCAGCTATTTTCTCCATCTTCTATAACCAATAGATATGACCACACGCGTGGATAAACAAATGAACTCCAATATACATATTTCGTGCTGTACTAGCACTCATCATTTGGTTCAAATCATCATCTATCACACACACATATATAACCAGTGTTCAGTTTATATCAAGATACCAAATCTTCAAACTCAAATGGACAGACTTAAATCTTCTCCACTCTCCAACTCTTCTACCCGTACCACTGAAGATCTGATGATGGACCAATGGATGAGTGCTGGCTCAGCACCAAATATGTATATTGGAGATCATTTATCTTATTCGCATGTGTGTGGTCATGTGCATTGGTTATATAAGGTGGAGAGGATAGCTGAAGGAAGGTTAAAAAAAAGTCTGTTTCAAATCCCCATTAATTACTTGTTAGTTCAGTATTTATAATATACTAGTATTGATTTAATAACTGAAACACAGGCTTATTGTATACCTGTGTCTATATATGTAATATATAGGGTATAGGAGCACAGACTTTCACATGACCCACCACTCTCCACTCTATCTAATAACACTGATACACTCAAGCACATATATGCTGAAAAGATAAATAATTACCAATATACGTATTTCATGCTAAACCAGCAATACTTGTATTTGAATGCACGGATGTCACACATTGATAAAGAGCATGCATACTTTTAAGTAGCTCGAAATTAAGAAATACGAGTTATAAATTAGAGATCATAAAGTATTATTAATATGGGGAGACATTTATTACATATGCACGATTTTTATCCACTCGAGTACATTTTTTAAAATAAAATTATCTGTATCCTCACCTTAACTGGTATTTATCCTGACGCTTATTTTTATATTATCTTATTGTTTATTATACATATATTCCAGCGGAGATGAATTTGCTCATATGAGCTATCCGAGACATAATTGTTAATCTCTTGCAGCCATTCTATGGAGTAACGTAAATAAGCATAATAGATAAACAAAAAATTGTTAAAAGAACTATGTGCATACATTGTTTGTTCTGCTATATTTTTATTTAATTTTTGAATTGCTTTTGCTTACGAGTGTATGTGTTCATCAGATACTATTATTTGTTGTAAAATAATTTTATAAACATTAGATGCAAAATAATTTTTTTAGTTATCGAGTGAATGAAAAGACTCTTTTTCCCCTGACAGTTTTAAAGCGTAAACTGATATGTTGATTATTATTGTTTACAATTTTTCGATTCTTTTTTTTATTATTGTTCAATTTTTATGGATAAAAGTCAGGAATCCGTATCTTCCGTAATTATAACAATAATTAATAAATTAGCTTTTATGTTTCGTGTTTAAATGAAAGATGGGGGGGGGTATGTTTATGAATCTGGATTACAATACTAAGGGGTAAAAATGTGCATATAAAATCATTAAGGATTTATGGCAAAAGTCAACTGTATAATTTATTGATTTAAATATATGTATATGTATTAATTATATTTTTATATTTAAGATTTAGCAGATTGATCAGTTTATTTTTTAAAGTATGCTGGTCTTCAAAATAGCACTCCAAGGGTTTTTTATATGTTCGATGAAATAAGAGTTTTCTATTATTTATTTATTGAATATAGTTAATAATTATTACTTTTTGAGAAAAGCTTATGGATATAGCTACCGTTGATCACATATATGTATTAGTTGTGTTTTTGAAATTAATCTCAGAAGCATAGATCATTTCATATGATATCATCAAGAGCTATCATTTATATGGCATATAAATTTTAATAGAATACAACCAATAGCTATGGTTACAACATACTATCTGTGTTTATACACAGGTAGAATATTGAGATTTGTAGCAGTTGGTTGTATTCTGTTATGCATTCTTTAATTTAATATATAAATTTATAGTAGAGAATACATTAGAATTTATTATTTAAAACAGGCAAAACTCACTATACGTATTGCCACACACAGCAAGCTAGAGTAATCAATGGATGCCAAAAGGCTTGTGCATAAAATCCCTATCTAATGCCTACTCATCCAATATCCCCAGACGAGTTTTTGGCTTGTGGCCTTCATCAGTGAGGAGCCTTGGATCTGAGAGTACTGCACCTAGATCTTACTCTAGCTTGCTGTGTGTGGCAATACATATAGTGAGTTTTGCTTGTTTTAAAACAGTTATACCCAAGCATAAGAAGTGGTGGTTATGTGATGTTTATTGGCTTAGAATTTATCATCTCATTTCCATAAACTATTCCTCATATATCATTCAATACTTCATGTGGTTTTAGTACTTTGCCACTTCATGGTTGATACCATAATATGTAGTAGTGGACACAATCCATTATGCACAACCCATATTGCTTATACATAATTGAGCCTGACCTAATATGCGTCTTTGGTCTTCCACCAATAACATAGAATTTGGAAAATCCAATGTGTAGTAATGAAAATAGGCAAAACTCTCTCCATACAGTAGTGCCACTCAAAGCAAGACAGAGTAATCAATGGATGCCAGAAGACTTGTGCATTAAATTTCTATCTAGTGCCTATTTATTCAACATCCCCAAACTAATTTCTGGCTTGCGGCCTTCGTCAGTGAGGAGCCTTGAATCTGAGAGCACTGCACCTAGATCTTAGGATCTAATGTAACTCTCCAGCAGCCACCTTTTATCTCTCCATAACTACAAAACTATGAGAATAAAATTGAAAACAAATATTTTCAATCTAAGGATTGCATTAGATCTTAAGATCTAGATGCAGTGCTCTCAGATCCAAGGCTCATCACTGATGAAGGCCACAAGCCAGAAACGAATGAGTAGGCACTAGATAGAGATTTTATGCACAAGCTTTCTGGCATCCATTGATTGCTCTGTCTTGTGCACTACTATATGGAGAGAGTTTTGCCAATTTTAACAACAGTTATGAGCAAGCATGGGAGATAGTGATCATGTGATGTCGTAATGAACCTTTATTACCTTCTGTTACTATATATATGCTGATGGGTTGGCAAGTGATTCATTGATTGCAAACAGGGGAACAAAAGGTGATCTTGGTTATTTTGTAATGTAAAATTCTACACATCAATGAAAAATCTTGCTATGTAAATAAGACAGTAGGAACTCAAATGTCATCTGAGAAAACTTTATTGGAATGCATTGCACATATAGAAGCAGTGGTTGCCATCTTTTTAGTGAAAATTATAGAAGTCTCTCTTATATGAATCTGATATGTTATTCTAAATTTGAGTAATCATTTATATATAAAGCAATTAGATTTTTCTTGTTAAGTGATGTGGTCTTAATTCATTTTCAGACTTGAATTCTGGGATAGCTTTGTAAAGAATGCATAATTATCATATGTTCAATCATACACTGAACTATAGAAGGGAGAATTCTATCCTCTTCTTTGAAAATAGTTGAGTGATGGAGCACAATGCTTTATTTAATTCCTCTATCATTGGATTGTCTACCAGTTTTCTTCAGATTTATATAATGCAATAGTATTATAGTATTTCTTATATTAATGCACAATGGTCTTTATATATATTGTGCCAAGGCCAAATTGGCACATGTATATAAAATAATTTTGTCTAAAAAAAAATTATTAAAATAAAAATCTTTCGTAAAAGAGTTTGAGATAAAAGTTGGGAAATAATTGATTAAAAGTGGGAAGGGGGTTTTCTTTAGAAAGTTAAACTAAAAGTTTTATAAAAGGAAGTAAGGTTTTCCTTAATTAGTATTCGTAAAAATAAATAATTTAAAGTTTAAAAAAAATATAAATCTCTTTTCATTCGAGCTTATTATAATAAATTATATATGTGCGTGCGAGTGTAAATAAAAGTATGCATGTTAGAATAATATTAATATATATATATAAATGAAAGTTAGAAAGAAATTATATTTGGAAAACACAGCGATGGCTATTAAGTTAAATAATGATTTAAAAAAACCACACCAGCAGTGGGCTACTAATTAAAGATATAAAACAACACGTTTATGAAAGCTACTACTAATTAAACAATCTTCAAAAACACATTGTCAGAGGTTAGTTACTAAAGGAATTTCGACAACACATATTTGCTGGAGGATATTAAAACAAAAACACTTTGCATATATAAATAGCCAGATTTTTATCGGACGTCAGTTCCAGCCTAGTTTCCAGTGACAGTCTTGTTTCAGTTCAGATTACAGTGCAGTTTATATTATGTATCCAGAAACAGAAATGTGGTGTTGAGTAGCTTTTGGGAATATACGCTCTTGCTTCAGACTTTTGGTCCAACAAGATCATCAAAACCTGCCTGTGAAATAATGTCTGCATAACAGCTCAGAAATCCTCCATCAATGTTCAACTGTCTTCAAGAATAAAACCAACAGATTAGCATCAAATCTCCTCAAGAAACGTCAAATCTAACCGGTTAGACATACTCCGTCAGAAGCAGCCAACAAAAAGCAATATCCACGTTCCAAAAATCCTAGATAAAACATTTTATTATTCTCATTTATATATAGTAGCCACCGCTGTAATTCGTAAATCCTACAGAGACAAGTAATTTGAACTTTATAAGCATGCATAAAATGAACTATTGATGTGCGTGTTTGTGAATGTTAGATAATTTAAAAGATTATTTATGCTTTTCATAAGATATATTTTATAATGTGTTAATTTAAAATGTGCGTGTGTTATATTAGTTAAAAAAATTATAAAGATGTTTAAATTTAGTAAATTAATGTTAGTTAGTTAATTTAAAATGTGCGTGTGTTATATTAGTTAAAAAAATTATAAAGATGTTTAAATTTAGTAAATTAATGTTAGTTAATAAATTGTCTTTAAAATTAAACTTTATTTGTCGGTCAATTTTTTTTATCAATTTCTTTTTATCCATCTCTTTTGACCGATTCTTTTTTCTATATTTTATTATTGATTAAAATTAGACTGGGCTAGTTTTGGGATCATTTCAAGTGCTGGATTAGGGGCCTACTGACCAAATACGTTAGTCTGAGACTAACTGGCGCCTGGAGTTTACTCTGAAACACATAAAGTGTTTGGATAGTAGGGTTTGAATCTAGCAGCCAAGGTGGGCCGAGTTAAAGCTATCAATAATATTTCCCACTGCTCGAACATGCTGGTTCGTTCACGTAGCATTTATAAGTAAACAAAATTGTAAATGTATTATGGAGAAGTTTGAAACCAGCCAAAACATATATACATGTAAGTAAGTGGTTTCAGCGGAGCGATCCGGTACAATATAGATATAAATTTACTATTATTTATACACTTCAAGATATACATTTTGTACACATAGATATATTATTTTCTAAAAAATTAAAATGATTCTATTAAAACTAAGATATTTAATATGTATGTGCAACACATATATTCCATGCAGCTGATGTATTAATTTTACTCTGAATTACCAACAATGTTGACAAAAATATGTTTCTTTCTATTCTTCATTCTTTGTTGAACATTTAGCATGCTTTTAATGCATAGCCTGAGGGTGAGTAATTTACTCCCTCATGTTTACATATACATTGAGTTACGTTTAATTTAATGTTAACATGTAATTCAAAATAAATACATGCAAATGTATATAAAGAAAAAACTTTATTTAACTCTAACAGCATGGTATGCTTAGCAAGTTAGTCATATTCATAGAAATAGTTGTATGAGGAGCTTGTGATATTTATTAAAGAATAAACAAGATAGTGGATTTGCATATAATTTGAATGATGGATATAAATAAGTTTATTTAAATGATCCACTTTTTTGAATTTTTTTTGTTTATTGCATAAGTGTTTTTTGGTAATGTGCCATGCCTCTAAACGTTTAGCATCATTCTGTTCAGAACAGATAATGCTGGCAGATGCAGGTTCAAAACTGTGGCTAAGTTTGAATTTGTGTTCAAAGAAAATGGATTTAACTTCTGTGTTCACTTCAGCTCGCTTGCATAGATATCTATCTGTGCTGTGCAATTTTTGTGAATAAATTGGCATGTGATTCCCCATAATAAACTGCATGGCAGTTTATATTGTTCCATCCAGTTTTGTACACTTCTTGCAACTTCACCTCAGAGGGCAGTTTGTCTTTAGTGTTGTTAATTAGATGATTCAATGCAGGATGGGTAGGAAGGCCAACTTGGTGAGTTACAGAACAGATTTTATTTATCCATTGGGTAATCCTGGGTATGTATGGAAGTGATATGCAGGGTTTACCATTGGTAATGACTTATGAAATACCCAGAGCTACCCATTGGATACCTGCATTGAATCATCTAACAACACTAACGATAAACTGCCCTCTGAGCTGACGTTCCAAGGATGTACAAAATTGGTTGGGGAATCACATGCTAATTTATCTACAAGAATTGCATAGCACAGATATCTATGTAATCAGGATAAAGCAACTATGGAAGTTAAATCCATTTTCTTTGAGTACGAATCCAAACTCATCCAGAAGCTTTGAATCCATATCTGTCAGCTTTATCTGTTCTGAACGGAATGATGCTAAAAATAAAGTTAAGGAGGCATGACATTTTGTCACAAACTCACACACAATAAACAAAAAGGAATCCTGCATCCTTTAAAAAAAAAAGACCCATTTAGGTGAACTTATTTATATCCGTTATTCAAATAGTATGCAAATCCCCTATCTTGTTTATTCTTTAATAAATATTACAAGCTCCTCAGACAACTATTGTTGTGAATATGACTACCAAATAGTTGAAAACTTGCTATACATACCATGCTATTAGGATTAAATAAGTCTTTTCTCTACATACATTTGTATGTATTTATTTTGAATTACGTAATCTGAGAAAAACTTTTATTAAAGTTTTGATGTTAACATACAATTTTGTTTACATCTGCTATAATTTATCATTTCATGGTTAATTTATTCATTACTTAGTTTCTGGTATTTCAAATCTTACATATTAAACCTGCATTCTGTCCATCCCTCTTCTCTGTATTTAAATGGATACTGTCCTATACATTAGGGGTCAGAGTGACTTGAGATCAACATGGGCATGACAACAATATTGGCATCAGCATGGGATTTGGAAATTCTATCATCAGATTTTCAATGGTATGGATGGCTGAAGAGTTGGAGGTTGGAGTAGGTTGAAGACTGTCCATTAAAGTATAAGGATTTGCTATCTTAATATAAACTGAGCACTGATTATATATATGGATGGGAGATGGTAATCTGGGCCAACTGATGAGTGCTGCTTTAGCATGAAATATGTATATTGGTGATTATTTATCTTTTCTGCATGGGTGTGGTCTTGTGTATCAGTAGTTTGAGATAGTGTGGATAGTGAAGGGGCTTGAAAGTATGAGTTCAAATTCCCTATATTTAAAATGTTATTGCAATTTATATTGCTTTTATCTTCTGTAATATCAATATTATTTTAAATTTAAAAGTAATTACAGTATTTTAATTAGTTATATACTAATGATTTCTTTAAAAAAAAATCATATTTTAAACCTTTTCTATAATTCTTTTTATAGGAGCTTTTTAACATTAACTTGGAATATTATACGAATTCAGTAATATTTTTTATTGTAAATTTTATACTTTTTAAATCTACTTCTATAATTTATTTTCTAGCCAAAACATATACAATTTAATGTATATAGATTTTTTTTTTTACTACACCTATACTCTCCTCTTTTTATATGCACCTATATATACACACACATACATATTAGTTAATCATTAATAATTTTAATTCAGAATCATTATTCATTTTAGGGTATATTTTTCCATTTGTATAGGCTTTTTTTTCTTTTTCTTTCTATTTTATTTTTAGTAAAACTATCATTTTAATATTATTTTTATCAAATATATTTTTTATGAATATATATATTAATAAGAAATTATTTTTATCATATTTGTGTTGCTTATTTAAATCTCATTATTTTTGTGAAGTCTTTGCTTCTCTGATATGGTATTTATTATTTTTTTGTTTGCATTTATTTATTTTTTATTCCTATTTAAATATTTATTATTCAATAAATTTATCATGATATTTTTTTTAATTAACTAACTTTTTGTTATTATTTTTGTTTATTTTATTGTTATTTTTTGTTTACTATTTGTTTTTATACATATATATATTTAATATTTTATTATTTATAATTTTTTTTATTATTTTTAAATTCTTTTTTTAAATGCTTTTATTTTGTTTGTTTGTATGTAAACTATTGTAAACATGTTTATTATTTAAGTTAGAATAAAATTTTAAAATTGAGATTTAATAGATTTAAATTCAATAGAATTTGATCAAATTTGGTACATAAGAAAGAAATACTAATGCAAGCAATATGGGACTGCAATATTTTAAGTAAGTAATCTAGGGATATGAAACAGTGGGCGGGTACATTTTGTATATTTTGATATCAGATTTACAATTCATTTTTAGAACTTTAATATGTTTTAAGTAATACTCATGAGAGAGTGACCAAGATATTTTTTTTTTGATTTCAATTTAAAGTTATAATATTTTAAAATCAAGGTTTAATAGATTTATATTTAATATAATTTGTTGAAATTTTGTACATTTGGTTTAAATCATTATCAAATTGACAGGGCACAATAATATTTTAGGTAGTTGACCCAGTTTTTTTTTAGATATGTAACACTGGCAGGAAAATTGTGATAAATACATTTAAAAATTGTTCTTAGAGCTTTAATGTGTTTTAAGTAAGTCTCAAAAGGGTGGTAAAGTGATTTTTTTTCTGGTTTCAATTTAAAGTTATAATAATATTGTAAAATCAAGATTTAATAGATTTAAATTCAATATAATTTTTTGAAATTTTGTACATTTTTTAAAAAAACACTATCAAAGTGATAGGACATAATAATATTTTAGGTAGGTGGCAATTTCTTAGATATGGAACTGGGTGGGAAAGTTTGAATATTTTGATATCAAATTTAATGATTGTTCTTGGAAGTTCAATATGTTTTAAGTAAAGTGTGTATGTTTCTTGGTTTTAGTTGTAAGCTAAGAAAGTTAATTTACAAAAGTTTTTTTTTTGTTGAGCATTTCTCTTTAATTTTTTTTAAATAAAAAACTCACACTTTTCAACAGAAAAGTTACTAATGCTCTATTATATATATATATAATTATGTACACTTACTAAATATGATATATATATATATATATAAGAAATATACATATTAACTTTTTGCAGAAATATCTAGTGATATGTATAAACTATTATCAAATTGATTAAAATTATATGCATTAAGTGAAATTCACTTACAATATAATTTTGTAAGCTTTTTTTTTAAAAATAAAAAATAAAAATTTCCAATCAAAAGAAAAAATGTAAAATACTTTTCACTTAAAAGAATATTTTCATCTTTTCAGTAATTTGATGGTTTATTATACACATATATTATTATGTACACATACTAAATATGATACATGCATAAGGCATATACATATTACCTTATAGCAGAAATATTAAAGACATATATATATATCAACTGAGTGTCAAGTCAGTTTAAAGTACAACATAATTTTACATTTTAGTTTACCATGCCAGTGCTAAAAATAAATAGAAATAAAAATTCTTTTTATATTAAAGGCTTTTATTCACCAAGCTCTAAAAAGCAACAAAATAATTGTTTTTCAATTACAATTGAGGTTTTTAGATTTAACTTGAAATAAAAGCATGGTGCATACATAAATTAATCAAGACAATCCTTATTTTTTATAACTAAGGATTAACATAATTAATTAATTTCTGCCCCTCCCCCAATGCATTTATTTTAAGTTAAATCTAAAAAATTCAATTGTGGTTGAAGAAACAATTTTTTTTTGCTTTTTAATGCATAGTAAATAAAAGCATTAGTATAAAAACTTTTTTCTCTACTTATTTTCAAATTATTTTAAAAAGTTTTTATTGTAACAATAATTAATTGTATATTTTTTATGTTTAAACTGTTTAGTATATATTTCATATCTGTATTAATTTATAATACTATTTTTATACTGATGTTTGTATTTCTCTTTCTGTTTTCCCATTATTATTTTATAATTAGAATGTCTAAGAAGTTAATTTTAATTTTTATTAATTTTATTCATGTCATTTAATATTTTTTTCTATTGTTGTATATTTTGAACTATCTATATATTTTTTATATATATAAATGTTTTTATTTGTGTTTTATGATTATTATTTTTTTAAAAAAATTCATTTATATAAATGTCATTTAACATATCATTTCCAGTTTGTTCTGATATATCATTATATACTATTAAGAATGATCTTTCTTATTCAGAGGCATTAAATTATAATTAGAATTAAAATTATTTATCAGTTAGATTTAAAGTATTAATAATTCTTTCAGGTAATTGAAAATTATGTAAAATATACAGTGTATAAATAAATATTCCAAAAATAATACTATTTTTAAAAAAAAACCTGACTGGTGTAAACTTAACTCAAAATGTACAAAATAATAAAAAGATAAAGAAAAATACGATTTTTTAAAATTTTATTTATAATTTTTTATTATTATTTTGCAGTAGATATCAATAATTTAAATTTTTTTTAAAGAATTTTAAATAAAAAATGAAACTTAACTGAAATGTTAAATTAGAAAAAAAAAACCTTTATAATGAATTAAAAATATTTTACTGTAGATATTCTGTTTACTATAAATTTGCATAAAAATTAGTTTAACTTGTTTATATAATACTAATAAAAAAATAATAAATACCTCATTTTTATAATTTCATTTCAAAAATATAAATAACCGTGTTATGAAAATTTAACACTCAAATTCTGACTGTCCAGATCATCCTTTAGACTGTATCCCTCATTATTTTAGTTGCGGAGTTTTCTCAGCTAACATAATTAGTTTAGAATATGTATAAATGTTAGAGCAAAGAGATCCAAATAACGTATTTGGTTTGGATGATGACAATTTAGATGTGATAATAGCTTGAACTATTTCCATCATCTGTCTTTAAATGTAGAATTTCTATAAAAGTTTAATCTTTATTTAAACATTTCAAATACTAACAATCATTAGTAATAACATGTACACTTATATGTGTAATTACTAACCGCTGTTTGTATTTGTGTGTTATTATTAACAGTTATTTGAATTTGAACAGTTTAAATAAAGATTAAAATTTTATAGACATTCAACATTTAATGATAGATGATGGAAATGGTACAACATATTATATCACATCTAAACACTGTGTGCAAGAAATTGGACATGTTTTATTTAATTAAGTTTCTTGGTGACTGAAAAATTATGCCATTGAATTCACAAGCATTTAAATAGAAAATGTGCATCGGTTGGGTGAAGAAGAGGGGGGGTTATAAGTTGAGCTCTTAATTTTTTTATTTTAATTTGTGATTTATATATATAATACAAATTTTTTGTAAGACAGTCAAGTTTGTATTTATAAAGAATAATGATAAAAATTATTTACAATGTGGCCATCATAACCACTATCTCAGTATCCACTGATACACTCACCTTCAATTCAATATATATATATAATGAAAAAGAAATGATAATTATATGCCTTTGCTTTATAAATGTCTGGGGCTGATCTCTTTCTGGACAAAACATGTTTGAAAGTATAGACATTCCATTTAATACTTAGATATTGCATCTTTCGTTTTATCGTTGTCAATTTTTTTTATAAGAAAAGCAATGAAAAAGATTAGCAACTTTATTTTTGTTGATGTTTAATTTGTATACGATATGAGGTTTTAAAAATATTAATGTTCTTTTTAAAAAAAAAGAAATTTGTCACAATTTTTACCAGGTATAAACATTTTATTTACTCAGAAGTAATAAAACCGATCTTTGAAGAAATGCTGTAAGTACTTTCATACCGAAATTTTACATAAACGGGTGTTTATTGTACAATATTTTATTTTGTTATTTATTTTTAGTTCACTTTTATTTTTTTTAATCTGTCTGAAAATATTGTTACTCAATTTTCACCCATTTCCCAATTTCTAATTTGATTGAAACTTTGCATGCATATATATTCCCAAAGGGGAATACAGCTTTTAGAATTCGCCCACAATTCTAGTTTTAAAAAAAGTTGTCAAGCGTTGTTAGCCAAGATGTCATCGCAACCGCCTTGCAAGCAAAATAGTTGGTTACAGACGGGTGTGGGTTCGCGTCCTGGCCGATGCTATGACATATGAAAAAAAAAAGTGAAAATATTATTTAATTTTATGTGGCACTCAATACTTTATGATATGCCATTTAGAAATAATACATTGTGTCTAAACATTTTCATTCATAATTTATAAAATAATATAAAATTAAAAGCTAGAAAGTATAATTTTTTTATGCACATAAATATGTAAAAAGTAAAAAAAAAAAATTATCTTCAGCTTTCATAAATAAAAGCATGGTACAAGCATGTTTAGAAATTGTATCAGTGCTTATTACTCGCTACTATTACCTACTTGATCATGTCGATGTCAATTGGCAGTAGCTTCAATGCAATTTTTAAACATAATTTCCCATGCTGTTATTTATGAAAACTGAAATTTAGCAATATTAAATTGTATCTAAATTTTCTTCATTAATAATATACAAATAAATGTAAAAAAAAATTAGAGTATTAATTTTTTTGCCATATAATGCATTAATTAATCTGTTATAAAGGCTCATAGCCGTAATTTTCTTTAACACACCATCATTTGACCATTTTTAGCCACATTTTTTTCATTTTACGCTCATTTTACCGCTCAAGCTGAGCTTAATCTATAATAATATTTTAATTTAAAAAAAAACCGCAGAGGTCAATATTTTAGCAAAAAATTTGAATTTTTATTGCTCTATATGGTATTACAAACAACTTCCTGTCCACCCCCCTTTCATCTTATATGGTGCTTGAAAGAGGTGACACTCAATCCTCAACATTGGTAACAATAGAAATCTCACATAAGATCTTTTGTTATAGATTTTGAACAAGAAAATATATATTTTTCATAATTATTTACATTTATAATTAATTTTTTACAATATATTGACTTATACTGTATTGAAATGTAGACCTTTATTCAAAAATATTTAATTTTTAGAATAATTAAGAGAAATTAGGCCACTATTTGTAAATCAATGACATTCGGCAATTGCAAGTAGAAAATTTTTTTTCATAATTATTAACATATTTATAATTATTTTTCACAATATATTGACTCATAATGTGATTAGGTTTAGATTTTTATTAATAAATATTTAATTTTAAAAGAAGAAAAGGCAAGAGAAATGAATAATCAGCATTAAGTGGAGAAATCAGGAAGAACCTGATAGATGATATGAAATTACTATTGACTTTTGTCTTTAGCAGGATGGCTCAGTTGGTTAGAGCATTACCTTAAATTCAATATTCAAGAATCTAAGAGTCCAGGTTTGATTCCTATTCTAGTACTGTCACTGATCAGGCCAGCAATATCGGTAGAAGAGAGGAGAATAATACCTCTCAGTTCAATGTAATTGGACTATTTAAATAACGTCATTTTTCTGAAAGCATTCAATATTTAATATTGGATGATGGAAATAGTAGATATGTAAATACATTTAAAATACCATCCTTACAAACCTTCAGAAAAACAATAGAGCAATTATGCTTAAAATTGTATCAATACCAATCTATTTTAGTTCACTTATATCTAACATCCAATTTTCTGGTATCAGTTACTTGTAAGTGATCTCCAATTTTTAGACAAGATCGCACTATAGTTTTATTTGTAAAAGAAAAAAGCAGAAAGAAAATTTATTTTTAGTGCATTTCTATAAATAAAGATGTTTTTTTTTTAAATAAATAAATAAATTTGCAAACAATTTAAGCAAAAAAAAATAAAGAAAAAATTAAAATTTTATTGGATTTCGTACTCTTCACTGAATATTAACATCTTGTCATATTAAATTGTATGTAAACCTCATTGTAATTTCTAATGTATAAAACTAAAAAGTTGAAAATAATATATACATATTTAAAGAGTATTATTTATTCACCAAATGTACTGAAAGTGCTAGAACGCTAAAATGGCTACTTGTTTAAAAGTTTGAACTCGTAGCTGTCTTAACTTTAAGGTAAGTTTAGATAAAAAATAATTTTTATAAAAGCAAATCTCATTATAATTTGCTTTTAATGACTTCTACGTTTAAAATGTTAAGAAAAAAGAAGTATAACAGTCTACCAGATATTGACAAGTTTAACACGAATTCTTGCTTAGCAACATCCCAAAGTAAAACAGTTAAAACTGAAATATCAAAAAATGTAAAATCTAATGCGTATTCCAGTAAAACAGCTCATAATTCTGTTGTTCTTAATGAATTTAAAACAAATAGCCAAACAAATAATCATGCAAATAACCAAGCAAAAAAAATGCAAAAAAATAATATGAAAGCTTCTAATAATATAAAAGCTTCTAATAAGAAAAAAAGAACCCCGGAAATAACGTTCATACATGGGGTGAACAAATGGAACTAAATGAAAATAATAATAATAGTAATAATATAAATATTAGTCCTCCCAGCAAAATGCGCAAATTTAAATCACTAACATTCCTTAGTGATAGCAGTGTATCTGTCGCTATTAACACAGCGGAAATTGCATCATCAGAACAAAAGAATCAAAAAGCTATAACAAAAATTAAAAACGATTCTACATCAATTTCCAGTAATCCAACAAAATTTATAGACATTAACTCAATTGCAAATAATATAGAAACAAATAAAACTAAATATACTTCTTTTAGCAAGCTTAATGATTATTGCGAAAGATATTTGCAAATAGTCTCTCTCCTTCCACATCCATTAGTAGTATAATAGAAAACTATGATCCAGCAGATAATGAACCAATTTTATCTCGTCCTTCTCTACCTGATTATCTAGAGGAACTGCAAAAGTATAACATGATAAAAAATATAAAATCGACAGCAACGTTCCCAGCTAAATCTTTTATATGCTTAGAATATTTTTCAAAACAACAACGCGAAGAAGCAGAAAAATCCGTAACACATTTAAATTTTAAAAAAATATATTACGTCACCAAAGACCCTAATCCAATAGTTTATGGTCGCATCATGCATGCACCTCCAGACTTTACAGATGTTGTGCTACAAAAAAACATATCAGAAATTGCACAGATAATAAATATCTCAAGAGAGCTCACACCAAATATAAAATTTAAGATTCCAACAAACTGCTGGAAAATTACACTAAAAATGAAACCTAATCATAAACCAGATGAACTTCCACATAGAATTTATATGAGATCCATCTCCATCACAATTAGTATTAAAGGTCGTCAACCTCTATGTTTCAAATGCTCCAGAATAGGGCATATAGCTTCACAATGTAACATTGGTAACTGTTTAAGTTGTGGCAAAATCGATAGACTTGGTCACCTTTGTAGTAAAGATAAGGAAAAGTTATCATGGGCCAGCGTTGTTTCAAAAAATTACACTCTCCCATCAACTACAGAGGCAATTCAACTCTCTAATCTTCCCAATAATGAATCAACCATAACTCTCCCTAATCAAGAATTTAGTATAAATAACCGTTTGCCTGACATGCATTCACAGCATAATTACCAATCACAAAACTCAATTTCCATTGATGATCCACAGGAACCATTAATGGATTTGAATAACAGTTTGACACAAAGTTCATCTTTAAGCCATAGCCAATACTCTTTGTACAGTAAAAACTATCCTGAGATAACAGTAAAGCAAAATAGTGTACTAGTAAATTCGGATAATGACAATAGTAAAAAAATTAAAATATCTAATTGTGATACTAAGCACACAAACAAAAAGCTTAAATCAAACTCATTAAACATTGAACATGTCTAACATTAAAATAGCCACAATAAATATACGAGGTATTAACTCATATAACAGACTCTCACAACTGATTCAATTCTTAAATAATCATAATGCTGACATTTTTGTCATAACAGAAACAAAAATTAGCAGAGTAACCAATCCAACCATAATTAACACTCTGCATAGCAAATACATTTTTACATATAAGCCAAACATCAGACCAGCTCAAGGTGTTGCAATTCTAATAAACAATCAATTTCCAGTGACAAAACTTAAAATAATACTTTTATCAGTTAATTCAATAATTATCTCTTTTTTGTTCCATTCACAGCTTTACTATATTATAGGAATATATTCATGTCAAAAGGCAAAGGATGTTGTTGATACCCTACTGGTTGTGCATAACAAAATACTACATAAGCCCGGTACAGTTATCATGTGCGGTGACTTTAACTGCAGCTACAATGGTTTGCCACTCTCCTTGAAAGCCAAACTTTCACAAGTTGCCCTGCTGCCATTAGCACACCTATATCCAACAAATGCTGTTACATTCATGGGTGCACAAGGATCCTCTCTCATAGATCTATTTTTTAGTTCTTCTATAAACCTAAAAGCCTCAATTCATCTAACTGCAGTCTCATTTTCTGACCACATCTGTGTAACACTCATGCAAAAATGCCCACATAACAGACAAACTATATATAAATTCTTATATAAGAAACAACCCCCTAGACAATTCAAACTTACCATAGATGATTTCTGTAATATATTAATAGTAAGCAACCACCTACATCAGATGAAAAATCTCTCTCCAATTGAAAAATGGTCTCAACTCAAAAAAATACTAAACATGTGCTGTTCAGATCACCTATCGCACTATAACTCTAATAACCTTATAAAACAACGTATTGAAGACATAAATTCAACCCTTAAAGCTATAACAAGGTTTGATGAGGCAAAAGATCTTATCTATAAGCTCCAATGTGAAAACAAACATTTAACTCAGTTATATAACCAGAACAACATGGTTTTTAGGCTGAGAAAAATTTTACCAAATCTATCAGCACTAACAAAAACCACAATAAATTATGCAAAATTTCCAATCCCATATGCTTGTGGCATTTTCATTCTATCAAAAGATAATTCTCTCCTCTCTGGTACTTATGTTGACGAGGCACTTCTGCACCATTTGAATATTTCCCTTAAAAAATCTCATAGCTCTTCACAGTTATTTACAAATGAGACAAACTGTTCACAAAATTACTACATATCTAAACAAGTTTTTGATGAAATAGTGTACTTAAAACAACATATCTCGCTAACAAATGACCTCATTCCAGCTAACATATATAAGCAAATGGAATACATTATATCTCCATTCCTACAGAAATACTACAATCAACTTTGTTCGAAGGAATATCACATCCCTAACTTATCAACAAATATAGTATTCTGTATAAGAAAAAACTCTAAAAATCCACATCCAACAGTAAATGATTTGCGTCTCATTACCTTAGAAGACATTGATCAGAAAATGTTTGCTAGAATTATACTTAAACAGTTAAATATCTTTGCTTTACCTAAAATTTCCCCTTCACACTTTGCAGTCAAAGGGCAAAAAGCATCTCAAGCAATATTATTAGCACAAGAAGCAATACTTTATATTAAACAAAACAAACTAACAAACTATGTGGCATGCCAGGTAGACTTTAAGTCTGCCTTTGACATTGTAAATTGGAACTTCTTATTCTCTGTACTTAATCAAATGCTTGAAAATCATACACACCTTGTTACAGCTATTAAAAACTATCTTAACAATAGAATGATTAGACTAAAAAATTACATGAGACTCTCTCAACCCTTTAAGCCAAGTAGAGGTATCCCACAAGGCTCCCCACTTGCATCATTACTTTTTGCGATATACATAGACCCCTTGATTAAGGACATAGAGCAATGCATAGATGGTATTTTTCTTCCACACCTAGGCACAACTGTTAAGATCATTTCATATGTTGATGACGTTTTGATAATATTCAGAGACCTGCAAAATATACCTATGCTACTTCATAAACTTAAGAAATTTGAAACTATAACAGGATCCACAATACAAATAAACAAATCATCCTTATGGCAAATTGCTACGGGTCGCAGTCTTCCCTCACACTTTACAGGTTCATTTTCTTCATTTCTTGGCATACCTATTAATCTCTCAAAAACACAACTAAGTCATCACTTAAATCTTCTTGTCATAGACAAATTTAATAAAAAAATAAAGTGCTTCAACTCAAGATTACTGTACCCTATAATGAAAGTTCGTATCATCAATGCCATTCTAGGAGGTATTCTTGCCTATTACAGCCCTTGGATGCATCTTCAAAAAAAAACTATTAAATATTTCATGAGTATAGCAAAAAAATATATATGGGGATCAACATCACATCTTCTATCAATAGAAAATACCTGTTTTCCAATTTGCAAGGGTGAGCTTAACCTAATAGCTCCTCAATCATTCACCTCCTACATTAGAGCTAAGATGTACATCGTTACCACTACTAATCCCTTTTTAAGGACAACTCCTCCACCTCTACTTCTCCTTGCTATTACTCCATATGCGAATCGCCACTTTTTCACTGAGCATGCTGATTTACTGGACAATTATAACATTAATACTCTAATTGGTTTGTCATACAAAGATCTAAAAAAAATTAATTATCCCGATAGACAACTTTGGTCAACACTATCTACTGCAAGAACACTGACTAAATTTCAAAATTTGTATGTGCCTCACTCATGGTTAAAATTCCTGTATAATCTGCTACTTGATGTAATACCAACAAAGTTATTTCTCATAAATCGATTTAAACTAAACATTGATCCTATTTGTATACTATGCAATTTGTTCCCGGAAAATTCATCACATATCTTTGAGACATGTCCATTCTTTTCAACCTTACGCTGCTTTGTATTCCACAAAGACACAATTAATTTAAAAAATATCCTAATAAATAATATAAAGAAATTAAAACTATTCAATGCCCTTGTAACTGTTCACACTCTAAGAACAATATGGCTTGCCCGTTGTGCTGTAATATTTGATAACAAAAAATACAATGTACTTAAAAAAAATAACAAAGAATGGTATAACATTTATCTTTATGCTCAGAAATATATACCTAGTAATGTCACAAGAAAAATATGGCAAAGCAATGTATTCCTTAGTTGCTCATTAATGCCATCATAGTAATAATCTTGTTTTAAATCATTATATTCTAAAAACATCCTAAGAAATTAA
This sequence comes from Epiperipatus broadwayi, assembly GCA_028023455.1. Lineage (NCBI taxonomy): Eukaryota > Metazoa > Onychophora > Udeonychophora > Euonychophora > Peripatidae > Epiperipatus > Epiperipatus broadwayi. The sequence goes on from JAQFVV010006306.1 coordinate 2,690,146, forward strand.
AAATTAAAAAAAAAATGTAAAAAGCTCTTAATGTAAATATACTAATTCTTGTAAATAGTTTGTTACTAATAAAGTTAAAAAAAAAAAATGTACCGAAAAGTAAAAATTAAATTTTGCTCAACTTTGATAATCATATTTAAAAATTATATCATTGCTAATCATTATCAGATCTTACGTTTTTACCTTATTGCCAAATGGGCCTCAGTTGCAGTAATCTGATGAACACATTGACGTTACAATTTTTAAATATGATTACCTCACGCTTCTATTTGAGAAAGCTCAAGAAAATTTAATTTTCACTTTTTAGTGATTTTATGAATAAAAAGTTCCCTTATTTTTATTTTTTACTTTGTTGATGTTTTTAATATACAAATGTTAAACATATCTTTATGATACTGAATACTACTGAATACGCAATATAGTTTTTGAAAACGTAATATAGCTTTTATTAGTATTCCATTGATTTATAGTAATGACTGCAGGTCTTGGAACCAAATGTCGTGCTTGTGGTGGTCTCAATATATATATATACTATTCTGAAGATACTTATAAATTAAATAATAGATAATTTTTTAGTTTCAATTTTAATTTATATTATCATTCTTAGTTGTTATTGTCATTATATATAGAAATTTTATTTATTGAGCATTTTATAGATGAGTTTGTATTTATATGTTTTGATTATTTGTGTATATATATGTTATTGAAAGAACTTAAATATATTAATAGTTAAAAGTAATGTTTTTAGAATTATATATATAAGTGTTGTTATAATTTTCGATTTTTTATGTTTAATTCCGAAAGTAACCAATAGGATTTGGTTGGAGTTTTATAAATGACGTCATTTTTTTTTTTTTTTGCAGTTAATTGTATATATAACTTTTACATACTTTTGAGATCCGTTTGTGTATTTATTTGTTTGATTAAAAATAAAAAGAAAAATAATTTGTCTTTAAATGCATTTTTATTTATTTAATGTTAAATCTCAAACGTCTTTCGTTAATTGTGTTTTTTAATAATCATGTGAAAAGCTTTCTACAGTTTGAGACTATTTCCATCTATGTGTGTGTGTGTTTAATTAAGTTACGACTTTCAGAATGATTAATTTGTATTGTTTGCTGTGCTGAACTCCAAGATTAATAAAATACATTATTTACCAACCAGAGATTTTATTACTATGCAAATGTCTCTTTTATGAAAGGTTTTTTTTTTTAAATAAAAAATAATTTGTATAATTAGATTGTCTATACTTAAAAGAAAAAAGTAATTAAAGTTGAAAAAGCTCTACTAAAATAAGGCTTGAGATCTGTATTAATATTAATCTTTTTTTTTTTGATCACCTGGTAAAGAAAAGTCATTTGTTTTTAAAAATGTTTGATTAAATTAAATAGATGTCACTTTCAATATCAATTCACCATTGATAGTGATGTGTTATCACTTGGCCTAATTATCTTAAGCTATTTTTTTTTTTTTATATATATAATAATACTATTTATTTTTATCATCATATATATATGATCACCTGTGTATATCTTTAAGTGTGTGGATATACATATAATGGATAACCATGATGTCAAAATGTGTTTCTACTTTGCTGATAGCTGGAGCATTGATTCCAAGTATTTATAATTCAGGAAAAGATGAATTAAATGCTATGTGTGGAGTGCACTGTTGTGTGGATGTGAAATGTGGACAATGAGTAATGAAATTAGAAACAGATTGGAAGCCTTTGAGAAGTGGTCATGGAGAAGAATGGAAAAAGTCAGTTGGATGAATAAAATAATAAAATGAAGAAGTTTTGAAAAGAATAAATGATGAAAGAAGACTGATTGAAGAAATTAGAAATAGAAAGAAAAACTGGATTGGACATATATTAAGAAGAAAGCATGGTTTAATGAAAGATGTTTTGGAGGGAATGGTGAGTGGAAACAAGAAGAAAGGACAGAAAAGATTGTTATTGAATGATATAGGAGATGAGAAGAATTACGTGGAATTGAAGTGTTTGGGAAATGAAGAGAATGGAGTAGAAAAGATGGATGAATTGGTGATATGACTAGTCTGTGGACCTGTCCAAGAGACAGAATACTATTGATGATGATTTATTCTTATTGTTAAGGGTCTGACATTGAATGTGTGACTGAAACTTGCCACTTATTAAATGTGATTATTTATGCATCTCTTTTTTTTTTTTATTATTAATATTGGAATGATTTTTGGAAATGTATACTTTTTAATTTAAATTTTTAATTTTTTTGTCATTTTAATATTATTGAAATCTGTTTGCAAAATATGTTTAATAATATCTATGTTATACAATGAGCTTGAAAAATAGCTCTTAACAAGCTTTTCAGAATATCCCTAATCTCAGAGCGGTTTCTGCTACTGGCTTCCTCAGTTAGATGCTAGAATTCAAAGTAATGAAAATGTTAAAGAATGTTAAGTTTTTAATAAACAATTTAAATAGTGTATTTTTTGGTTATTTAGCATTTGTATGTATATATTGAGGCATTTAGATCTTATCCTGCAGTGATTGAATACACACTTATATATGTATGAGTTATGCCATGAATAAACTTTCCTTAAATATTTTCTTTAATTAATCACATTTTTTATTTCTAAATTTTAATTTAATAGATAGTAATTCTATACTTGAACAAAATTTTTGTAAATTGAATTTTATTTTTCAAATTCAAGGAATTATTATTAAGTTTATCATAAAGCTGTGAAATTCTGTTCAAAAATTTACATTTATAATTATTAAAATAGTATAAAAAAAATCTGTACTGTGATATTACTCAAAGCATTACCAATTGTAGTTTTTTTTTATTCACTATTATCAATTTCTTAACGTGTATTTTTTAAAAATAAACTATATTTAAATAAAATCTAACTATAATCATAATTCCAGCACATAACGCTATGTGATATAAGTATCAAACATCGAATCACCTCAAACGTTAAGAAATTTACAGAGGGCATAACTGAAAATTTCTTAATGTTTGAGGTGATCTGATATTTAGCTATAACCATGTATATCTTTGATTTTAAATAATTATTGTATGGAAATTTTATAAAAATAATCATATTTAATAACAGAGAATATACTTTTTTTTGCCTAATGCTAATAACAATAGAAGAAAGGTTCCAAATAGTCTCTCATAAGCTCTCAAAACAACTTTATCTTTTTTATTGCATTGCCAAATCCATATAATATCAAACCATCTATGCTCTTTATTATTGTTTTTACAATGCTTTTATTACAACCAACTATAACAGTTTCGATTGCCCCAGCAATCTTCTTCAGAACTTGTACTCATATATCCAAACTTTAACTGCTAAATATATGATTTTCAGAAGTTCAAAAGGCTACATTTCAAGTTCTGACTAGTTAGTTCGTTAGTTAAGTATCAGTACCAATGTGTATTAGAACATTGATTTGAAACAAGCTAGAATGATTCTTCAGATAGAATTTAATTAAATTTATATATTCAATGTGCAACTTGAGATAATCTTATATTTTACCATTGCTGCCAAAAACTCTGTTTGCAAAGAAAGGCTCATGAACTGGGCAGGCAACATTTTTATATAAGAGGGTAATTAATACAGTCAGAAACAACAAAAAATATGGACCAGTTGTAGTTCGGATGGACATTAAATCAACATTTGATATATACAGCTACAATCTAATAATCAGGAAAAGGTTATTAATCCTATTGAAGATGAAAATCAGAAAATAATTGGTTTATTTATTAGTGAATTATCCATTTGTAAATACAAATTCATCATATGATCACATCCATTGATTACAAAGAGCTTACACTTGGTGGCACTACTGTATGTGTAAGCATATGAAATGTGGTCATGTGATGTTTAGATGAGCATACATATTAACTTTAAATTTGTCCAGTTCTTTCTCTATATACTATAGCAGGGATGGGCAAATAGCGGCCCGAGGGCCACATGCGGCCCTCTAAGAGTTTTTATGCGGCCCTCCAAGACAATCGGGAAAATCCATCTTGAACTGAGATTTCCTTCCTGTGCATGACCGAAGATTCGTCTCTTATTTTCCACTAGGATGGCCACATCAATATACATGCACAGTGTAGATACTATGTGCAAGGCTTTTCCAGTTGATCTAGTTAATTTCAATTTTGTCTTTGCATTAGCAAATATATACATTTCTAACTTTAGTGAAACCATGAACCCTCCAAAAAAATCGGTGATGAATGTCATGTGTTTAATGAAGAATGAACAAACAAATATTTCTTTGGTAATACAGGGAATAAAGCAGTGTGTTTATTGCATCATGAAAAAAGGTGCGGCCCTCCACTAACCTTCACTTTTACAAAGTGGCCCCCCGATGTGGCCCTCCACCAACCTCTGTGGCCCTCGAGCCAAAACAATTGCCCACCCCTGTACTATAGTAATATCTAAAGAAATATTAATTACAAACGAAATCTTTCACTGAAATAGTCATTGCAATTAAATAGAAATGTTTTGAAAACTATCTCATTTTTTTGGTACTTTACAAATTTATAGATAAATAAAAAAAAAAAAAACAACCACCACCACATATGGTTTTATTGCTCGGCAGTTTGAGCACTAGAAGCAATCCTTGTACCTCTCGATCTCACGTTGGTTGTTCTAGAAACTGCGCCAAATCAAACAGGGTGCACTTATAGATGAATTAATTGTATGATTAATTTATATCAAAAGAATAATATAAATAAGGTACCACAGTAACCATTCCCACTATCATCGCTATTTTTTCTTGAATCATTATAATTTGCTTTAAGACTGTTATTATACATCTATTTTTTCTAATGGGATTTCTTTTTAAATGAAAGTTCTTTTAACTTGGGTTTTAGTAATTTTGTTTATATATTGTACAGGCTTAACACCTGCATTTATATATGTACTTTATGCGGGGTTCAAACTCAGACTTTCACAACCCACAACCCTCAGTGCCATCTTATTGTGCTCAACCACCTGATCACACACATGTTGAAAAGAGAAATAATCACCAATACACATTTCGTGCTAAACCAGCACTCATCAGGACCAACTGGATGAGTGTTGGTTTAGCACTAAATACGTGTGTATTGGTGATTATTTATCTTTTCAATACGTGTGTAATCAGGTGGGTCAGCAATATAAGATGGCACTGAGAATTGTGGGTAATTTTGTTTATTTAATTTTTTTGAAGTGAAATCAGATTATTTGAACTTGCCTAATTTAAAAACATTTTGCTTTTAAAGTTTTAATGTTTTGTATATGCGTTCACACACACGCAACTATATTCAACTCATAAACATATTATTATTTACTATTATCGTTAAATATTAATCAAAATTTAAAAAAATAAGTAAATGTATCCCTCCCCCCTTTTTTTTTTTACTTCTCTTTTATATAAATGTTTGCCTAACATAATAAATGTTTACCAGTTTTATAGATATATAAGTTTGTTGTGTACACTGAGATTTGTTATTCTAATATGACTTAAACTTCTGAAACCTGTCTTTCAACTCTTCTAACGAAAGTATATATATAGCAGTGACTCTAAACATTAAAAACGGTTTGAATGTCAAGAATAAACTAAGAAAATTGATTCAGTTTTTAAAAAGTTTGAAGTCTGGGACCCTTTTATTTACTAATACAAAATCAAAACTTTGTGATTTTTGCAAAAAAAAAAAAAATCAATATATTTTTGCTAGACTGACTGACAGTACTTTTTACATGTAAAATTTTATTGATTAGACAACTTACCATGAATTTTTATTAGAGGATAATCTAGGTCATTCAAATGAATGTTGTTAACTGTAGTAATATGATAAAGCCGCTTTATTCCTGTTAGCTTAACTTTACTGAAACTTCGATATTCATAGCATTAATAGTTTGGTAAGCAACTGATTTATGTATTTAATAATTAATAAGTAAGCCATTATTTTAATTTTACTAACAATCCGTTTATTTATTTATTCACTTATGTTGGATGCAGTGAGAAAACGACTCTATTTTTGCATATTGTAACAATGCCATTCATTTTAATGCATCTTTTTCGATTTTCATGTCGTTAAAAGTTCTCCATTGCTAATATTATGAATTTTCTAATCAATAATTTTTTAAAGCATAAGCATTGGTGGTCAAGAGGTCAGTGACAGCTGCTCTGAAAGCAGTTGTCCCGGGTTAGTGGGTTCACTTCCCGGCTGATGCTATGACACATGAGAAAAATAATTAAAAACAGCCACTCAAAAAAGAGTATAGCCATTCCAAAAAGACACGAAAGAGCGAGAGAAAAAACAACCCTAAAAGTAAGTTTTGTGGTGAATATACAAACCAATCTGTGAACCACAAATACGACAACATGTAGAACATGTTGGTCGAATTTTCTTGTTATTTGTTATTTTACGATGTTGTCTTTTAGTTTCCTCAGTAAAAAACTTCTATTTCTGAAATACTATTTTTATTATTTATTAGTGTATGTTTCTGGAAGAGTTTAGGATTTTCTTTATTTTGGAATCTGGCTTCTTCCTATTTTGAATTTGATGAAGATCCATGCTCATGTAAAATTAGAATGCTTTACATGATATGGGGGCAATGATAGATTGACAAGATTCTGAGTTCAAGGTCTATGGATCACAATTAGCTTTATCACTTCAGGTCAAATTTCTTACGAACACCCAAACAATAAACCATTCAATTGTTATTATCTGAACAACTGACTAAAAAAACGCCCCATTCCAAATGATTCTTATTAGCATAAATCTTGATATTTTATTTTATTTAGAATTTTATAGAACATTTTTAAAGAAGTAAAAAAATATATTCATGGATTAACTAAGTCATACATCATAATTAATAAATCAGATTTCCTAAAGAATTATTTTAATAAACTTGTGAAAAATACTCACTATTTTATATTAATATGTCAATTTTATATAAGGAGTGTGAATAGCTCTTAACAAGCTTTTCCGAACATCCCTATTCCCAGACCGGTTTCTAGCTGTTGGCTTTTGTCAGTAAGGAACTAAGATATTAAGACATTAGATCTCTGGCTTGCACTGAATGGCAATACTGTACGGAGAGTTTTGCCTGTTTTAATCTCCGATTATGTGCTGGATTATGGGATTTTAATTTAAAAATAGCATTGTAATTAGGATACATCTATTTATGGGATAGCAGTTTATTAATTATTGCATTTATTAAACTATTAAATGTAATTGTGGCTGACTTTTCGATTTAAATTCCAATTGAATAATGATCATTGTTTGCTCTGATTGGATTACTTCTTAACAGGCTTGCCAGATATTGTATACCATTATAATATCTTTAATCATATAACATTTATCTCATTGTTTGTAAAAAAAATTTTAACCTAATCTCTTTTTTGGAATTTCATTAACGAATGTGCAATTATTTTTGGGAATTATTTACAATTTGATTTATCTGATTGTGCTAAGACTTTGATCATTAATTCGTTCTTATTTATTATAATAATATGACTAATATATATATATAGTTACTGTTGAACCAAGTGTTAGGCTTAGTGTTGAAACATTTAAGTCAGCTTGGATATCATTAAAGAGGGTAAAAATATCCGCTAAACGGGTATGCACAAAGCACTGCTTCTCATTGACAAAAAAACATATACTCAGATACTAATCTGCAGATTAGATTGACTACTATTGGCATTAATTGATTGCACATGCTTATTATAAGTCACTCTAGAATACCCCAAATTACTGCTGGTTATACACTATTCATCTATTCATAATGACGTTAATTAGTGCTCTTGATTTTTTATTCATTTTAGCCAATGTTAGCCATTTTAAGGTCATTCATGTTAGACTCGGTAAATAATTATTTATTTAGTCATTTACAATTATATTTATTTATAAATTAATCGGTAGTGGAGATTAATTAGTAAATATCTTCTGTTTCCCTGAAGACTTTTTTTTCCCTAACGATTATCTTTCATATACCTTGCAAGGTTTAGGATTCAAGTAATTTATAAAGTTTTTGTTTTACATAAGTTAGAATAATTTGCGTGTATGGTTTGGTGCAATGGTAGAATGGTACATCTTGGAACTTAAGTTCCTTGAATTGCAGTTTAGTTCTGTCATTTCTGGTGCTCAAATTTTTTATCATCTCCCTGAGAGATAAATCATTTGATTTTTTTAAAAAAAATAAGTGATTCATTTGTTTATTTATTAATCTTAACTATATATATAAAATGGATAGCCTATGTGTGTACTTATGGCATTTTGTAGTGATTATTGCAAGATTCTATTTAAAATCTGTACTGTCAATATGATATGATGGGCATTGATTATAGTACATTAAGGATTTTAAAGTAATTTAAAGGGGATTACTATTTTAGACCTATGAATAATATCTGTAAATATTTGACATGTTGAGTTATTCATTTATAACTATTTAATTACTTTCAAAAATTAAAACTTTATTTACACCTTCGAGTAGATACAAGAGAAATCAATGATAGCATAAAATTATGTGAATAAAAAAATTTCAGTGAATACATGTAAATATGGTATGCAAACCATATGTATAGAAAAATCAAAAGTTGTATTAGATCAATAACATAGTCTCAAGAGCTGCATAAGAAAATTATGGTAGGCAAATTAATGCAAGTATGAAAGAAACATAAATAAATATAAATAAAATCAAAGATTACACTAATGCCTTAAGGCAGTGTGTCATATGCATAATTTGCTAAGAATATAAAGCAAGTCAAACCTACATATAAGGTTTAGAAATTCCATTGATTAATGTCTATCTTGGCCCAAAGGCCAAGGAGGACTATAACAATATTTACAAGTTGATATAGGTAAATTGATTACACAGTATGGAACTAATGCAAAGTTTATGTTATTAAATATGTAGGATGTATGAAAGATTACATAGTTAAAGTTTAAATTATTCTTAGGTGAAAGATGGGATATATTATTCATTCAGTGGATGGGAGAAAGTTCAAGTTTTAGGCCTATCAAGTTTTAGGCATAAGAAATACATGAATTAAGTCTTTAGCCTTATCTGGCTCCAGGTTTGGTCAGTTAGCCAAGACTGACAAATTCGTTCATTTTCATCTTTTATCTTGTAGAGGGACTTGAAAAATCAATTAACTATTGAGTCATCACAGCCATGATCAAATATTATGCTACATCTGGCGGTCCAAATTGAGAAGTTAATGAAAGTGGCCAGTCTTATTGTTCTGAATTGACCCTTTTTAATTGTGGCCTTAAGAGAAATGATAGCTAGATCATTGCCATTTATCTGGTCTAACACTATATTACGGAGGTAAGTCCATGAATCACATTGATCCAGAATGTGATCAATGGACTCCTCCTGTTTGTTACATAGGGGACAAAGGGGGTTGATCTTGTAACCCCTTGTGTTAGTGGAGAAAGTCCCCAGTGGGGAGTGCTCCAAGGATGATTTTTATTAAAAAATCCACAAATTTTGGACTCAGTTTGATGAATTTTGTTAATTTGGAAAATCGAGAGATTCCTATTGGGAGTATATTAACGGATTTAGTTTTTCCAGGAAATATTAATTGATAAACTTCCCAATATGATACTTTTCCCTGAAAAAGGTCCGACGACTGGAATTTTGAATAATCACCGTAACTTGCTTTTGTAACCAAATGCTTCTCCATCTAGGTGGAGGTCGATCAGTAGGCTCTACCTTTTCCATGGGGAAGGGGTATTCCATATCAGGATTATCCTTTAAAATCTTGAATAGTATATTATGAGTTCGTTGGAGGTAAAAAATCTTCAGCAAGTAAAGGCTAAGGCCATTAAGAAGCTTGGGTTTTTGTAAGCCCTTTACCTAGAACAGCCAGTGAAAGTCAACTTTACCAGGTCAAGAGTGAAAGTAAAACTGTTAGTAGTGCTTTCTAATTAAGTAATTAAAAATGGGTAACTCCACATCTTAAAAATTTATATCTAAACATCCATTAAAAATATCTATATATATTTGAGATATATGAAAATAGTTGCTATATTTATATCTTGTTTGCTTTAATCATTCCATTGCATTTGAAAACTTTTTATTAGAAGGAGAGCATTATTTTTCTGTGTTGAGAACATTTGAGTTGGTGAATTATTTTGTAACCCATCTAACCATAAGAATGTCTTGGAGAAGTTGTTTTAAATCCCTTTTTATAAATTGAATATTGTTTTGTTTTTTTAAATGTTCTCTTTTGTTTAATTAAGTTATCTCAATTTTTTAACTGGACTTTTTGCAAATTGAAAGATTTTACTTTTTATTACAAAATTAAACGGTTTCAAATTATGTATTTCAGAAAAAGCAATTTCCTTTATTTCTTTCAAAAATCTGGTTTTACTTTTATCACATTTAGTACAATAATGTTAAAGGAAATTAAAAGTATCAATTTCATATCAATTAGTTTTTATTTCATCAATAGTCGAGATAATTTTAATTGAAGCAGTATATTTATTTCTAATATTTTTTAACAAGTATTTTATATATAAATATTTACATTTTTTTTTGGTACTGTGGTATTAGAGCTGCACATGAAGAATTATAATCGTTAAATTAATTAGGTTATTAAATCAAAAACATATTTTAAAATCTACATTAAAAAAAAAAAACAATTTAACAAAAAATAAATAAATACGAAAAGCATTAATGTGAAGAATAGTTAAAATGCGTGTTAAATCAAATTGAGTGTGTGTTTGCACGTGCATATTCTGAATAATCTGTTTTAATATATAGGGTATATGAGCCCAGACTTTCACATGACCCACCACTCTCCACACTATCTCATAATACTGATACACTCAAACACATATATGTCGAAAAGATAAATAATCACCAATATACGTATTTCATGCTAAACCAGCAATCATCAGTTGGTCCAGATTACCATCTCTACACATATATGCTATAAGTGCTCAAATATATATTAAGATAGCCAAACCTCACACTTTAATGGACAGGCTTCAATCTACTCCACACTCCAACTCTTCAACCGTCCATCCAATTGAAAATCTGATGATGGAATGCTCGAGGGTCACCCTGAGGCTGAGATTTTTGTCACACCCATGTATGTGTTTGAGTGTATCAGTATTATGAGTTAGTGTGGAGAGTGGTGGGTCATGTGAAAGTCTGTGCTCATATAGTTTTTATATTACATATATAAACACCGGTATATAATAAGCCTGTGTGTTTAAGTTATAATCTATTTTAATACATTGTACAGGGTTACACCTGCATTTATATATGTAACATATGCGGGATTCGAACTGAGACTTTCACACGACCTACAACTCTGTGCCATCTTAAATTGCTGACTCACCTGATCACACACATGTTGAAAAGATAAATAATCACCAATATTCGTATTTCGCGCTAAACCAGCACTCATCAGTTGGTTCAGATTGCCATCTCCACACATATATACAATTAGTACTCGGCTTTATATTAAAATAACCAATCTTCATACTTTAATGAGTGCTGGTTTAGCACAAAATACGTGTATTGGTGATTATTTATCTTTTCAACATGTGTGTGATCAGGTGAGTCAGCAATATAAGATGGCACTGAGAGTTGTAGGTCGTGTGAAAGTCTGAGTTCGAATCCCGCATATATTGCATATATAAATGCAGGTGAAAGCCTGTACAATGTATTAAAATAGATTATGCAGAATATGCACGTGCAAACACACACTCAATTTGATTTAAACACGCATTTTAACTATTCTTCACATTAATGCTTTTCGTATTTTTTTTGTTAAATTGTTTTTTTTTTTTTTTTTAATGTAGATTTAATAACCTAATTAATTTAATGATTAAACGATTATAATTCTTCATGTCGCAGCTCTAATACAACAGTACCCATTTTTTAATTATTCAACATTCTTATATTATGGAAATAATCTGTATGAACACACACACAGATTTTTTTTGAAATCTAAAAGTTTGACTCTAATTTGCCTTTTAATAAAATGTTTATATACAACATTCCATAAAGATAAGAAAGGAAATTTGCGCTTTAATTTTTTAATTATTGATGTTAAGTGCAATTTTGTAATGAATGACCATATCTTGACAACAAGTGGATTATTCGATGTCATTTATCATTTGGATGCATCATCGGTGGTTTTGAGCATTCTTTAGATTTCAAAATGGCCATGAGCCACTCTAAATTGGTACCAATGATTTTTAATCTTAAGTTTAAAATTAAAAAGAAAACTATTCTATATTTATAAGTTACACCAGATTTTTATTTTTCAAATATGAGCGTTAATATAAAATCTTTTGTTGTAAAATAATCTATCATCTTTTGATTTTACTCGCTTGTAACAGAGTCAATCAAGAATATATATGTATATTATCAGACATACTATATCCATGTTTCTAGATATAAACCTTAACTTTTTTAAGATATTTTAATTTTCTTTCTTTTAATACAGAAATGTTTAACCTCACAATATTGGTATACAAAACATATGTGAATTGGGAATAAAAATTATAAGAATTTTGTTTTATTTTTTTATTCAAGGTACTATAATATATATCTTTTGAAATAAATCTTGAATTTGTTATGTAAAATAATAAGTATTTTTACAAGTTTGTCATATAAAAAAAGAGAATTATCTATAAGACATTTTTTATTTCATGTTGTAATGTTAACGTTTGTTAGGATATGCTAATTTTTTTAGCGCAGTAATATAAAGACAAACACCGGAACAAAAACCTCTGAATTAAACCCAATCTTTCATTTCAGATTATTGAATTTCATATGACCTCCCAAACAATTAACCAAAAACAAGATAGTGACAAATTTTACTAAAAAAATGAATGCTTAAACAAATGCTGTGTAGCGTCTACATTACACTGCACTAAGAGGGTGACAAGTACTGAAACTACCACAGATGAAGTATTAATGAACTAGTTCTTGAACGTTACCATTTATTCTATCTGCCTTCGGGGAGAGAGTCTAACATACATGCATTAAGTTCCTACATTAATGCATTAATCATGAAAAGCAAATAGTTTTGAAAATGTCAGTTGTAGCACAGATAATAATGCTAAAACATGCTTCTTTCATCTCTAATGTTCGGGAAGTGGTTTCTGTGAGTGGTTATAAGAAGACAAGTAGACTAATCAATGAATAATTAATTATTGTAAGTGGTTTTTAAGAAGAAAAGATTGATATTAGTAGATAAAATATAGGCTTATTTCATTTTAATGTTTTGTTTATGCACAATCGATTTTATTATATGTATAATGTTGAAACGAGAATTGTGGATGATGTAACGATGAAAGGTTCTTTGTTCCCAAGTAGATATTTACCTATGCTTTGGATGATCCACAAACTAGAGGTGACTCTGATTCAGAGTAAATTATAAATATGAAAAGTACATCAACGTACGCATGTATTCAATAGTTTTGTACATATAAATACATTCAAGTACATAAATCTTACGTAGCTAGTTATTATTTACATTGAAGCTTATATTCAGATTTATAATAAGTTATAAATAATGATAATGAGATAGAATATTATATATCTTTTAATATTTTTATTATAGATTCTTTAATATTAGATATGTTCCATAATTGGCATTAGAAATATTTAAAATTGGATTCTTTGTTTATATCTTCATTTATACAAATCTATAAAAAATATTATGATGTAGTAATTGGTATGTTTGCCTGTTTTGTACATGACTTGAGTGTGAATCTAGGTAAAACTTTTTTTTAGATAGCCACCTCTTAGTTAATCTAGGCAAAACAATGAAAGAAAATTTTTAAATCACTTCTGACCAACAATCGGCAAGTTTGGTAATAATTCTCCTTTACCGTTTTTTAGATGCCAGAGAGGTCTTTGCTCTTCTGTGAGTTTGCTTTTTTAAAAATCCATCTGTATACATATTTTTTTTTTACTATTTGCCTGAAGGTTTATGATTAGCATTTTACTTATTTATGTATTGGACTCAAAAATATATGGGAATGTTATCAGAAAAATTCAACATGATCATCAAAAATGGAAAGAAGTTTAATCCATTATGTTGCTTTTATTAAATAAACCATACGATATAATATATCTTTATATAACTGCAATAATATACATAACAATAATCATATAAATGAAAGCTCTTTTCAGCAAATATTAATTTTTGCCCTTTTCAATGTGCTTGAACTATTTTAAAATTATGATCTACATTGCATACGCAGTGACATCTATCTCTTACATAAAATTAACTATAATCCATTAAAACAATGCAATATTTTAAATCAGAAAAAAAAAACCTGTATAAATATATATTAAATAATTTTCCATTCATTGAAAAGGGCAAAAATTAATATTTGCTGAAAAGAGCTTTTATATACCCAATGTGGCCAAAAAAATTAGTTAAAAAACTTGCCAATGACTTCAAAGTGAGTTTTCAAATGCCACCAGCTACCAATAGACTGATTAATAACTCTAAAGATAAAATTGTACCAGAAAAAAACCCCCAAGTGGTGTACAAAATGACATGCCCCCAAATTGGCTGCGGAGCTACATAATATAGTGAAACTCGTGCTACAATTACTACCAGAATATCCCAACACTGATTCATTTACAACAAATCATGAACCAAAAATGAAGGCAGGTCAATATTTTTAGAACACAAAAACTGTCTAATCACACATTCAAACCCATTACAGCTGAGATTGTGTGCTCTGAACGAAACAACGCCAAGCGCAAAGTAAAAGAAAGATGTTTCATTGTGAATGATCCTAATGTCATCAACAGAAGAGAACTTGCTTCTCAATTTCTAAGAAATGGGCTGGTTAAATAATTTGCATACATTAATGCTAACACATCATTAGTAGCATAAGCTATGAATATGGGAATATATAAGTCCCGAAAGCGCTAAGCTAGAAAGATTTCTGAAGAAAAATAACTTCACTGATGTGGGTTTAGAGCACACAATAGTAATTATATATATTATTGTTGTTATATAGATATATCATATGGTGTATTTAATAATAATACACAGGTCAGTATAGAAAACCATGGTTCAAAGAGTATTGTTCTCTCTTTAAATTTTGCCTGCTCATTTTTTTTAAAAAAGAATCTATTGTCTTCTGTAAAGTTTTCATTAGACTACAATGTGCAAAGAAATATTAACCAGATGAGATGCTCATATTTATACCTGTTGTTAGATGAAGCAGTGTTATATTTTTTTTAAATAAAGTTATATTAGTAGTATATGTACTTAAAAATAATGTTAAGTTAACTATGACAATAGTAAATAAAATGAAAATTTACAATACTCATATATTATTTCTATATATATATAACAATAACACTTACAGAACAAGTGTTCAAAGCCTTATACAAAAATTTCTATTAGAAATAATATTAGAAGTGAGATAAGTTCTGTAAAAGATAATGATTAAAAAATAAAACTACAAATACAAAGAGATAGTATGCGTAACTTTTTTTTATTTTGTAATGCTTTTTGGTATGGTTCAGTATATCTTCTATCCAGATGTTCAAACGTTGCATTCATTAACATCTCAGTTAATATTACTGATCTATATTAATATTTTGTGGATATGCTATATAATTTTGTCTTCTAAAATTGACGGCATATAATACTGATCAATTAGTTTTTTTTATATAGTTACGATCACTGAGATTACGATCTGATTAACAGGATGCTGCGCTAAAGAAATTGCATAATTAATCACTGAATTTATAAACTAATATTGCATCAGTTGTGGTACGAATGTAATATGATAGATGATCTTTCTTGTAATAGTATGATCTAGATATAAAATGAAAAATACTATGTCTAAAGTTTGATGACGTAATTTCCTCTTTTTGATCCTCTATTTTAATCATTGAAGTCCTCAAGGTACATAATTACTGCTATAATGGTAATAAGACTTCAAAAGTGAAGCATGTTTATATATAAAAGTAATAGAGCTGATTCAGATGGAAAGTAAGAGCTTTAATTTCTTTTATTCCTTTTTTATGTTTTTTAAATTCACCAAATTATCATTTCAAATGGCACTGTTATTTTTAAGTTTTGATGTCCAGTTATACTGACCTTTGCATCTAGTGTCAAAAAGTTTGGATCCCATCTCCCAATAAATCATGATCATTATTTTTATAGAATCTATTGTACTAACTTTTATGTAGTAGATATTTCTGGACCAGGCCCTAAACACAACTTTTATTAATTGTGATCATTCTATAGGTTATCATTTTTTAAGTTGTGGTCCATAGTCATTTGAGTGTTCCTGACATTCTGTTGTGAATCCTCAATCAAAATGAGATGAGTATTTTTCTTTCTCTCGTTAGGAAAAAAAAAAAAAACTTTTCTTTTTATTATACCAATGTAAAGTTGTATAATAAAAAAAAGGAAGGAAATATCTTTCGTTCGGATTGACTGACTGGACTTCTTTACAATGTCAATATGTTATCAGTGTTTTTCACTCATTCCTTTTTGGGTGCATGCTGCATTTTCTAGACGTATAATGTCAGAAGGGATAATTATGCATCATTTTGTATATTTTCTAGTATTTCCTAAGCTATATTGGATATATATGTTCTGAGAAATTCACTTATTATTTATTTACTAATATTGTTCTGCTCTTATTTGATATTTTTGATTTATATCTAAATTCCTTTATTTTTGGGCTAATGTGGAAATAATAAGAAGTTTGTTTACTTCATTTTGTAATTTTTTTTTTTAGATTTTACCAAAAACATTTATTTTTTTTAAAAATTATATATTGTTTTTGTTAATATATAAGCATTATAATGGCTTATTATTATTACTTTCAACAAAATCAAAATATACATATTTTAAATTTTTCTTAGCTTTAATTTCTAAGTCAGTAAACATCAGACATAACCTCACAAATATTCAGAAAATTTTTTTGGAGACCTCAAAATTTTTTAACCTTACAAAGTCATAAGAAGTTTAATAACTATTATAAATTTACGCCTGCAATGAGGGAGAGATGCTACGCTTTTTCATATTCATAATAAATGTCTAATGTTGCGACCCTGTCAAATAAATCCTGCGATCTCAAACAATAATGAGATAAATTTACGCTTTATTGTCCAGATTTCATTGGAACAAGTTCTTCTCAAATTGTTTTTTACTTCGGTGCCAATTTATTTTCCAATTTTCTGATTAATACTACAATTTTTTTAAAAAAAAAAAAAAAACAGTACAAAATGATAAACATTTGGAGTTTACTTGCTACTGAGATCAATGTGGTCGAGTACATACACAATTTGGATAAGCAATGGCATTATAACATTCAAGAATATAATAATAAAATAAGCCTTCATAAGGGAACATGGTTGGAGGGTTCCAAAATTCTATTTTTGATAACTATCCAATTTGTTTTACAGCTGGGCTCACAAATTAACATCCATAGAATAGGGGAAAGCAGAACTTGGTTTAGCAGAGAAAAAGGTGAAGTTGGAGACCTAACAAAATTGTTGAAATTGACAAGAGCCTTTTCTACAAAAAAAAAAAACAAGCTGGACAAATTCTTCCAGAACAGTGTATGTTTAAAGGCTTGTGCAGGGAGAGCAACAAATGTTTCATCATGAGAATTCATGACAGAATAGTGGCAACTTTGATGGAAACCATCAAACATAATGTGGAAGAAGAATCAACAATTTATTCAGAATATTGGAAAGCCTATAAAACTGCCGAATTATGAGTTGCCAATTGCTGACCAT
This sequence comes from Epiperipatus broadwayi, assembly GCA_028023455.1. NCBI lineage: Eukaryota > Metazoa > Onychophora > Udeonychophora > Euonychophora > Peripatidae > Epiperipatus > Epiperipatus broadwayi. The sequence goes on from JAQFVV010006306.1 coordinate 2,707,894, forward strand.
TCTCATATGAATCACATGTTAAGTAAGTCTTCATTTTTAAAAAAAATTTTTTTTAAGCTTCCATTTTGGAACAAAATTTTATCCACTTTAAAATAAAGTAAAACAGACAAATTGATTGTTTCATCATAACAATTCCTGTTATATAATACATCGTAAGTACCGTATGTTTTCATTTGAAGCATTTTGTAATTTAGTGATTGTTTTGTTCGTTTTTAAAATAACATTTGGGAATTGCATAATGCCATGTCATATTTAATATTTTTTGTGTGAAATTAATATTTTTAGTATTGTTAAAAATGTACTTATTCAGATTTAGTCTGGTGCAATTACTGTTATGTATTAGAACTGCTTATGCTTTTTCACATATTTATTCAGACTTCGGATAATTTTGTAAATCTTATTAAAATATCATATACACTTGATCCGTTTTGACGACTTTATCATTTTAAGTTTTTACAAGTTCCAATGTACACATTATTTGGTCAGATCACAGGATTAGAAAGTTATCAGCAGGTTGATATGAATGTGAAAAGGCATAGCAGGTCTAATACGTAAATAATTTTTTTTTTTTAAGTTTTACAGAAAAGAATTAACAGCCATGTTTTTTTGCCAAAGAGAAAACTTATTATTCTGAAACATATGTATGAAAATCAGAGGGCTTAGAATCTAAGCAATCATAATTATATGAATCTGCAGGGATAATAATTTCCATCAACTGTAAGTATATAATATTTTTCATACATATTTTTAAATAAATAATGTATGCAGGATCCGAACTCAGACTTTCATTCGACTCTCAATTCTCCATGCCATCTCATATTGCTGACTCACCTGACCACACACACATTGAAAAGATAAATAATCACCAATACATGTATTTCATGCTAAACGAGCAATCATCAGTTGGTCCAGATTACTATTTCCACACATATATACAATCCGTGCTCAGCTATATATTAAGATAGTAAATCTTCATACTTTAATTGACAGGCTTCAAACAAACCACAACTCTTCAGATGTCCATTTCATTGAAAATCTGATGATGGGACATTCAAAGCCCACGTTAGTGCCAAGGTTGTCATCCTACCCATGTTGACATTTAAATTGCTGTTGTAGAATGTCCATGTTTCAATACTTATATATGTAATTCCTTGGGCTTAGACCCTACTACCTATAAATATATTTCAGAGGTAATATTTATCACCTGTAACTATACAATTTTTTTTTATATAAATAACTTAATGCTGTAGAATAAAAGTTTGTTTTCTGTTGTAGAATGTGTTTGTGTTCCAATACACATATAATTCCAAATGCCTAAAACCTAGCCAATTGTAATTTTATATGAAAATAATATTTTCTATCAGTTGTGCTATAAATATTATATATATTATAAATAATGATTATAATGAAACTATTAAATTTATTTCAATTTCATATCTTACTGCAAGCAGGATTTCACGTCTGTTTTGCATGGATCTGTATCATAGATCTTTGTCGTGTACATGTATATAAGTATTTATATTTTATTTTTTGCAATCTATGGGATTACACCCTGAAAAAACTTTTTAATCTTTCATCTTGTTACTTTTTCTCTTTGCTCTTTTATTTTATATATATATATATTTGCAATTATTTTATAATAAATTACAATTAACTAAAGTTCTGATGCATAAGATCTGGATCAGGTAGCAAAAATGAAACTCTTTAGCATGTCTTATTTCTAATGCCTTACAATTAAGAATTATCTCAGGTATAAGACATATTAAACCACTAAATATCACATGATCACCATTTCTTATGCTTCCTCATAACTGTTATTAAAACAGGCAAAACTCTCCATACAGTATTGCCACCTGTGCTAAACAGAGTAATCAATGGATGCCAGAAGGCTTGTGCATAAAATACCTATCTAGTGCCTACTCATCCAATATCCCCAGAGTAGTTTCTGGCTTGTGGCCATCATCAGTGAGGAGCCTTGGATCAGAGAGCACTGCACCTAGATCTTAGGATCTAATGCAACCCTTCAGCAGCCACCTTTTAACTCTACTTTACTACAAAACTATGAGAATGAAATTGAAAACATTGTTAATATCTTCAATCTAAGCTCAATAGCTTATATAGTCATATGGGTCTGAACTCAATTCAGCACCCATACATTTTGGTGTCTTTGGCTCTTAAAAAACCATAGCCACCACTATCCTATTAGGCAGGATTGGTGTTAAACCATCAAACATCACATGATCACCATCTCTATACTAGCACATAATTTGTTGTAAACAAAGGCAAAACTCCCCATACAGTAGTGCTACCCTGTGCCAAACAGAGTAATCAATGGATGCCAGAAGGCTTGTGCATAAAATCCCTATCTAATGCCTACTCATCCAATATCCCCAGACTAATTTCTGGCTTGTGACCTTCGTCAGTGAGGAGCTTTGGATCTGAGAGAACTTAGGATCTAATGCAATCCTCCAGCAGCCACCTTTTATCTCTACTTAACTACAAAACTATGAGAATAAAATTCAAAACCCAATAATATTTTCAATCTAAGCTCATTAGCTTATATAGTCATATAAGTCATGTTATATAATTTTCTTTTTTTAAAAAAAAATTCATACAGAATCTGATTAAACTGTTTAAAAAAGTGTCAGATTAAAATTTAACTCTCAAAATTTAGAAATTGTGAACCTATGATAAAATAAGCATTTATGAAAGTGTTAAAAAAACAATTTCTCTAATATTTTCTAAGGGTAATGACTATATTCTCTCAGCATTATGACCGCCCATAGTATTTGCTTTATTTAACCACATACAACACTTCACATTTAATGCACTAATCCTGAAGACATTGTACAGATTGTATCTCAATCCAATTGCAAAAAATTCAACATGGCGGACATTCAATTTGAAGGGAATACAAAGTTGTATACGTATTATTTTTTTTTCTATAATGTTGTATAGTCAATTCTTTGAAGTTATGTTGAATCTTTATGTGGAAACAAAATTTTATAGATATTTTACTTCTATTGTAGAATACTAGATGATGTTCTAGCTACAATAATTGATTAATGTTAAAATAGATGCTTAACATTTGAAACGGTATAAACTGTGTGGTAAAAAATTATTAATTAATATAATATATTGCTGTTCTGAAGTCTCTCACTCAAAGAAGGATGGAGATATGCATGTTAGGAGTAACAAGAAGAGATTGAAAACACAATATATGGGTAAGAGAACAAACAGGTGCTACTGACCTCATTGAAAAAATTAAAAGACTGAAGTGGAGTTGGGCTGGACATATTGCTAGAAGAGATGATAATAGATGGACAATTGAAATCTTAAACTGGATTCCAAGAGATTGTAAAAGACCCAGAAAGAGACCACATGTGAGATGGATGGATGAAATAAGAAAGTGTGCAGGGGTGATGTGGAGAAAAGAAGCTAAAAATCGGAGATGGAATGAACTTGGAGAGACCTTCATCCTGCAGTGGATTGATAATGGTTGATGACGATATATTGCTGTTGTATGTATATTTTTATATAAAAGAACAGCATAATGAACTTCATTAATTTCCAATTGTGACGCCTGTATTAATAATAATAAAAAAAGAAATCTCTAAAATGTAATCTATAAATTGAATAAACTATTATTTATTTAATTAAGCAACTGTCAAGATATGAAATTTTTAATGTTTAAAGTAGTAAATGTAATAAATGACATTAATTTTTTAAAAAATCATCTGAATTATGATTTTCAATTATTTTATGTTCTCAAATAACAGAATTGTGAAACAAAAATCAGAAGGGGGGAAAAGAGCTAAAATAAAAGATCTGGATTTTTGTTCAAACTATTTGATGAAAGGTTGGATTCGTACTTGATGACACATTTGGCTCCAGAAATCCTCCACTTTATTTTTAAGTGACAGATGACTAGACAATAAAAATAAACTCATCACGATAGTCAATATAATGTCAACTAGACAATATATTACTAATCTATCAGATTTTTAGCTATGAATATATGTGCATCATATGAAGAGACATTCCACTCACACTCGACATTAAAACAAGAGCAAAAAAAAATAGTTCTTAGATATTTATTATTCTGAAAGGTAAATTCTTTTTTTTTTTTAAAAAAAAAAAAATCTAGTTGATGTAAAATGAAAAACAAACAAACAATGCATATAATTAATAATAGTTTCTAATATTTTTTACTTTTTAATTTTTTCACTTTAAATGCCGGTTATCTCAGTAGCAAATAAACTCCAAATGTTCATCATTTTGTACTGGTTTTTTTTTTAAAATAAAAAATTGTAGTATTAATCAGAAAATTGGAAAATAAATTGGCACCGAAGTAAAAAACAATTTGAGAAGAACTTGTTCCAATGAAATCTGGACAATAAAGCGTAAATTTATCTCATTATTGTTTGAGATCGCAGGGTTTATTTGACAGGGTCGCAACATTAGACATTTATTATGAATGTGAAAAAGCGTAGCATCTCTCCTACATTGCAGGCCTAATACGTAAGTACCCTCTACTAAAATGTTCATAAAAATGCAATTTTTAAGATACAGAAAAAAAATGCTGTTAGAAAGATGATGCAATGACAAAAAAGATGGCGTATACTATAGGTCACTACTCCTTACAATTTATGTGCAATCGTGATTTAAAATCAATGATTGGTTAGAATTCTAACCCATGAATTAAATTTGCAGGCGTCAGCCTAAAGTCATTAAAAAACACTACCGTATATAATTTTCCAGTCATTTTTTGTATGTTTGCAGCCTGCATCCAATTAGAACGAAGAGGAAGTGGATTAGTTTCAGAGATTTATAGTTTTTGTTAAAGTTGTATAATGTATAAATTGATGATGATTAACTTCAAATAAGGCCTGTGGGAGTCTTGGGTTGCAATCTCAGCTCTGATACATCTGGTATCCAAATCTATTATCTTATAAGCAACAAATTATTTGCTTATTTTAAATATTCTTTTTTACAATAATAATTATGCATATGTATTGATGTTAGGGATAATTTTAGATTTTGATTTAAGACAGAATAAATCTTAATTTCCTGATTTATCCTACAGCCGTATTAAATCTTTATTTGCAGTTCTTTTGATGCACCATTGGTTATTTAGCAGGTTGTATGGGCACACATACTGTATAAGCCATACTTTACTAAGCAATATTTGCAGATTTTCGTCAATTTCTAGCATTTAATGGTCTATTTTAGAAAATAGTCTAGTTCATAGATGTCAGATGTAAATCTTTAATCATTAAGAAAAAGTTTAAGAGAAAAAGTGCAGCCTAATGCTGATTTTCATAGTTGTTTAATTTTTTATTGATGTTGGTGGTAGAAATATAAAATATATTTTTTATTTTAAGATTTTTTTTTTTTTAATGTTAATTTTTTCCTTAAAAATTCGATTTTACCATTAAAAACACTTCTGGTTAAATTTATCCAAAATGATTTACCTTTGAAGACATTTGAACAGTTTTTTTCTGAAGGTTTGTGATGATGTTGTTTGTTCTAGTTGTATTTTTATATTGTACTATTTCCATAATCTAATATGAGTATTGAATGTCTTTAGAAGAATTTTAACTTCATTTAAATATTCACAATACATTCAACTGTTAGTAATAGCACATCAAACAGATTAGTATATGCACAATGTTTTGAGAGGTATTATTCTCTCTTCTTCAGGTGTTGCTGGTCTGACCAGTGGCAGTACTAGCATGGGATTCGAACCTGGACGCTTAGATTCTTGATTGTTGAATTTTTAAGGTAATGCTGTAACCAACTTATATTTAAATAAAGTTATATTTTTCTCAAACATTCAATGCTCATATTAGATGATGGAAATAGTCCAATATAAAAAGACAATTTGAACAGTCTGAATGTCATTAATTCTATTGCAATCTTTTTACCCCTATTAATATAGTTGGTAGGGATTATCATCAAAATATAGTGTTACATAGTTCAATGATCAAATTTCCGAATTCAATTTTTTCACAAAATGGTGGCAATTGTTCACATTTTATTCATTAAACAGAATCAATTGTAAATCTATTTTTTGGTTTTTGTTTTCAGGTTGTCTTCACCAATTTTAAGAGGTTAAGGTGATAGATATTATGAAGTAATTCAGGTGAGCTAGTTTAAACGTAAGAATATAACGCATCTCTAGAAGTATACAGTCTGGAATGGAGTTAATTTTCAGAGTAATGTCTTATCTATTCATTTCATGGATTTTCATCATTCTTAGACCTAAGACTACAGAAGATTGATCTGGATAAACAAAGATTTACAATTTTGCTTTGAAGTGAAAGAAAATATGTGGTGACAGATCTTTCCCGCCATTTAGTTTTGAATTTTAATGGTGAAGGAAGACATAAGTTTTTTGGACTTTATAACTGGAGATCAGCGGATATATGCTTTGGATCAATTAAGAGAATTAGATTGTTGACTTTGTGGATGAAAGATAGTAATTACCTTATTATAATCTTGTTTAAGTAATAAGATAAAATTGAGAGAAGAATCACAGAGAGGGCTTTTAACTTTATATGAATTATTGGAAATATAAGTAGAAGTTCTGAAGAAGATTGGTGGGGCAACCGAAACCGTCAATAAGGGGTTGTAAAAAGGCATTGTAGAAAGTTAATAAAGAACATAGATGATATTAACAGTTATAGCTGTTATATTAATAAATGAAAACCAGGCTTTTGTGGCTTTTAAACAAGAAAATATTAATTGTTAAAAAATAAATATAGCGTTCATTGCTTTTGGAGTGGAGAATTTTAAAAACAATGTAACTTTACTGTTTATGAAGACAATCGGCCATTTTTGCAGATCTAATGTAATTGCAACGTGATCAGCAAAATTTACTGACTAAAGAGAGGGGATTTTGATAACATGCAGATCTGGAGGGAAAAAATACATTCAGGAAGAGTATTTTGTATGTATGTAAAAGAAAATAGAATTACTGTACAAGAAATTCTAGATTCATGAAATTTCTGTTAACTAGATATAAGTATGTAAATGTAAAATAAATATCGGGACATGTTAAATTTCTTCATTAACATAATTGCTTTGCAGAATTAAATTCATTTGATTAATTAATTGATGTAATAAGCTCTAGCATCCAAACATTATCTTATTACATCAGTTAATTAACCAAATGAATTTAATTCTAGAACTAATTATGTTAATTGAATGTTTGGAAAGATTTATAATAAATTAATACTCATACTTAGTATATTCTACATAGGTGGTCAGATTATTACTACAGATGAATAATGAATGAAATTAATCAGAGAATTAAGCTTGGTTGTAGTGCTTTTGGTAGAAATAATTTAATATTAAAAGGAAATATGCCTATGTATTTGAAATGGAAGGTTTTTAATAAATGTGTTTTACCAGTTCTTACATACAGATCTGAGAGTTGGATACTTGATAGAAAAGCAATACAAGAGATTTCAGATCACACAAAGAAGTATTGAGAAATGGATGTTAGTAATAAGAAGACATCATAAATGAAATACATGGGTGAGGGAACACACTGGCGTTATCGACATCATAGAAAAAATTAACAGATAAATGGAGTTGGACTGGACATATTTTTTAGAAGAGATGATAATAGATGCACAGTTGAATTCTTAAACTGAATTCCAGGAGATTGTAAAAGACTTAGAAAGTGACTCCATATGAGATGAATAGGAAAAAGCAACCACATATGAGATGGATGGATGAAATAAGACAGTGTGCTGGGTTGATGTGGTGAAGAAATCAGAGATGGATTGAACTTGGACAGACCTTCATTCTATAGTGGATTGATAATGATTGAAATAGTGATGATGATGATTCTGCATAGGTATTGCTGATAGTCAATAGTTGAATTACAAGGATATTTTGTTTCTGAATATAAAGTAATGCAAAATGATCAAATTCAATTTCTGACGGCAAAAGGGCATTCAATGGAATTATTTTTTTTTACATTATCTCAATTATGGTTATATTCATTGTATGCTTTATTATAAAGTAGTAATTTACTAACAACATAAAAATCATCGCTGTATAGCAGAAAATATCAAATTTTATTATAAAAGATTTTAGAAAACAAACATTTAAAATTTGTATAAGTAGGAAAATATATATTGTAGTGGTTAAAAATATATATATATTATCACAGTCGGGGTGTATATGAGTCTTACCGTATATGCCGTACAAGGGTGCCACAGGCCATTCGAACCTGGAAAATTTATATAGTAGGCAGATATGTACTGCTAAGATGAGATTTAAAATGAAATATATAGGTGAGAGAACAAACAGGTGTTACTGACATCATTGCAAGAATTAAGAGACAAGTGGAGCTGGGCTCAGATGATAATAGATGGACAATTGAAAAAGACCTAGAAAGAGACCACGTGTGAGATGGATGGATGAAATAAGGAAGTGTGCTGGAGTAATTTGGAGAATAAAAGCTAGAGATTGGAGATGGAGTGAACTTGGAGAGATCTTCATCCTGCAGTGGATCAGTACTGGTGAAAAATGATGATGATGGTTTCATTATATTGTTATTTATTATTTTGTTAATTAAAAATAGCATTAATCAAATCCAAAAACTATCTGAGGCTATATTATTTTTTCTATGTTAAAACATAGGAATCCGTAATCATCACTATTGCTTAACTTGTTTTCCAAATTTTTAAGCAAGGGATTAGAATTAGCAGATATTGATGAAAAGCTCGACATGTTAGAGACAGGGTTTAGTTCAGCTAAATTTAGCACAGTTTTGTTTGTTGCTTTTTAGTCTTCAGTAATTTCTGAATCCATTTCAGAAATCATTAAACATTCATTCCATAAATGGGAAAAAATTATACTTCAAAACAGATATTCTCATGGAGAGTTTTTACTGTGCATCTGGTTTAATTTATCGTCTGCTATGAAGCTATACTTTTGATGTCACAGTAATTACATATAACGTTTAAAAAATTGGAGTTGATGCCCAGTGTTTAAAAATATGCTGATCTTTTATATTTTCATTCCTAAAAATCTTGATTTTAATCTTAAAAATAACAAAAAGAAACTAGAAAGATCTTACAAATTATTTATTCAAGGTTTTATATATCTACGGAACATTGTAGGATATTTCTTAAAAAATCCTCAGTTGATATTTATTCTTCCAAGACTGAGATTCTAAAAGATACATTGTGGTGTAACATAACTATTTCTTGAAAGTTTTTATGTTCACTGCACTTTTTTACAAACTTTGATGTAATTTTAGGTTTAGTTTTTTTTTTTAACTTTATTTAATAAAATAAATACAATACTATATTATAACTGAAACACAGGCTTATTATATACCTGTATCTATATTTGTAATATATAGGGTGTATAAGCGCAGACCTTCACATGACCCACCACTCTTCACTCTATCTCATAACATTGATACACTTGAACACATATATATTGAAAAAATAAATAATCACCAATATACGTATTTCATGCTAAACCAGCAATCATCAGTTGGTCCAGATTACCATCTCTACACATATATGCTATAAGTGCTCAGATATATATTAAGATAGCCAATCCGCATACTTTAATAGACAGTCTTCAATCTACTCCACACTCCAACTCTTCAACCGTCCATCCAATTGAAAATCTGATGATGGAATGCTCAAAGACCATCCTGAGGCTGAGATTCTTGTAACATAACCCACCACAAGAATCTCGGCCTCAGAGTGGCCTTTGAGCATTCCATCATCAGATTTTCAATTGGATGGACGGTTGAAGAGTTGGAGTGTGGAATAGATTGAAGCCTGTCCATTTAAGTGTGAAGATTGGCTCTCTTAATACATATCTGAACACTTATAGCATATATGTGTAGAGATGATAATCTGGACCAACTGATGATTGCTGGTTTAGCATGAAATACGTATATTGCTTATTATTTATCTTTTCAACATATATGTGTTCAAGTGTATCAGTGTTAGGAGATAGAGTGGAGAGTGGTGAGTCATGTGAAGGTTTATGCTTATATACCCTATATAATACTATATTATAATATAATATTGATTTTTCCTCTTCGTTTGTATTTATAATTCAAATTTGCATACGCTCGTTCGTCTGTGTAATGAAGTGGTTTCTTTCTTTATAATCTAAAGCTAAGTGCATTTATAGTCAAGTTCCCCACAATGATTATGATGAATTTTACCAAAAGTGTAGCTTTCTATTATAAAGAACAAAGAAACCATTTTATTATGCAGATGAATAATCGTATGCAAATTTGAAATAGTATATTATAACGTAGGTAAATATAATTTGTCTGGATAATAGATAAGAATATGGTGCACAGAAGCCCCTGCAGTGAATTTAAACTCAGACATGGATACTTATAATAATTAATCTATGAATTAAGCATTGTTCTCAACAGTGATTATAAATTATCACACACACACACAAAAAAAAAAAAAAAATGGCAGAAAGAATTCTGTGTTGTTTCAATTCTTTTTTTTTTGTAAAAAAAAAAGTTTATCTTTATGATTTATTAATATAATAAGATGACATTTCAAGAAATGATGGAGCTGAGAAAAAAATGTTATTTATATGCAGAAACTTTATTTAATCTAATATTTTTATAATTGCGCCATTTATTACATTTTAAAGATGTAACATAATGGGAAATATTTAGTTTTTCTTACGCCATAATTTATTCGATTAAAAAAAATGACCCCCCCCCTTTCATCTTCAAACTTAATTAATTTAATAAATGAAAACAGAAAGTATGCTTTAAAAGTAATCGAGAAATAAAAATTAACGACAGCATTGCAATGATAAAATATGAAAAGATAAAACAATCTTTACTATTCTACCGTAGGGAAAAGATCTTTTCTGCATCCTTCTACTGCGAATCAGCGAAGGGGAAGACAACAATCCGCCGGCTAATCAAATGCAGATTGTTGAGTGCTTGTGGTTTCTTCCCTTTGTTTTACTCTTTAAATAAGAAGAGTTAAATAACCTTTTATCAAAAACGATTGTATATATATATTATAAAAAAAAAACAGTTGTATTAGTTACTACTGTAGGCAAATGAAATACATCTTTTAGTAAATTTAAAAAAATCTTAAAAGAGATTACATTTCATGATCTTACTGAGTAGGGATAATTTACATTGATTAAAACAATTTGTTGTTTTTATATATATATAAAATTTAATGAAAGAGTATATATGTTTTCAATAATGTTTTTTTTTTTAAAAAAAAACACAAAAAAACATTTCAAGTCAACTGTATAATCCAGCGTTCCATATTAAAATTCAATATCAATATTGTTTTTTATTTCATTAAACAATTTATCCTGGCAAATGTTTCGATTTTAAATCCACAATAGTAGTTTCAATCTAATTAATGTGCTACCTATTAATTGGTAATCTTATTATTGTAATTATTATTAAATACTAACCATATAATTATGAACGTTGTATACGGTATCATTATTAATGTTTCCACAAGATGTCTACCCCTCCCCCCCGTGCCCAATTTCTCATTTATATTTTCCAGTTGTATAATCTTTTGCTTTGTATTTTTCATTGACTAAAATAATTTATTCTATTGTAAATAAAATCTAAATATTAAAGTTTATATATATAAAGTTAAAGAATATATATATATTTCTTACTTCAGACATTGTAGAGAGGTCTGCCCATCCTTGCATAGATTATGTCCTATACATGTGGGGTTCAGATTGACCTTAGGTCAACATGGTTGTGACAAGAATCTCGGCCTCAGGGTGGCCTTCGAGCATTCCGTCATCAGATTTTCAATTGGCTGGACGGTTGAAGAGCTGGAGTGTGTAGTAGATTGGAGCCTGTCCATTAAAGTATGAAGATTGTCTATCTTAATATATATCTGAGCACTTATATATGTATGGGAGATGATAATCTGGACCAACTGATGATTGCTGGTTTAGCATGAAATACGTATATTGGTGATTATTTATCTTTTCAGCATATATGTGCTTGAGTGTATTAGTGTTTATTAGATAAAGTGGAGAGTGATGGATCGTCTGAAAGTCTGCTCTCATATACCCTATATATTAAATATATCTATAGTAATTTTTTTAAATGCAATTGGAAATTTTAACACCTCAGATGGCCTAGTGGTTAGCATAACTGCCTTCCAAGCAGCTGGCCCGGGTTTGCTTTCTGGTCAACGCATTTGGTATATGAAAAAAAAACTGATCCATAATGGGTTTCCAAATCATAATATTTGTTTTATAAGCTCTAATATAATTTTTGATACTTATGAGTTTTCCTGTAAATCAAGATGGCGACCCGTATTTTTTGATAAATGTACAGTTTTGAGGGCCCATAATCTGCTGAAGATGTGTTAGTTATTTAAGTAAAACAAAATTAATACATTGTTTGTTAAATTTAAAAAAAAAAGGAATAAATTCGGATAAATTTCCTTATGAAACTTTATTTCATTATATATATATACATTATAACGTGGTAAATGACGAGATGCTCTTAACATTGTTGTACTTTGATTCAATTCAACTGGTTTTTTTTGTCAGCAGTTTTTTTTTTTGTAAATTTTAATAATGATAAAAATTTGGGACCTTCCTGTCATAGAACATGATGTAATGGACTATTTGCAATGGTACAAAATCCTGCCTTTCCGAAAAGTGTGCGTTAATGGTCACAATAGGATTGCACGCCGCTGACATGAATTAAGTGTAAATATTTTATTTATATATTTTTCCCCATTTTTTTGTTAATAAGTTAATCCAAAAGAAAAAAGAAAATGAACTGTAAATATTGTAATTAATTTTTCCACAATGATTTCCTTTTTTTAAATAACAGTAATAAAATGTAAATGTTAAATATGATGTTTCCTAGCAGACATTTTTTTTGTAGGCATTTTTTGGGACATCCTAAAACTGCAGATTTATCAAAAATATGGGCTGCTATTTTGATTTACTGGAATTGTGTTTTCCATTTTTAGAAAATCTGATGTCCTTAGCAATAGAATTAGATCTCCAGAAATAACCGTTAGCCCCCATTATCAAACTAAACTAATTTTTATTATCTAATTATTTCTCTAGAAATAAGATATATAGTGTATCCTTTTGAAAGGACGGTCTTCTAAACCACCTACAGATCCACCTCTGAATCAACACATGTTAGCGTTTTATCACAAATTTTTTAAAATGCCAGCATATCTGAATCACGAATTGAGTTTTCTGCCCTTTCTGCTGTCATGAAATCTTGTCAACCACCCAAAAACCTCCCTGTCATTTATGGGCCATTCCCAAACACAGTTTGGATTTTTTTCAAGTGCTTCCTTAACAATTTTGCTCAATTTATTGTTAGCATATTCCATTGTGGGTTAGTCACATTTTATGTTATAAAATTTCTGTGGTAAATAGTAGGGAAGATGTAACCAGCAACTTGAAAAGAGAATCAGTTAAAAACCTGCCATTGTTTTTGTTTTGCATTATAATAAATCAAATTAATATATATATTTACGTGCGTAATTTTCTAAGCTACTTGTATTTTTACTATTAGTTTTTGATCGAATTTATTGTAGCGGTAAAATACAATTAATAAAAATTGACGCTTATTTTATGTATTACTGATATTGAGTTTGGGAAAGTTCCTTGCGAACTTCCCAATTTGAAGCAGTTATTGGATAAATAAGAAAAGATAAACATTTCAGATATATTTTCAAATGTCATCAGAAATGAAAATTATTTATTCTAATTTTCAAATGTGAATATGGAAAATAAAATTAAATATAAATTAGAAATAATAAATATTAGAAAAAATGAGATCAGAAAATGCACAATAAAAAATCTGTTATTGATTATGGATGCCCAAAGAATAAACAAAAAAAAAAAGCTAGCTAAATTGGCATTAATAAGCAAACAAATAGAAGAAAAACTTTATAAATTTGATTTTGGACAAAAGAATTTGCGATATTAATTTAAAGATGAAAATCTTATAATTTAAAATACAAATTAAAAAAATCAAGTGACATTACTTATATTTTCTTAGTTTAATATTACTTATATCTTATTTGATTGTTATAACTTGGCAGTTCACTGTCATAATTCTAAAATTTAAGATTTAAATCTTTAGATAATTAATTACAATAAAATTTTTAGCATGCGTATCAAGTAAGTAAGCATTTCCAGTCTTTGTCCTAAAGCAAAATCAAACATTCATTTATGGTTTTTTACTTTCATGTGTTCGAACTTTGCAACCCCAAAATAGTGTGCTCTGAAGCCCACGATTGTAGGAGAAAGACCAAGGAGGCGTATTTTATTGTCAACGATAACAACGCGATCAATAGACGCGACACGTGTTTTGCTATTTCAAGAAAATGGACAAATTAATTTACATACGCATTTGCATATATTATTATTTAGTAATATTACAGCAATGGTTTATAATCTATTTTGGCCATGAATATGAGGGGAAAACCTCGAAAGTACTAGGTCTAGATTAATTTAATTGTTTTTATTACTACTGACAGCTTCTTCAGCGTGTTAAAGCGCTTATACATACTTTTTACATTGCAAATTTTGGGTTCTTTTAATATTATCAAACTCCTAATGTAATTATGAGATGATGGAATTAACCCTTTTCTAAACATATATATATATTGAATTATTTGTTGCATTTTATCTGTATGTTTAAAGTGTATATCATTGTTTTTTTTATATTTTTGTTTTTGATAATTGATGTAATTATTTAAATGGGATATTACAGTGACTGGTATAAATATTCGTGTAAATCTGGATTTTCAACCTATAGCTACCAATTGCTAATGGCAAGCTCTTAGCCAGAGAAAAAACATTTTATAATATTATGAGTATAATGTCTTTATTGCTGTTGTTATTATTATTGTTGTAGTAACATTGTATGAAGTTAACCATAATACAATATTTATTATATTATTAATCAGATTGTTGATCATTTATTGAATATTTACTAATACAGTGGTACTTTGATCCCACAATCGTTCATAAGGATAGAGACCACGACTATGTACATAAAATCCGTAGGGCCGGGAAATTATTATTAATTCTAAATATAAAACATTTAATGATTATTATTGACGGAAATTCATATATCTCATATTTTATAATTCCTAACTTTCCATTATTATTATTTTCAAAACATGTGTATGTGTGTTTATAATTTGATATCTACATTCTCTTTAAAAAATGATTAATGTTAAGTATAGTGATTCAGTGTTATGAGATAGAGTGGAGAGTGGTGGATTATGTGAAAGTCTGTGCTCATATACCCTATATATTACATATATTGACACAGGTATATAATAAGCCTGTATTTCACTTATTACATAGTAGAGATGTCTGCCCATCCCTCGTATATGTATTCTTGTAAACGAGGGGTCAGATTGACTTTAGGTCAACATAGGTGTGACCTCAGGGTGACCTTTGAGCGTTCCATCATCACATTTTCAATTGGATGGATGGTTGAAGAGTTGGAGTGTGGAGTGGATTGAAGCCTGTCCATTACATTAATCTTAATATATATCTGAGCACTTATTGCATATATGTGTAGAGATGATAATCTGGACCAACTGATGATTGCTGGTTTAGCATGAAATATGTTTATTGGTGATTATTTATCTTTTCAACATATATGTGTTCAGGTGTATTAGTGTTATGAGATAAAGTGGAGAGTGGTGGGTTATGTGAAAGTCTGTGCTCATATATCCAATATATTACATATATTGGTATATAATAAGCTTGTATTTCAGTTATTCATGACAATATAAATATCAAAACATAATTGAAAAGATTTTTGAAACCATAATTCAAGATTTTATATATTTTTAAAAAAATTTTTAAACATTATTTATTCTCCGAAAAAAATTTCTGTTTGCCACTTCACAATCTGTATCATTATTGTGTACATGGGAAAATATGAAATACTATATCTTAGTTCTTAAAAGCTTTTTCTTTTATCAACTCCTTATATAGTTTGGCAAAGTTTGTTATATCTTTCAATTCTTTGTCTTCCCATTCCTTCTTTTATTTAATGAAATATAACTTGAATAAAATAAGGGAAGGAGTAAAGTACGATTGAAATAATGGAACCAATGAATTCAAGCTCTTATCTGTGATCAAAAAAGAATAATATAATCGTCGGTAAAGAAGTGAAATTTACAATCTTACCGTATCTGCCGTACAGGGCGCCACTAGGTTATTCGAACTTAGAAAATTTATAGAGTAGACAGATACGCACTGTTAAGATCACGACCGCCAGCCCAAGTCACTAGTTCAAGAAGTAACAGAGGTTTAAAACATTTATTAAATATATTTTTAATAAAGATTAAGAAAAAAAAATTACTTAGATCACTGTCAGTACTAATAACACAAAAGAACTTTTATTTATGGATATATAAGTAATAACACACAAACTTAAAAAAAAATATAATTATTATATAAAAAAACATTGTTTTATTTTGTTTCATTATTATTATTTTATTTGTGTTTAACTTTAATTTTTAATCTTAGAATGTTGAGTATAGATGAGCCACCTAGACGACGCACTCAAAAAATTTTCAAAACATTTGGCTCCAGGCTAAAAGTCCGCAGCCACACCAACGCTCGCTTCCAGATATATATCAGCAACCAATGCAATGTGAACATGTTAGCATAGAATCACACTGACAGGAATGTGCATCTGAACAGCATGATATTATTGGAGAAAACATGACTTTCATCCAGTACAGGAATGTACGTCTGTCTGTCGAAAGAATCATGCATGTAATATAATGAAGAGAATAACGCTATGTATGGAAGGGAGAGCGGTTTATCTTACCGGCTTATCATCCCAATCCATAGAGCTGGAATGGGTCAATGGCGCAGGAAATATGCGTCCATTGCAACGATATGACTGCCTCTTTGGGGTCATGCATTCAGTTGAACTTGTCGCTCTTATGTGCTAACACACTTCACATTACATTGATGTAAATGTCCATATATCTCTGCACCAGCATTGACACAATTATGAAACAAATAATTTGAAGTTAAAACCCCTAGTTCAAACGAGGCTAAACGACTACCCACACTCAACTCACATTAAATTTAATAATTTAATAAATAAAAAAATCTTTATTTTAAGATTTTAAATCATTTTTAAATGACACACTATATTTAACTTATTTTTTTTCCCACCAATACTATTTTAACCTATTTTTAAAATTTAATAATGCACAAATAACGATATGTGTTTCTATTTTTTAAATTTAAGTTTGCAATCGCAAACCCCTACCCTATTACAAACAGATCTTATTAAGCATGAATAAAAAAAAAACAGTACAAATTTTAAGAGATTATGTTTTAACTTTAGATCAGAGTTTAAAATGGCAAAGTTTATAAAAGATAAATTTCAGGTTTGTTCAGGAAAGAAAGTTTATAGTTCATTTTTAGAAACAAATAAAGTTCGAAGATTTTAAATCTAAGAGAATTTAGATTTCATTTTTATCATTTATAAATTATACTTTCCTTTGTCTGAGCTAGTTCCTTTGCGATGAAGATCTATGAAGACTTATGACGATTTATGAAGATTTACGATGATTTCTGAAGACGGGATCCGTGGAGATGAAAGCTGCCTCCGGCCAGCCCAACCAAAGGAAGCACGATGAAGCTGATTACATTCTTGATGACAGCGATAATAGCTTTTTAAATTTTTTTATTTTTACTTTCAGCAAAGACAAATGAATTTAAAACTTTAATTTTCTGATTCTCTAATTAATTATTTCTTTTGAATTCTTCCTTTTATAGTCCTGAGGCATCTTATCTCTGGAATTCACGGATCCATCAAACATATTCCATCCCTGTATTTCATTGGTTCATTGAGTTTGTCGCCAAGTAGATTTTGGGTTTGTGGCCAAGTAGATTTTGGGTTTTCCACTGAGGTCTGTGTCTATATCTTGGGGCGGGAAAAGCAAGTCTTTTGTTTCTATTCCTCGACTCATCTCTTTCGTAATCATCTTTTCAATGGTCATTTTGCCCTGAGGATCTGTTTGTAATTTTTATTTTTAAGATTAAAACTCTCTTCGTTATTTTTAAAATCAAAAGGTTTTTTGTATTATATTTTATTTAAAGATTAGAATCTTTGTTTCGATTCTATAATTTTTTTTTAAAGCTTATTTTATTTCGATATTTAAATCAAACATTACTAAATTAATAATTCATTATTTGTGCATTTTGAACGTTCATGCTTTTAATTTAGTATTAGATATTTACAAAAACATTAAGTATTAGAATTTAAATGTGACACATATATATATCCCATTACAATAAAGAACAATAAGTAGTGTACTTCATTTTAAAAATGCTCTTCAACTTGGAAAATATTGTTTCGTTTTTATGATTTTTCAATTATCGTTGTAAAAATATTGATAGTTTTTGGGATTAAAAATAGATGTAACATGTGGAAAAGTGAAAATAATGGGAATAATACATCAAAGTTTGATTCTAGTTCATCTCTTATATTTCAGTTTGTGAGAACAGAAAATAATATAAAAAACATGTAATTAATCACATAAGTATCAGAGATGGGAAAAATAAGGTAGAAAACCAAAGAAAATAAGATAGAAAGTAGAAGAAAATTGGAGGTGATTATGAAAAGTAGCTATTTTGACAAGATTTTATGTATTTACATCTAAATATGATTAATCATCATCACAACCACACAACAATAAAGATATATGAATCTTTTGGATCAGTCATCAGCTTATTAGAGTAACCAGTGTTCCATCCAAATTTCGATTTTATATTATCATGCTAAGAATTTTTTTAAAAATTATTTTTATAATTTATTATATTAAAATTTATAATAAATGAATCAGAACATTGAAATATTATCACTGAGTTTTATAAGAAGTAAGATATTTGGTGATAAATATAGCCATTTTCTTATTTGACCTCACAACCAATTTAAAACATCAATATTCATCAGGAACTATGAATGTTTGGTGTAATTCCCGGTGAAGGGAATTTCCTTTGAGTAGTTTGTGAGCTCTGTAATATTGCAGTTTATAACTTAAGAACTTTGTTATTAAATATATCCAACATCCAATTAATAAAACAGATCTACAGCATTATTTGAAATGGATTGATTATCCACCAAACTTTATTCATTTTATAAAAATCCATATTAATGTCTGAAATACAGGCTTATTATATACCTGTATCAATATATATGATATATAGAGTATATGAGCACAGACTTTCATACGACCCACCACTCTCCATTCTATCTCATAACACTGATACACTTGAACACATATATGTTGAAAAGATAATCACCAGTATACGTATTTCATGCTAAACCAGCAATCATCAGTTGGTCCAGGACCAACTGATGATTGCTGGTTTAGCATGAAATACTTATATTGATGATTATTTATCTTTTCGACATATAAGTGTTCAAGTGTATCAGTGTTATGAGATAGAATGGAGAGTGGTGGGTCATGTGAAAGTCTGTGCTCATATAAAAATTCATATTATGAAAAATAAATCGGTCTTCACAGGATATGTTCTTGGACTATATTCATCTTAGGTGATGTTCTTTTATATCATCACATTAATTTAGGAAATATATATTAAAATTATTTATTTGCTATTATAAAATTAGCCATGTGAGTGCTTTTTAAATGTCTACATGTGATTATGAAAAAATTTTTAATGTTGGTACAATACAGCAAATTTTGATATCCATCGGAATATAAGATAATCCCTTAAATTTTCATGAGTATCAGACTTGAACATTTTAACATGGATTAAAGTTTATTTTAGCAATGCTTTTTATTTAATCTTGAGGCAACACCTTTAAATGATAATATACAAGTGATATGAGAATATTGCTTGATCTATTCTCACATCTGTAGAGAGGTGAAGAAGTCAATATAATAGGCTTCATTTTATTTTTAGATGTTATACACAAAAAAGTTTTTACTTAGCATGCATATGACATCTAATAGAAAGTTTAATTACTATTAGAATGATAACTACCACTTGGTTGTAAATCACATAGATTTTTTTATTGTGTTTTGACTTTAGAGTTTCCTGTGCAGTCATTATTACATCTGATTGGCTGTCATATAAGCATTTTTAAGGCGCATCTGACAAAGGTTTTAGCCTTTCACATTATTATATAATCTGCTTGCACTTAATAAATAAATATATTTACATTTGTTTCTATCAATTCATTAGATTAAAAAAAAAATTACTTCATAGTAAATCGAAAGATTTCATGTTGTTTATGTATATATAATATTTAGTGAGTTAAATGTGAAGGTGTTAAAAGCTTCACACTCTTAGGTCAAAATGCTTGAGACTAGCTTATTTATATAGAAATTTAAGTAGAGAAGAAGGTGGCAACAATCTTTTTCTCGTAAAATCTTTGCCTTGTGTTTTGACTTGAGAGTTTCCTGTGCAGTTATTATTACATCCGATTGGCTGTTATATAATCATTTTTAAGGTGCATCTGACAAAGGTTTCAACCTTTCACATTATCAATTTTTTTGTAAAAGTTTTTTAAATATATATATGAACTGTGAGCTACCCTGTATCTAACTATATGACTGCAATTATCTACTATCTAAAGAAAAAACCCAATAAATAGACAAACAAAAAACCATTAAAACTCACAAATTTTATAATATTTGAATAATTTGTTTTCTTTAGTTGAGCACTGTAAACAATTACATATATTTATAACATTTCTTCAGTGTCTGTAGAAACACATATGTTTTATTCTGCCTTTATTAACCTATCCAAATTTGTGTATAATTCACATAAACAATTTACTAGGAGTAATGCTGAAAGTTTTACACAATTTTAAAATGTATTTATACATTTTTAAAATGTATTTAAAGATAATACTGACTTACAAGAAGAAGAAAAAACCGGTGAAAGATGACAATATGTTAAAGATACTAGTTTATTATGTTTCTATAAGGGAAGAAAGTTATTGGGGAAAAAAGAAAATCATCCAAAATATATATAATAGTGAGAAAGTCTATTCATTTTAATTTATATATGAGTTTTTGTGAATTATTAATTCTAACTATAATAACTAGATGTAAGGAGCTACTTACTGATGTTAAAAAAAATTTCAAATGAAAAATATTTTTAACCAATGAAAATTAAACCTAATCTTATTGAGCAGAACTGAAAGGAAGTAAATAAATCAACCTGTGCTGCAATTGTTTTTGTTTATAATATGAAAATGGAATAAGTTTATATAAAATCAATTTTTTTTTTTTAGTAATTTATTTTGTATACCTTTAATTTTTTTTTTTTTTATACATGTAGGTATCATTAATACTATGGTTTTATCGATTATTTTGCAAGTTTTTTAATTTGTCGATTAACTTCCCATAGTATGTGTTAAAACTGTCCTTTTTAAAAATATATATATACGTTTAATTTATTTTGTACGTGAAATTTTTGATACTTTGAAATTATGGTTTAGAAAGACACATAAAAAGTATTAAATATTTCAGTAATCGTTATTCATTAATTCCTAAATATTTTTATAGCCTACGAACTAAAATGACGCCTTTTAAAAGTTACTGGAAATTTACTTCGGCTTATTTTTATTTGTGGGTCATTTTTGTTTATTTGCAAAGTTAATATGTATCAAATTAATTTTGTTTATTGAATTCAGTGTCTAAAATGAAAAATGTAAAAATTGCGGAAAATAACAAATAAATCGTTTCATTTCCACAATATATAACCAAGAAAAAAAAATCTGAAAATGCAATATTTATACTAATGTGGTTTATTTAAATATATATGGAAAAGGTTAAAGAAAATATTTGAAAATAATTTCAATGATAGCACATTTCAAATGTATGTGTGTTCAATAAGGGATAAGTCTAAAATGTTTCAATATACAAAAAGCAGCTGGCCCTGGTTAGCTTCCAGGTCAAAGCATTTGACATATGAGAAAAAAAAAATACACAATATGCTATTGTCTATCTGATGAGAATCTTAGGATTAGGGTAACATTCTCATATGGAAATGTATAAAGAACTTGGTTTCTATTACTATTAAGCATCACATGATCACCATCTCTTATACTAGCACAATTGTTTACAAACAGGCAAAACTCTCCATACAATAATGCCACCCTGTGCCAACCAGGGTAATCAATGGATACCAGAAAGGCGTGTGCATAAAATCCCTATCTAATGCTTACTCATCGAATATCCCCAGACTAGTTTCTGGCTTGTGGCCTTCGTCAGTGAGGAGCTTTGGAGCTGAGAGCACTGCACCTTCAGACCTATATGGCTATATAAGCTATTGAGCTTAGATTGAAAATATTTTTGGGTTTTCAATTTCATTCTTATAGTTTTATAGTTAAGTAGAGATAAAAGGTGGTTGCTGGAGGGTTGCATTAGATCCTAAAATCTAGGTGCAGTGCTCTCAGATCCAAGGCTCTTCACTGACGAAGGCCACAAGCCAGAAACTAGTCTGGGGATATTGGATGAGTAGGCATTAGATAGGAATTTAAACACAAGCCATTTGGCATCCATTGATTACTCTGGTTGGCATAGGGTGGCACTACTGTATGGAGAGTTTTGCCTGTTTAATTCTATTACTATACAAACTATTATTGTGTAATGATATTTTATGCTGAAGTATTGATGATTATCTTTTGGTTATTCTAAATTGTTTCATCTTTGAGGTATATTAATTTAGAACCAATGTCTCTTTATCTCAGAATCTGAGTCATGGTAAGCAGAAGATTATAGTAATTTTCAAAGTATTTGACATGAGGATATTAAAGTTTTTCTTAAAGAAAATATGAATTTAATAATAACAAGAAACAATAATCAATAATTTTAAATCAAAAAGTATTTTCAAATTATCCAGTAGCCTTAATATTTAAAAGTTGGTTATTACTGAAGAATAAAAATAGTATGATTTATATATTTTTTAAATATTGGGATAATGTTATTGTAAATATGCCTGAATCTTTGAAGCATAAGAATGCATAATTAAACTTTCCTACATTCTCATCATATTGTAATAATGGCTTGATTTATAATCCCTAAAACTATCTAGAGCAATTACAAATGCATATTTTAATTACTTTAAATATTAATAGACAAATTTTGATAATAAAACAAAAATAAGAAATTTGTTTTAAAGTAATTGAATCTTCTAATTTAACACATAATAAATAAATAATTAATTAGTTAGGATGGCAAGTTATTAAACCACTTAACATCACATAATCACCATTCTTTACGCTTACAAAAGCTGATAATACAGAGGAGTATTTTATGCACAAACCTTTCTGCATCAATTGATTATTCTGGCTTGCACTGAGTGGCGCTACTTGCCTTTGTGTTAAGATGGCAAGCTTTACAATTAATTATTTCCCAAAAAATTATAAATGTAGACTCAAAATCTCATCCTTTTACATGTGATAATATGTCGGACTATTTTCCATCATCTATCCTTAAATGTTGAATGTCTAGAAAATTTTAAACTTTGTTTAAATTTTTCCAAATATAAACCACTGCAATACAGGTTAGTAGATTACACAACATTTTGAATGGATGATGATACTTTAGATGTGATAATATGTCAAATTATTTCCATCAACTATCATTAAATGTTGAATAGCTAGAAAATTACCATTTGAAACATTATGTAAGCTACTAACCCATGTTGTGTATTTGTGTATTATTACTAATAGTTGTTTGTACCTGGAAAAGTTTAAATAAAATTTTCCTTCAGAAGATTAAGTTAAATATAGAAATTGCATAATTAATTTTACATGAATGTTTCCACATACGTTAAGTATATGAAATTAAATTGAAACACTGCAAACCTCTCGTGCTTATTGTAATTATAATACTTTTCTGACAGCCAATCAGATGTTATGATGGCTGACTGAATAGTGATCAAACCGTAAACATATGACAAAGAATTTTACAAGCAAAGGGCAATCCACACTCTTCTCTACTTGTCTTTCTATATACTTCTCTAATTGTCTTTCTATATATCTAAGCCAGTCTGAAGCATTTAGGTTTGAAAGCATGAAGCTTTACATATGTTCACATTTAACTCACTGAGTCTAAATTACAAGCATACAGCGCAAAATCCTACGATTTACTACACAGTAGTTTTTAGATGTTATAAATTGCAGTAACGTATGTAAATATATGAACAAACTGTAATGATTTGAATAAAGAATCATCCGGAAGTCTGTCTTTTCAGCAGAGAATATTAGGAAGCAACTTCATGGAAGAATCAATCATCCTTGTAGTACAGATGCTTGGCAGATATTTGAAGTTGTGTTGGTTCTGTTTCTTGTAGGCTCTTCTTCAACTATGTCTGACTTATTATCCATTGTTATAATTTTAGTGGAATCCAAGTTTCAGTTCATTATCCTTTACTGATTAACAAAAAACCCTTACCTTTTTCTGTTCACTAATTGTACCTATTGCAACTGTTCCTGTACGCAAATTATTTCGGGGTGTTTTTTAATAATGAAAATAGATTTTGTTTTGTGCATACATTCACACAAACGAGAAAAATAAATGTATCATAAATCAACTTAATAACAAAACCAAACATGGTAGGGTATTTTAAGAATAGCCCATTAATTTCAATATATAAAACAAGTCACATACTAAGCTTCACTTTTTGCGTAAAGCGCAATTTAAAACTTACCACTTGAAGGTGAAGTAAAAACAAGGATCTTATTTCAATTATATGAACTATTATAAATTACAACAATGCTTCAACGTTTTCACTATATTCTTTTAGTCATTTTCAAGGAATAATTAAGAAATACATAAATAAAACAATATAAATATTCCACAATAATCCAATACATATACCAAATGCAAATTACTTTTACCTTAAATCTCTTGTCACAAACAATCTTAAAATTTCTATTCCGTTTCTTTTTACTAAAAGTATTTAAGAAACGAATGTAATAGAAATTTAAGATTGTTTGTGAGAAGAGATTTAAACTAAAAGTAATTTGTATTTGTTAAATGTACTTGATTATTGTGGAATATTTGTATTTATATTTATTATTTTATTTATCAATAAAATATAATATAAATCTTTATTATATTATAACAACAACTTATAAATACATCACATAATAATTATATATATACAAATTATATAAAATATAATATAAATACATGTATGAACATTTACAAAAAGTCAATTGATTTAACGAATGATTGGGTAATGGATAAAGAATGGAAAGTAATATAAAGGGAGATATATAAATAAATTGATAGAAATAATGAGTTATAGGAAATGTCGATAGATGTCGCTATGTACGTAATATACATGTTGGTATTAGTAAGGGATATTGAAAAGGGTAAAAAATTTAGTATTACCAAAAAAGGCTTTTATATATATAATTATTTATAAGTTGTTGTTATAATATAATAAAGATTTATATTATATTTTATTGATTATAAGATAAACAACATAAAGGAGTTTATTCCTTAGAATTAAGTATTTTATTTATGTATTTTTTAGTTGTTCCTTGAGAAAGATTATAAAAGAATATGGTCGAAACGTTGTAGTATTATTGTAATTTATAATAGTTCATATAATAAATCAAGATTTTTAAAAGAAGTTGCATGTGACTCGTTTTATATATCATAAATTATTAAATATTTTTATCATTTTATGTTTTTAAACTATACTGACTGCAAAATGAAGATAAAAGAAGCATATTTTATCAACGACAATGATGCAATTAATAGATGAGACACATGCTTCGCTATCTCCAGAAAATGGACAAGCTGATTAATTTACATATACATTTGCATATATTAACATTTAATTATATCACAACAACTATTACTATTTTGGCTATGATTATGAGGGATAATACCTCGAAAGTGCTTAGCCTGGATTAACTCATTTTGATTGTTTGCTATTAACAGCTTCTTCAACCAGGGTTTTAAAGTGCTTATATATACTATACCTTCATATATCTATGTTTAATGTTGAAGAATGGTATTGGGTTTTTTTAATCAGTTAGACCCAGTTTGAAGTTTAGTACATTATGAGTATAATCAGCTAAGATAATAACATGATAGTGTGAGTTCTTACAGCATATAAGTTTATGGTAATATCCTAGTGCATATCGCTAGCTGAAAATTCAAATACAAATGTTCAAATCATTCTCTGAAACATTATGTTGTTCAGCAATGCCCTCTGTGAATAAATATAAAGTCTGTTTTAATTTTTCATTGCTGAAAAAACAATGTTTGGGAGTTGATTTGAATGTTAGGTTTAAGGTAAGGCAAATCGTCACCCTCTTCAGATATTTTGGAGATAAAAATAATCATCTATGTCTTGCATGAAGTATTTAAGATTTCGTGATTTGATTAGTAACAACATAAATTCTTATTGTAAGAAGTAGCAATGTTTACTCTTTGAAATTAAAGTGCACTGCATAGAAGTAATATCTATTGGTATTTTAATAAAGATAACTTTTTGATTTTTAGCATATTTTATGAGGGTGGCAGTTTGTTTTCATTGAAACATATATAGTATAAAAGCTTAGAATGTTTCTTTGTTATTATAGTAACAAACTGATTATATTCAAAATATCTGAAATATTACAATTTAATCTACATAGAGCTTTAAGTTTGTTTCCATTTTTTTTATTACAGTTAATAACAGTGTATTTTCTAGTATTGTATATAACTATATATATATTTAATAAAAGATTAATAAAATAGCCTTAAATTGTTTTCATTTTGTGTAAAGTGTTTAATTTTACAATATTTTTTTTAAACAGTGTAAATTTTAACAAACTTTTTCATACCTTGATAATAAAATATACCACATTATATTTTTTTTTTTTATATCACATGTCAAAGTGTTGACCGGGAAGCGAACCCGGCCAGAAATCACTAGGAGGAATATAGAAAACAAATGTTTTAATCATTAACACTTATAATGCAGACAGATTTTCATAGCCAGAACTTAAATTTGGATTATTTATTTTATGAGATGGTATCTTCAGTCTACTTTCAAAATGTACTAAATCTTTAATTTGGCATAACAGAGTTTTGAATATGTTTCTATTTTTTATCATTATTAATCTCATTGTGTTTATTAGAATACTATGTATGTATATAGTATTGTATGTTTCTATTTTTTTTTTTAAAAAAAGGGAGTAAAAAACCTTAATATTGTAATAATGATTACAAAATTGATTCTGATGTCACAAGCAATTACCGTAAGTGAATATTGGTCACTATTTTTTTTTTTTTTTAGTGAAATTCACATTGTAAAACTAATTGAACAATTTAAAATCAGAACTTAATCCAAAATATATTGTAATATATTTTAAGATTACTGTAATGTAAAAGTTATTTTACATGACTGATTGAATGCACACACACACACCAAAATACAGTGCACTTATGTGGTTAGGTGGTGTGTCTGAGTAGTTAAATAACTCAATTTCATTAATGTCTGTTGTAAGAAAATATTACAGTTATAGAGGACATTATTTTTTTCTTTTTTTAAAAAAAGAATGGTCATTTTAAAAATAGGTTTATTATTTTAATTTTTCTCTCCTTCCTTAAACATTAAAAGAAGATGAATGTGGAGCAAAAGATTTATATTTCCTAGATGTTAGTAAGAAGAGGGTTATTATTATTATTTTGCCTTTAGAATACATTCCTCTACTAATAGTGTCATTTTCTGGTTGGACCTATGACAATTTCCTGACAGGAATTGGACTGAATCTTCCTTATTAATCTAGGAGACGAGTGACCAGCCTGTTTCATTTCTCTTAAAATGTGTGAAGAAGGAAAGGAACCATTACTAGCACATTTAATCATTAAGGACATAATCAGGACATTACGGTAAATTGATCTTCAAAGCTGAAGGCAGTGTTCACTTTAATAATAGCACAGATCTGATATGTAGAAGAAAAGATATGAATAAAAGAACAGAATTGAAGAGTTTGTTATAATTTAATTTTAAGGAATTTTTCTTACATCTTTTTACTGATACAATTGTTGATTGATCTTTTTTTCTTATTAAATAATTGCTATTAATATGATTGGCAGATATTATTTTAGGGTAAAGAATTTATAGTTAAACACTATCTGATAATATATATATATATTGTGCATTATTTTGTCATTTATATTAATTATTGATTTTAAAGAATTTAACTGTAAATATTATTATGATATTTGTTTTGCTTGTGCATGAGTTTTCCTGTCTACCTAGCTTTGCAGCCCATATTTTTGATAAATATACAGTTTAGGGGCATAAAAAATGGCCGATAGGAAACATTGTATTTAAATACCATTATTACTTATTTAAATTATATATCATAAGCTTTGATCAGTGCATTATTCACCTTTAACTCAATTCAATCACAACCATTTATTGACCCAGAAGTCGGACCAACTTCACATACTGTAATAGATACATTAGGAACATAATTTTTTATTTGCTTTCTATCTATCTATCTATCTATCTATCTATCTATCTATCTATCTATCTATCTATCTATCTATCTATCTATCTATCTATCTATCTATCTATCTATCTATCTATCTGTCTGTCTGTCTGTCTGTCTGTCTGTCCGTCCGTCCGCCCTTCTATCTATCTATCTATCTATCTATCTATCTATCTATCTATCTATCTATCTATCTATCTATCTATCTATCTGTCTGTATGTTTGTCTGTCTATCTGTCTGTCTGTCTGTCTCTCTATCTATCTATCTGTCTGTCTGTCTCTCTATCTCTCTGTCTATCTGTCTGTCTGTCTCTATCTATCTCTCTGTCTATCTGTCTCTGTCTCTATCTATCTCTCTCTATCTGTCTGTCTCTATCTCTCTCTCCGTCTATCTGTCTCTCTCTATCTATCTATCTCTATCTATCTATCTCTCTGTCTCTCTATCTCTCTGTCTATCTGTCTCTCTCTATCTATCTATCTGTGTCTCTGTCTCTCTATCTATCTGTCTATCTATCTATCTATCTGTCTCTCTGTCTATCTGTCTCTCCCTATCTATCTATCTGTCTCTCTGTCTCTATCTATCTATCTATCTGTCTCTCTCTCTATCTGTCTCTGTCTCTCTCTATCTATCTGTCTCTCTCTCTGTCTCTCTATCTGTCTCTCTATCTGTTTCTCTGTCTCTCTATCTCTCTGTCTCTCTCTGTCTCTATATCTCTTTGTCTCTATATGTCTCTCTATCTGTCTCTCTATCTCTCTCTGTCTCTATCTGTCTCTCTGTCTGTCTCTCTATCTGTCTCTCTCTGTCTGTCTCTCTCTGTTTCTCTGTCTCTCTCTCTCTCTGTCTCTCTCTCTGTCTCTCTCTATATATCTATCTCTCTCTATCGATTGATCGATCGATATATATATACACATTGGACAAATGATAAAGATATGTGTATGAAATTGTGATCTGGGCCAACTGGTGAGTGCTGGTTCAGCATGAAATGGGCATCTTGCATATTTTTTTTTCCATGTCTTGAATCTTAAGTTTTAGTAATGTGTGAGGGATCAGTAAATTAAAGTCTCTTTAAATATATATGAAATATCTAAAAATAATGTAAACAAAGAGAGTAAATCACCACCACCCCACCAGGCTTTGAATTAAAAGCACTAAGCATGGAACAAGTGATCAAGAAAATGTCTATATGAAGTTAAATTGTAGCATGTGTTGTATAGCTTATTTGAAAAAGTGTATGTTCTTAATGTATCTATAGTCTGGAAGATTGGTCTTACTTCTGGACTGATGATTAGTTATGATAGGATTCAGCTAAAAGTGAATGATGCACTGATAAAATAAAAAAAACATACAATGCATAATATTACCATGCAATGATTATGCACCCTTCCACAAGATATTTTAAAAAAATGTGGCCAGAAAGACTTGTCCTTACCTGGCCTAAGAGTGTACACGTGAATATTGTTCTGCTAAAAACAAATGACTTAAATTATATTAACAGCATGGAAAATAATTCTATATGTGACCCATATACTAAACTTTAGTTTCTGAATTTTGAGAGAGAAATTAGATTCGGGTTTTTTTTTTCAATGGACGTCTAGTTTCAAAACAAATCAGATTAGTAGTTGGGAAATAGATACATTTTCAAATCCTACTTTTTTAAAACTAATATACAACCAATAAAATTCATTTAAATGCTTATTTTAATTGTAATCACTTCAATATTAAATGGGAAAATATATACCATTTTTTATATTCAAGTTTAAGCATTTAATAATTTTAATTGTGCCCCAGCAACCAATGGTAATTTCGTCAATGATTTATTACTAATTGCAAAAGATATCACTTAAAAGTTCATGATTTCTTATTTTACTTAATAACTGAAATACAGGCTTATTATATACCTGTATTATTATATGTAATATATAAGGTATATGGGCATAGACTTTCACACGACCCACCACTCTCCACACTATCTCATAACACTGATACACTCGAACACACATATATTGAAAAGATAAATAATCACCAATATACGTATTTCATGCTAAACCAGCAATCATCAGTTGGTCCAGATTATTATCTCTACACATATATCCAATAAGTACTCAGATATATATTAAGATAGCCAATCTTCATACTTTAATGGACAGGCTTCAATCCGTTCCACACTCCAACTCTTCAACTATCCATCCAATTGAAATCTGATGATGGAACGCTCAAAGGCCGCCACCTTGAGGGTGAGATTATTACTTAAATGAAATGACTTAATAGCATCTGTCTTTAAAAGTAGGATATCATATTAAAAACATTTTTTTTTTGTTTTTGAATTATTTAAATATTTAGGCTTACCTATTAATGTTATCTGAATTAATGTAGAACTCCAATTTTGGGTATGAAAATACATATTTTATCATTCACTTGTCATATGAGTAACTGAAAAAAATTAACAATAATTTCTGAGCCAAATAAAAATTAAATACTAATTTGTCATAGAAGTTATTTTTATATATTATATTCACAGATATCAAAACAAAGCTATTGGACTTTTTTGTTCATTTGAAAAAAAAACTTCTAGATTCTGAATGCAGGGATAATTAAGATTTATATTGAGCTAATAGTATTACAGCCAATGAAAAACATTTCTGTTACTTATATTAGGAAATGTGTTCTTAAATTAGTAGCAAACCCTCCACACTGTACTGCCACCCAATGCAGGCCATGGTAATTCATGGATGCAAGAAGGCTCATGCATAAAAATCCCTATGTAGTGCCTACTGATCCAATCTCCCTGATAAGTTTCTAGCTCATGGCTTTTAATAGTGAGGAGCTTTGGATCTCGGAGCATTGCACCTAGATCTTAAGATCTAATGCAACCCTCCAGCAAATACCTTTTACCTTTTTAGTTAACTATAAAGGTATGAGTGCACAATGAAAACATAATAATAGTTTCAATCCAAGTGCATATATAATCATACAGATCTGAATTCAGTTCAGTACCCATACATCCCATACATACACAAGCTAGAAACTAGTCTGAGAAAATAGGATGAATGGGAACTAAATAGGCATTTTATGCACAAACCTTCTTGCATTCATTGCTTACTATGGCTTTCACTGGGTGGCACTACTGTATTGAAAAAAGTGATTATACAGAAAGTGTATTATTGGTTTTTATGCTGGGTTTGGAAAAAGATAAAGGGGATTTAGATATAAAGGCCATAGAGTTGACAAAGATTAAATTGTGGAAATGGGATGGGGCAGAATATGGGAAAACTTAGACTGGGGAATGGAAAATAAAGTGGCTAACAGGTTTCTCTGGGCATAATTGCTGAGAGATTCTTGATTTCATTTAAGGAGAAGCTACAGAACATCACATCATTACTGTTTTAACAGCTTGGGTAAGCATAGAAAATTGTGATTTTGTGATGTTTAGTGGTTAAATTTGATTCTTCACATAAACATTTAGTTTTATGTCTAATTGATGATAAAACACCAAATCATAATATGTTATTTACAGTGATATACTCATCAGTGAAGAATAAATTATTTTGGATAACAGACAGAAAGAAGAATCTCTTCAGTTTGAATCAACATATTTTTATAAAAATGTTTTATTTTCTGAAAATGTCATTAAAGCAAAACAAAGAAACAACATATATATATATATCTGTGTTAAACTTGTGAAAGTTGCATGTTTAACATATCATTTGACCTGTAATAATTTGCTATCTATATATACTGAACAATGATAAAGATATGTGTAAGTAATTGTGATCTGGGCCAACTGATTTGTGCTGGTTTAGCACAAAATGTACATATTGGGGATCATTGATCTTTTTCACGTGTTTGATCATATATTTATGATTACATCCCTCCACGAGGTGTTAAAAGTGGATAGAAAACCGTCCCTACCTTGCTTGAGAGTGGTGTAATGAAAATTACACTACAGAAATATTATTTATTATTGGATAATCTCTAGTCTAATGAGTGACTAATAAAAAATATAGATTTATCTGTTTGTTTTAAAGATGTTGTAATTGCACTTCCCTCGCTCTCAACTTTTTAGAAGAAGATACCATAGAAATCATCATTAAATTATGCCTACTACTTTTATAAACAAGTGAATATTTACTGCAGTAATTTTTTTAAATTTTACTGATTTTGTAGGATGCTGACATCATGAAAGCCATGTTGGTTTCATAAGATAAAACTTTACACCAAAAAAAGAAACAAAAAAACTAATTTTAATAGTATAGCAAAAGTACAATAAAAATAAGTTTGAAGTCTCAAAAGATAGGTATTGTTTTCTATTCACTCTTAACATAATAGCCCATTGTAATACTGAATAATCATCATTCTGCTGAGACATTTTAAAGTTTCGCTTCTTTTTATTGGTACATTCCCCATATCATCTCTACCATATTGTAACTGTCCCCCAATGCAACATCATCTCTATCATATTGCAACTGTCCCCCAATGCAGCACCTCATATCTCCCTTTCAAAATGCATGCATTTCCATTTAGAGGTGTCAAACAAATCTATGGTCATATCCCTATTGATAGCATGATATGTTAGTATACACAATGTTCAAATCACCTGATTTTTTGAGTTGTGCTGTTTGAAGTTCAGGTGTTATATTTATTCACTGACATCATTGCTGAAGAAACAACGTTTGGGAAAGTGATTTGAATATTTTGTATTTGAATATTCACCTAGCAATATGCACTGGGATATCTTCATATATATATATGTTAAAAGAATATTTGGCTAAACCAATATGTATTAAATTTAACAAATACTTATATGCTTGTTTGTTTTTTGTAAATATTGCTTAACTGACATGGATTTTATTTTTAATTTTTTTTTTAAAGAGATTATGCGCTTGATTTCATAAATTTCTGGTATCTTCATGCAAATTGTCATTCTGCCATTGTTGACCCATAATCCACTTGATAGAATACCATATATTCAATCTTAGTATATTCAGTCTTAAAGAAAGATCAATAGTTTTTTTATTTATCCATCTTTCTGAATAGAAAGTTTTGCAATCATTCGGGATGTTGTGGACAGGGAATTGTTAGCCGAGAGGTCATATGAAAAAAGGAAAAAAGAAAGCAACTTAAAGTGATGTTAATTTGATTGTCTTTTAGAATACTATTACTTTTTTGAATACATTATTTTAGTGCTTTAGATTTTGACAAACATCTGAAACAGCCATAACTGATTTAAATAGTAGCTATCTAATTTTTTTGTTCTGTTTTTATTTTATTAATAGGCAGTTAATTATTTTTTACCATACAATTATAATCAATTTTTTTCTATATTGAACAGATCAGTATCTGCATGTATATCTTTCAGCCATAAAAACATTCATTTTAACGTGTGTTTATATATGTCAATGTATATGTAAATAAAGGAGTAAAGAGTAAATCACTGTCGCCCAGACTGAATTAAAAGCACTAAATGTTGACAAAGAGGATCAAGAATAGAATGAATCCACCTATTCTTGGAGTCCTGATGTGCATAAGCATACTTTATCAACATTGTAATTCAGAATGAAATTGATTTGTCATCCAGGTGGAATATGGTATTAAAGAATTACTAAAGTCATAATCAAATTATACAAGGCCGGAGTCAGAATCTCACCTTAAAGTTTACGTATTAAAATTTATTTAATTATTATAATCAAGCTGTTAAAAATGAGATTCTCAGTCAAGCATTGTTAGCCGAGAGCCTTGCAAGCAAGCAGTTGGTTGCAGAGGGTTGTTGCGGGTTCGCCTCCCGGCCGATGCTATGAAATAGTAAAAAAAAAAAGAGATTCTGTCTCCAGCCTTACCAAATTGATTATAAATTTACTAACTCTTAAGTGCCGTATTCCAGCTGATTAATAAATTAATTTTACTCTGAATTATCAATAATGTTGACAAAGATATGCTTATAAACATCAGAATTCCAAGAATAGGGGAATTTACTCTATTCTTGATCCTCTGTTCAATATATAGAGTGCCTTTAATTCATAGCCTGGGGGAGGATGATATTTTCCCCATTGTTTATATATATGCTTGTAGCAGTGAAACTAATGGTTGGGTTTTAATGTTTATTTTCTTTGGCTAGTCTGATTTAGTTTTGAATTTGGGGTAAGTTTGATATATATATAATTTTTTTAAAAAGGTGATTATATATTTAATCATCTTTACTTACGTTACTTGCAGTTCTGCCCAGTGTTTTTATCTTTTATACTAATATGCACCATATTGACTTTTTATGCATTTAGTTGAAAAAAGATCATTATGTATGTTATCTTTATTATATTTATTGACGTAGCAAAATTTGTACAGTTGAATATTATAATACACTTTGTTAATGTTGGCTCAATTCCATTGCTGGTATTGGCTTCTTCCATCAAGGCTGACTTGGTAATGTGAGTGTCCTAAGTCTGGTAGATGCATGACAGAGCCATTAACCATACCAACAGGTTGTTGTATGAGTAAATAACATTCCATTATGTTGGTATTGTCCACCCCCTATGAGGTTGGCTCTATAATGCTGATGTATCAAAACTGGTATCCATGTAGTGTGGAATCATTGCCTCTCTAGCAGGGTCTGGCATGTTGCATTATAGACTACTTCATTCAGGTAGACACTCCACAAAGATAACGTACTATGATAAGCAATGAAACTAGGAAAATATCATTCTTATCATATAATAAAAATGAAAATAAAGATATTTTAAAAATTTTTAATTTGTGATATGTAACACTTTTGAAAAAAGATTATAAAAAAAAAATTAAAATGGCATATTATACAATCTGCTGAATATATATTTCTAGCAATTCTATTGTAAAAACCAGAGTACCTTATTTCATTTTTAATCCAAAATATAAAGACATCCATTAAGGGAAAAGACATTTTTTTTTAAACAATATGAAATAAATATTAGATTATATAATAATATGCTTTCTAAATTTAATAATAACATGCATTTATTGTAAGTTTATATTACTAATTGCATTTTATATAGTATATACCCAAATTACTGATAAATTTTATTTTTATAATAAAAAAATAGTTTTATTTTCTGAAGAATAAATTTCAAATAATTTATCAAATCATTTCATTTCAATGTGATATAAATTAACATTTAAAACTATAATTATTAATATAAGGGGATACCCCAAAATAACCGGAATTTTATAATAAAAAATTGTGTCATTTTTAAATGTAATATATTTAACTTCCTTCAAAGTACTGTGTTCAAAGTACAGTCCATTTGATGCAATACACCATTAAATATGCTTTCACTTTTTGATGTAGTCTGGAACCTGTGTTGTTTTTTCTTCACGTCTTAGTCCTCAGAAACAAAATTGAGGCATTTTTTCATCTGAGAGAATAAAAAGAAATCGTACGGAGTGAGAGCAGGTAAATATAGCTGAGAGATAAGCTGGGTTGCGCTGAATTTAATTAAAAATTGTTTCACATTCAACATTTTGTACACTGGCAAGTAGTTGTGGTGAAGAGGGTACTTCTCACTTTGACACAAAGTGGAATATTTACATTTCATTGCATCACACAAACATCTCAGAATTTGTAGCTAAAATACCGAATCATTACAATCTAATTCTGAGAGAAAAATGCTGTCTGTGTCAAAAAATCAGCATTGTCTTGACATTGGATTTCACTCGCCGTGCTTTTTTTGGGATAGGGTAAATTTGACACTTCATTAAATAATTCGTAAGTTGTGTTCCCCCCAGAACAGCTTGCTTGTTATCTGTTTCTAGTGTTGTGACTGGTTTCCCTAAATGAAAACAGAGTTGCACATTGTACCAACTTTTCAGCCTTTACAAACGTTGATAAATACATGAAATGCATTTTACAAAAAAAAAAAACGTGCTACGTGGCACCATCATTTTGCATGGTGATGTCATTTGGAATACTGATGCCAAAGAGTTCCTGCAAGAGGTAGGTTATGCAGGCACACTTACCAAAGAATTATTCCAGTTATTTTTGGATCTCTCCTCGTATTGTACTTGCCCTGAAAGTATCTATCAAATTATTTTCCATTGTTTGTTTATCTTTTTCTTTAAAAAAGTTTTTTTTTTTTAAAAAAAAATAATTTTAATGAAAAAATTTATATGCATATTAAATAATTACATCACTTACTGTCATTTTAAAATGGTTTTTTAAAAGAAAAATAAATTATCTGAAAAATGATGTGACTTATGTATGCACAATGCATACCATTTTTCTGCTACATTTATGAAAATTAAATTCCCTTCATTTAGATTTCTGAATATAGTCATAATGTTGTAGGAAATAAAATGGTTAAATTATTGCCTATATAATTATAACAGACATGATTCCACATATGACATCATTTACCATATAATTGTTAATGAACCTGCATGATATATCTTTTATGCACATTATGTAACAAAGCATAAATTATATTTACATAGAATATATTTTTATTTTACAATTAAAATAAACAATTTTCAATTTCTGATTTATAATTAGATGTAATCTTTTTTTAAACCACTGAAGATCACAGGATCACCAATGGATGCAAAAAGGTCTGTGTATAAAATCTCTATCTCATACCTACTTATCCAATATCACCAGACTGGTTTCTAGCTCGTGGCTTTCATCAGTGAGGAGCTTTGGATCTGAGAGCATTGCACCTAGGTCTTAGGAAATGATGATCATGTGATGTTTAATGGTTTAATACCAATCCCGCCCAATGGGGTAATGGTGATTATAGTTATTAAAGAACCAAAGACACCCAAATGTATAGTTGCTTAACTGGTTTCAGATTTATGTTACTATACAAGTGAATGAGCTTTGATTGGAAAATATCATTATGTTTTCCATTTGGTCTCAGCTTTATGATTAGCTAAATAAGTAAAAGGTGGGGCTGCTGGAGGGTTGCATTAGATCCTAAGATCTAGATGCAGTGCTCTCAGATCCAAAGCTCCTCATTGATGACAGCCATAAGCTAGAAACTAGTATGGAGATATTGAATGAGTAGACACTAGATAGGGATATTATGCACAAATCTTCTTGCATTCATTGATTACTCAGGCTTGCACTGGGTGGTACTACTGTATGGAGAGTTTTGCCTTGGTTTAATTTTGCTTTATGTATTGACTATACTTCTATTAAAATCTGTGTTGAATTTCATCTTCTCTGACAATCTTTGTAAAATATAATGTGTGTCTATATATCTTTTTTTTTTGTTTTCTGTCTCTTATTTGTTTTACATTTTCTTCATATG
The DNA here is from genome assembly GCA_028023455.1 of Epiperipatus broadwayi. Lineage (NCBI taxonomy): Eukaryota > Metazoa > Onychophora > Udeonychophora > Euonychophora > Peripatidae > Epiperipatus > Epiperipatus broadwayi. The sequence goes on from JAQFVV010006306.1 coordinate 2,745,704, forward strand.
TTATTATTACTGTGAACTTTGACAGCAGCAGCAAGTATAATATTAATATTGATGATAGTTGTTCATAATTAACAGCAATAGCAGTTCAAAACTATATAAGAATAGATAGAATTCTATTTATGTAAGCTGTGTGACATTGTAGTCAACTTGATGCCATCTAATAATAATAGTGAAAAAATGTGATTATGAGATCAATGATTAATTTTTTTATAGATCACTTAGTTACATTTTTTTCTAGCTGGTATACTGGTAAAGTGCTTATTTTGTTGTCACGTGATGACATTGGCTGACAGAGAATATACTTTTTTTACCTAATAATACATTGGGTATTATTGTATGCCATACTTCTATTTATCTTAATGAAAACATTTTATGAAGTACTAAAAGAAGCTGAATGACCAGCAGGAGAATCATATAAACTAGGAAATAATATGTGAGTACTATTTAGGTCCATATGATGTTCTCCATGTAAACTCACTAATGATAGAACAAACATCCCAAAAGCATTTATATAAATGGTGTCATGTGTTGATAAACTACTCATTAATGGTATGTGGTCTGGTAACATACTTATCTTCTTCTTCCTCCTGTCCTTATGTATTGATTTCTATGTTTACATATCATACCATTTTCCAATCTTCTTATATACTTAACAATATGATTTTTTACATGAAAACTTTACTTTTATATTTTAGACTGTCCTGCAGTCATTACCAGAGATCTCTAAATCCTATTTTTAAAAACCAACTTTCAGAAATAGGATTATAAAGATCTCTGATGATGACTGCAGGACAATCGAAACTGTACCTTTTTTGTAGTCATGTCAAAGAGATTGGCCGATAAAGAATTAAATATTCTTTTTTTAACTAATGATACATTATATTTCATTGCGTGACATATTTCCATTTTTTTTAAATAAAAACATCTTCTACAAGATAATAAAGAGGATTACAGAAATAGTTGAATTAAATAAAATCAGGATAGCTGTTTATGGTAATTTGCTCAATATGTAATTTAATTAATATTGGAATAAACCCAAGTCACAAACCTTCAGTTTCATTATAGAACAAATTCAACGAACAGTTTATACATTTTGTAGAAAAATAAATATGAAAACAGTATTGCAAGCCAGAGTACCCCCCTCCCCTCAATGCTTGCTGCACATCTGGACTGATCTTTTGGTTAGGATGAAGAAAATATTGATTCACAGTTTGACACTACACTAAGTGCACTTCAAGGGATGCTTAGTAATAATGACTGGTATGGATTCGGTAATCTATCTGTCATTCGACTATGCAGCTTAAATCCACTAAAATTTCATAAGTATCATGTATACATCAAATCAAATAGTGGAACAATCCAGTACGTTATTACAAGTTCAGAATATGACATCTTTTTAAACAGACATATATAAGTAGGACAAAAAGAGTGGCATTTCATTATAAAGTATGTCTGAAGTTGTTAATAAAACAATATGAGTATTGTTATAGCATAATCAAGAAAAGAAATAGAAAGTAGAAAAGCATATGAAAGAATTAGGGCAGGTCTTAAATTTATACTTTTTCTAGACATTTTCTGGATTTGATAAATTCATACGTTCAGTTCATAATTGGTGTGAAAAAGAGACTGCCTAAACTAGTTAGGATAGATAGGTTTACATTATTCTTGCAGTTCTCCCTTTGAAATCAATTAATTTATTTTGAAGCTTTCTAATTTTCAGAGCAAAGCAGAAGCCTAATCAATTTATCCAACACCACTGACCATTCCCGACCGCACCAAACAGTAGCGCAAGAAAAAAAATATTCTTAAGCTAAAATAAATTTATCTAAGACAAATTTTTTTCATCTCTCTTTTTATAAAAATATATATATTATTGTTGCATGTTTTTGTGCTTAATATAAGATAGAACACAACATATTTAAAAACGATTGAAAATCATTGTATTCACTGCAGACTACAAGTTGATGTAAACCACATCGTTAGACCCCCCCCTCCCCCCCAAAAAAAAAGCTTTAAAGTTTTCTGCTTCTTTTCAGTCAAAAGTAATCATACAAAAAAATACTTTGAATTAGCTTTCAGTTGACATTTATAAATTTTGTCAATTTTTTAGTGATGTCATTAGTGGATAATTTTATAACATATTTAATTCTCTTAGATGTGATATATTAGACTATTGCCATCATCTATGAGTGAATGCTGAATGTATAGAAAATTGTAAACTTTATTTAAACCAATCTTCATATATAAATATATCAAATATCGACTATCTATTGCCTTTGACAGAATAGCTCATTTGGTTAGAGCGTTGCCTTAAATTCGATATTCAAGAATCTAAAGGTGTAAGTTCAACTTCTATGCGAATACTGTCACTGTTCATATCAGGCCAGCAGCAACACCTGAAGAAGAGTGAAGAATAATACTACTCAAAACGTTGTGTTATTACTAACAAGTTGTTTGGAAAGTTTAAATAACATTCAACATTCACTCATCGATGATGGAAATAGTCCAACATGTTACATCTAATAATATACCATTATCACAAACCTTCTGACAAATATTTAATTGTCTGTACGGAAGGCATTTATATCCATAGGATAAAGGTCAAGTTCACAGTTAAAAATATTAGTCCAATTATGCCACTAAAGCTAACCAATAGGAACAGTATTCATGGGTGTATGAATATCTTTGCATAATATTACAATTATATTGTTTTATTTTTGTATACTGACACTTATTCAAATTATTATGGAACTTCATTGTCCAGTTAATATTAACTAGAGAACCATTTTATTGATAAATATACATTTACTGACTAATATGGATAGATAATTAGCTTAATTATCTAAATAGAATATGTTTGTAAAAGAAATCCTCAACTATCTGAATAATCTTCAAATTGCACCACATAAAAACCAAGGGTTTTTGACATGACCATGAATTCATTAATCATAATTTCGTTAAATTTTTATAACTATGAAGAACTGTTGTACAATTTGCTCATTATCCACATGATTTTAGCATATTATCATTTCTCTTGAAAATCATAGACATGCTTGTGGATCCGAAGAAGCTTCATTAGTTTGTACAATACTATTTTGCATTATTCACTGTTTGATATTTGCTTAAACATATAGCAATAATAAATAATTTTTGCGGCAGCTAAAATAGATTTGTTTTAAGACAAACTTCATTTTCTTCATACCTTCTCTTCCGTAAAAAAAAAAAAAAAAAAAAATACAAAATGGAATTGTTGCTGCTGGATCGGTTTCTTCGCACTTAATGTTGCTTTAACAAACAAAATAGGAGTCTGAGTATTGTTATTAATATTATATGTATATAAATGTGGACTTTGTGAAATTGTTTATGTTATTACATTTGATAATTCAAGTTCATTCCACTCTTATAAGCTATTTCCAACAGTAGTTATCAGTGATACAATGAAAACCAAATTAAGTCAACGTAATGCAGGTATGTACCATGATGAATTTAAAATTTTATTACCAAGGAAACTTAGATATATGCAAAACTTTAACATTTTCCTCAAAATATATTAAATCAATAGGAAGAATCAAATAACTATCAAGAAAGTATCACATGATCACCATCTCTTATACTAGCACATTATTGTTTATAACAAGGCAAAACTCTCCATACAGTAGTGCCACCCTGTGCCAAACAGAGTTATCAATGGATGCCAGAAGGCTTGTGCATAAAATCCCTATCTAATGCATACTCATCCAATATCCCCAGACTAGTTTCTGGTTTTTGGCCTTCGTCAGCGAGGAGCTTTGGATCTGAGAGCACTGCACCTATATGACTATATAAGCTATTGAGCTTAAATTGAAAATATTATTGTGTTTTCAATTTCATTCTCATAGTTTTATAGTTAAATAGAGATAAAAAAAGGTGGTTGCTGGAGGGTTGCATTAGATCGTAAGATCTAGGTGCAATGTTCTCAGATCCAAGGCTCCTCACTGACGAAGGCCACAAGCCAGAAACTAGTCTGGGGATATTGGATGAGTAGGCATTAGATAGGGATTTTATGCAAAAGCCTTCTGGCATCCATTGATTACTCTGGTTGGCACAGGGTGGCCCTACTGTATGGAGAGTTTTGCCTTGTTTATCAAGAAAGTAATTAAAATATTAACCAAATTTAACAATATTTCTGTCTTTATTAATAAAAATTAAATTTTTATTAGGATTATTTCTTTCCATTTTTTATTTCATTAAGTATTTAAATACCATAGGTTTTTTTTTATGGTCCACTTAGATTTTGAGAGCACTGTAATCTTCAGTAATTAATTGTCACATACTGCTTTTAATTAACAACAACAACAACAATAATATTTTATAATAATTTAAAAATATATTTTATAATAATGTAAAAATGAAAATAACAATACAAAAATGATATAGAATATATTCAAAATTTATTTACTATTTACCATATTTCATTATAAATATTGAATTTTATTTGTAGTGATCGTATGTAATTTAAACAGAAGGGATTTACACCTTAAGCACATGCGCTATAATATTTGTTATAATAGCTCAGCTATGTCTTATTGAGTACTGAAGATACTCTCAAACCAGAGCACAATAAAGAGACTTTTGAAAAAATAGAAGCGGATGTCTTATTTTTTGTATTTAAATTGAAAAATTGTGCAAATGTTAATACATATATATATAAAGAAATTCATGGATATAGAATGAATAAAGAAACATCTTCATGCTCTCAAACTAAGATGCTTTAGATTGGCCTATATAAGTGAATTTTGATATAAAAAAAATAGCTGGCCACTCTTATCTTTTCAAAAAGTCTCCTGTCCTTTGGTTTGAGAGTATTCTCAGTACCCAACGAGACTTCATTGAACTATTATAATAATATTACAGAGCATGTGTTTAGGTGTAAATCCTGTTTAAATTATGTATTTTACAATATTTCACATTAAATTATTAATTTTTAATTTTGTATTAATTTATACACTGTTGACCCATAGATATGCTAAATCATAAGTCTGAATCCTTAATCCATTCATATTTAGAGAGTTTTCTGGGTCATGGAATCCCTAGATTGTGTTTTTCTGCTGATTCTGAATACTTTCCATTCCACAAGTATAGAACTCTGACAGGCTTAGTCCTCACCCCCTTTTTTAAAAACTTGCCTATTCTTATGGTTCGTTGGGTTAAATCTATTTTTGAAAGTTCTTAATTAAATTTAAGTAAATGTCTTATGTTTAATTCGGATATATAATTTGAAAAACAGTTTTATTAATTTAACCATTTTTCAATTTAATTTCAGCCATATCTGATGGTTACTAATTTTCTGTGTGATTTCCATGGAATTTTATTATTATTCAATATATTACATTCTTGTTTTTTAGACCTCACCTTTGCCAATACATCTTAACATTCTGGCCCCTTAAAGTTTTTTCTATTTTTTTTCTATTGTCAAGTTGCCTTTTTTTTTTTCATTCCTTGAATTATAGTGCTTACTTTTTTTGTAGATGAGTTTATTATTTTGTTTTTTAGTTTTGAGTTCTCATTGTTCTTGAGAATTCATTATTCCATTTTTAGTGGAAATTCCAATACCAGTTTATGTTGGCGAAGGGTGTTTTGCAATGCTTTAGAAGGATGAAATTGTAAAAACATAATCATTTCATCTATGCTCATGAATAAAATTTAGGAACTCGTCAATTGGATATAACTAAACATCCAGGCCATAAGCCATTGATGCAACAAAATGATAACATGAATAACAATACTAAGAATAACAGAGGCAAAACTCTCCAGTGATCATGTGAAGTATTAAGAATATTACAAAGATATGCTCAGGAAATTTTAGCTGAAGCAATTTGTAAAGAAGGATGGACAGTTTTCTCAGCTTGAAATTGAAGTTTCGTTTATAATGGTATGATAAATTTTCATACGAGTTCACACAATATTAACCACACCCATCATCCAGATGATCCCAAAAACTTTCATTGTAATTTATTTCTCTCCCTTTCAGATATGATTTGAAGAATGTTGCATTTTTTATTTTGAGCCAATCTCAAAATTGTTGTTCATTCTCAATTTTTATATTAATAATTAATAATCTATCTACATAAGCAAGTGACCATCAATTTGATTGATGGGATTGAAAAAGCCATGTAATTTTGCTTCAATATTAACTATATTCCTGAACTACTGTCTATTTCCATTGTAATCATTTTTTCTATAAATTTGCAGTTCCGTCATTTAATGTCCATGTTCTGAGGTAAGTGCTTCGTAAGAAATTTACCTCCTTTATTTTTCTGTAAGTGCGTTGTTTTTTTTTATTAAGAAAAAATTTACAGTGTCAAATAGCTACATTTTGCTGATTACAATTTTATGTAGAAGTTCAAAGTTTTGCAACCAATCTGTGTGGTGTTGTCATCATATTATTTAGTGCAGTAGTCTGAGATGTTGTCTCATCATCAGATATGGTTATCTGTATCCACAAAGAGATGCTTTGGCAGAAGGAGGCGATCTCTGTTCTTCATGTTTATTAGTATTTTTTTAAAAGTTTTCCAAGGATCACTATGTCTTTGTCTGAAGATATGTTGGCATCTGGTGATCCATAAGGCATGTAGTAGGCATGCCACTAGCCTGATAGTTGTATACTTTCCTTCTTTCATTGCTCGATCAATTGACAGGACATTGCCTCAGCCAGAGGAAATGCTTGTGATAATTTTGTTTCTAGGGTATCTCAAGTATGAGCAAGCATAGAAGATGTGCTCCAGTGTTTTTTCATGTATATTACAAAGTTTACATATGGGGCTTATTTGACGAAATCCTCTTTGCATCACCAAAAAATGATTGGTGGGCAAAGAGGACAAGATAAACTTAATTATAAAATCAACCAGCTTTGGTCCTAACCACAGTTTTTTACTCTTTGTTTCCTATTTTTGGTTTTCCAGTATATACATGTCAGATGCTATTTGGTGTTGCATGTAAAACATTGTTTATTCCTCCATGTGCAATTTTTTGCTGTGTGGCCTATTTCTCTTCTGCAAATAGTTTTATTTTTGTTTACTTATTTTAAAAATCCTAATGTTTTGCATGTCATTTGTAGTACTAACATATCTATTTTTAAATTGGGCTTGCAATTTAGGCTCAATTAAGAACTGTTGCTCAAATTTATCATCATACCTTCTCCACAGTGGCTGATCTAAAAAGATTATTTCAGAAAAATCTTTATAGACACGTTTCCGGAAAGGATTTTGGGAGTTACTTAAGTGCAAAAAGATTCATAATGCAAGTAGATTAAGGTCTGTATAGTAATTGATTAATAATAAAAAGATTTTGACACTATGATTGAAAAATAAGTCTAAAAAATTATTAAACTACATTTTGTTATACAATATTATTTAAAAGATCCAATTATTTCTTACTTGTTTAAAGCATAAGTTGTTTCAATTAACATTACTCATGATATATATATACAGAAGAGATGATAATAGATGGACAGTTGAAATTTTGAACTGGATTCCTAGTGCTTGTAAAAGATCTAGAAAGTGACCACATGTGAGATGGATTGATGAAATAAGGAAGTGTGCTGCATTGATTACTCATGATATATATATATACACAGAAGAGATGATAATAGATGGACAATTGAAATCTTGAACTGGATTCCTAGTGTTTGTAAAAGATCTAGAAAGTGACCACATGTGAGATGGATGGATGAAATAAGGAAGGGTGCTGGATTGATGTGGAGAAGAGAGACTAGAGATCGGAGAATGATGATGATTCATGATATACTGTATATATATATCAAATCATTTTTTAAAAATATATTTTTTGGATTAATCAAAAATAATCTATTGGCCATATAAAATTATTAAAAAAAGAAGTAAGTTTTTTGATGCAATTCCCAGGAAGAAAAGATTGCTACTTTAGTTCTTTGTTAATAGTTAAGGTCAAAAAATAGTTAAGATCTTTTCTACCATTTTCCCATTCATTCTTTTCTGTTCTACTCTGTTTTATTTTTTTACCATCTCATAAATTTTTAAACATTCTTTTTTGTTTTTTTTAAAAGAAAAAAAATTAGTGAAACTAAATTGCGATTGATTTTTAGAGCTGAACAAATTTTCTGTTAAGGGAAAGTCTTAATAAAGAATAGTGAGAAAATAAAGGGGTTGTATTATTATTTTAATTTTTATTAGGATTAATGTTTTATTAAATTGATTAAACTTTTAGTGCATTATTGTGCTACCATCACTAGAAAATGTACTGCTCTCATATATATAATAGGGGTCAACAGATCGCAAATGAAAATAGATGTGAATTGTTTTATGTATCAATAGACGGCAACGTAATTCTCTTAAATTATATAATCTAAGTAAAACATTCATATCCTCGTATTGAATAGATGTTTTCAGAAGAGACCCTAACCCAAGAGGAGATTGCTAATGCTATTTACGTGACTCTAGTATATTTGGAAATGTTTCTGATCTGCGATGAGAAATCTTTATCATTTAAAGTTATGGACAAGAGATATGTTTTCAGTTGAGACTGTCAACAGAAGACGTCTCCGTTGTTGGTTTTTTTTTATGGTTGGGGGGTGGGGGGTGGGTGCCGTTATATCTGCCAACATGTTGTTTTAGATTAACGTTATAATTGTTTTCATTTTTATGATCCATTTGTACTTTATTTTATGATCTTAAGGGGAGAAATATTTACGAGTGTTTAAGGAGGAGATGAAAAGATAGAATGTCACGTTCGTCTAGCTGTGTAAGAGATGCCTTGACAACAAAATCAAGGTTGTTTATTGATATTGGGATTTGTCTGTTGATTGATTTTAATGATTATATATATATAGGGTGTATTGGCTTGTTATTTAATCTGACTGTGATAACAAGGAATCTATTTTTATAATGGTACTGTTCGTTAGATTGTGCTTGTGAGGTGAGTGAATAACAGTCATTTGTCATGAAAACGTATTATGGGAAAATGTGAACGTAGTTTTTTTTTTTCAAAATATAGATCTAATAATATATATCTCAAAATCACATTAAACAATTACAGGATTGTACCTAAATAGAATGTCTTCAAGATAAACTTTCATTACGAAGATATAGCTAAGAATAAAGTATAATAAAGTTGTTACATTTTTATTTACTATTGTCAAACTGACTACTCACAACTTTGACACCATCCATCTCTGATAAATACAATAATGATTATTATTAATCATTTTCTAAACTAGAGATTATCTCAGCACAGATATAAACTTTAAACGCCAGTTAAAGATTAATATATCTGATTTTTTAATTTTAAACACATACGCATGGAATTATTCACTTTTTTCTTTCCAATGGGTAATATATTTATAGATATATAATAAAATTGTACAGATAGTCATAGTATTGAATATTTCATAAATAAAAAGTTTCTGCATAATTTAAAATACACACTACAATGTATTTAAAACATTCAAACGAAATCGCCACATATTGTTTCACAGATTAGTTTGTACAGTTACCGCAAAAGTCGTATTTTAGTTTTCTGAGGGTTTTTTGTTTTTGTTTTTAATGGAATAAAAATACCCATATTCATTTGTGAATGATGTTGATGATAAATAAGATCATATATTTAAACAAATTTTATTCTTTGTCAACAAAAACGAGTTAACTATCGAATTTTGTTTTTTTTTCTTTAGCTGTGTAATTCTGTAAGTAATGTTAATACGTTTCTCAAGAAAAGATTAAATTTTATTTGATAATTTAACAAACAATTCCCTGAGCATTGCTTTCAACCTGGGAGGTCATAATCATAGCGCTCGAATTTATTGGCTATACTGGTGTATTAGGAAGAACCACAGCATTAATATTTGATGATTAATATGAAATGGTACATCAATGATTTGGTCAACGTGGACTATAAGGGTAGCAATTTATTTAGAGCGCTTAAGAAATTTTTATTCTATATCAAATAATTCTCCCCTTCGTGCCTGGTATATCAATATGCTTAAAGAATATGCTGACATATTTAATGTCAGCTTTAGAACCCATCCAAATTTGAATAAGCTCTTAAACAATTCAAAGGATAGGTTGACTCCAGACCAGGCTCCAGATTGTTTACAAAATCAGTTGCAATGAACCTAATTGCAAAGCAATATACTATGGGGAATCACACACTAATAGCACTACTAGGCTGGCATAATGTCAATACATGCATTCTTGCACAATGAAAGATCCCCATGTGAAGTCAATGTTTTTTTTGGTGCATCAAATGGGATCGCCATGATTTCAATTCACGGAATATTAAAATAGTATGTGCTGAGTGCAACAACCAGAAAAACAATTAAAGAGGCATGGTTTATCGCTAATAACATCCCTGCAATAAACAGAAAAGACTCTTGTATGGTCTTGTTCTAGAAGTGGAATATGTAAATTACAAATTTACATATTAACCGTCGAATATTGTTCTCGAAGTGGAATATGTAAATTACAAATTGACATATTAACTGTCGAATATTATCATGTACTTTCCAAATAATAATACTAGTATAGCCGATAAATTTGGTGCTGTGATTGTGATCCCTGGGTCAAAAGCATTGATCAGCAGATTATTCGTTAAATTATCCAAATAAAATTCAGTCTTTTCTTGAGAAGTTAATTATAAATACGCTGAATAGAACGTAATTTACATGATTATCAGAAATTTAGCAGATACACAAATAAAATGTATTGAATTTAGTTGTAATTAATTTATTACTTAAATATCTCCTTATATGATTCATCAAACATAATAGATAGTGATTCAAAGGCTTATTCATCCACAGATTTCTTTCTTTTTTTATATATACAAAGTTTGGGCTATTCAGGTTTCTAGAAGATTCCTATATCTTTTAAAGCTGATGTTTAATATCCAAAAAGTCTTCAGTACTTCAGTGATTTTTTTATAAAAGTTCTCCCTTCTGTCATGAAACAAGAATATTTTTTTGATACAGGATAAATGTAAAAATCTGGTTGCAGCAAAGGATTGTCTTTTTATGTATTGAGTAATCATTTCTTCAAACGATAGGATTTTTCTCATTAATTTATGATCATATAGGCATTCTCTCTGCCAATACTTGACAAGCCACAACATATGATAGGTCAGGTTAAATAAAAACTTGGAGAACAAGCCACAACATATGATAGGTCAGGTTAAATAAAAACTTGGAGAACAATACCAAAGCCTGCAGTCAGGGTCAGAAGAAGGCATAATCACAGCGATGTATTTTATGTATACACTTCTCTTTTCTATTCTCTGTCTTGAATTCATTCACTCGGCTATTGAGACTGCACAGTAAGGCAATTGAATGTTAAGTGAGGCAGACATATCAGATATTAATATAAATTTTACTGTTGCCTTACATTAGCTCTCCACTTTCTTAAAATCAAAACAGAAGTTTCCAATGATACATGTTAAGCAAGCTGAGAGCATCATTGGTCCCTTGCATGAGAACACCATATCTTCAAAGTCAATGAGACATTTTCAAAAACTAACTCTCCCAATAGCAATGTCTCATCAAAATTTGCACCAGGTAAGATAATCTGATACAGAAATAGGAGAAAGGAATAATCCAAATGTTGCTTGCGAAGCAGATTGCAATGATTATTATCAAGAGCAATTGAAAATGGAGATATCACATTAGCCATTTCCAGAAGTATCTGTGACCATCGCAAGAAAATCTCGCAAAGAAATGGTCTGTATCTGAAGTTAAGCAACTCTTAGTATCCAGTGACTTTCAAACATCTGAAGCCAAGCAGATGTATGAAGTGGAACCACAGATGTCTGCAGCAGGATAAAATATGCTGGGTGCATCACGAACATTTGAAAAACAAGAAACATTCTGAAGTGAAACTACCAATCCCTGTAGTGATGCAACAATTATCTACAGAGTCATGAACATCTGTGGGAGAGAAGATGCATTTCATGAACCATAAGGTACTTCTGTTGTTGAGTAACAAGTATTTTTTACAGAACTAAGCTGCATAGTTTTTCAAAGAAAATAAAGATCACCTATCGATATATCTGAAAGATTTTAAATGCATGACAGTCAGTAGATACGTCAAATTATGTTATGACCAAGCCTCTGGAATAAGGGTAAGATATGCCATGGCTATCTTCCCAAGTCATGTGCATATTGGTTATTGGTAATTGTCAAAAGAGCACATAAATAAATAATTAAAGATCTTATAATGAGTGTTTATACATAATATAATAACAATACCTATTTAATATGTATTCTATCTGGTCAAATAATAGAATTGAGAAAACAAGCTATTCTTATGTCCAATACCAATCCTGGACTAGGATGAAGAAATCACTTCATTAGTGATTGACCAAACTAAATGTCTAAAACCCATCACCCTAATATTCTGATTGCATGCAGGCTGCAGACATTCAAAAGTTCAGAGAAATAAAAATCTAGGCTAAAGAGCTCCAGAGAGAGCAAGTTGTCTTGAGACTAGTGTAAAATTAGATTATTTGTAAGCGCTTAGGCTAGACAGGTATTATTCTTACATTATTAATAGCCAGAATCTGTTCTTTCTTTGGCAGAAAAGCTCGTTTGGTTAGAACATTACTTTAAATTCCATATTCATGTATCAATAAAGTCCAGGTTCAATTAACATGCTAGTATTGGCACTAATCAGGCTGGCAACACCTGAAGAGGAGAGGAGAATAATATCATGTGAAACATTGTGTTAAGTTCTATACACTATGCTATTACTAACAGTTTAAATAAAGTTTGAAATTTTTCTTAAGACCCTTTATTTCTAATATTAGATAATGGAAATAGGCCAACATATAATATATTATTAAATGCTATCATCACAAATCTCTGTTCAAACATTACTATATTATATAAGTATATTTGATTCATTGAAATCTATCTCTTTATTTGATTTCTCAATATACAACATAATAATATTTGTCTGAAGTTCTGCAATAATGGAATTTTAATAGTAATTATACATTGGTCTGTTCCTACCATTAATAGTACTCGACACAATGCTTTAAGGAGTATTATTCTCATTACTTCTTCAGGTGTTGCTGGCCTAACCATTGACAGTACTAGCATAGGAATCGAACCTGGATTTTTTAGATTTCATGATTATTGAATTTAAAATAACATTCTAACCGAGTGAGCTTTTCTGATACATAATAGCTCTTGCCATTAATAACAAGAATAATATCTTGGTTTAGTTTATGCTCTTATAAATAATTATCTAATCCTACAATAGCCTCAATGCAATTCACTCTCGTTGGAGCTTTTTAGCCTGGATTTAGGTTTCTCTGGACTTTTTGTATTCAATCAGAATATTATGGTGATGTGTCTAAGCATCTAGTCCAATCAATCATTCATAGGCTGATTTCCTCAAACTAATCCAGGATTGGTCTCAGGAATAAAAATAACTTGTTTTTTTCAATGTAAATACAAACGACTACAAATAATTTATATGAACAATCCAGTTTTATAGTATTTGTGGTACTATATTATAAAAAAAATATTACTATCATTTTTATTTAAGTCATCAGATTCAAAGATTTTGTGCATTATTCAGCTAATAATCTAACTTTATGTGATCAAAGTTTACTAAGTATACGTTAAAATATATACATTCAATTTTAAATAAATAATCATGTAATTTGTTTATGACATGTACATTAGCTAAAATATATTCATTCAATCATTTTTATAGATTTAAATTCTCATGGATGTTATTTTGTTTACGGTAAAAATATGATCATAAAGACAACCAGTCGTCTTTTAAAAATCTTTATCTTGCATTTGGATTTGAGGGTGTGTCACATACTTACTATAACATCAGTGAATTTAACTTGGTTAAACAGTGCATGTCAAAGGCTGATTACCATCTGATTAAGAATTACTGACAAAAACTGCGCTTGTAAAATTATATTGTTATTAACTTTATTATAATAGTTGTAAAATATGGTCATCATAATTTTAAGTTATTTGGGGGGGGGGGGACAAAAGATTTTGTGCATTATTCTGCTAATAATGTAACTTTATGTGATCAAAGTTTACTAAGTATACGTTAAAATATCATACGTTCAATTTTAAATGTAATTTGTTTATGACATGTTCAAAATAATACTGCTTTGATTCATTAAAAAAATACACTATCAGCAATAATAATAATTTACATTATTAAAACTCCAGCAATCAGTTGCACATTATATTTTTTTTTTCCAATTTTTATTTAATTTTGACAGCATTTATGTAAGATAAATACATTTACGAAATACTGTTTTAGAAAAAAAAAGATATAACATTACAAAAAAAAAAAAACCCAGAGTTATTGGTCAGATGTTTCAAAAATAAAAGACTTTGATAATAGACATAAAGTGCACTGAAAATAAATTTTATGTATGTATGTTCTGTATAATATTAAAATAAAGTTATAATGTACGTTCCGTTGAATTAATTTAAAAAAAAAACAAAACATTTTTTTAATACAAGCTTTATATTTTGATTTAATGAATAGTGATTTAATTATTCACTGGTTACATAAGAAGCAAAATGATAGATTGTCAATGAAAAAATTACTTTAAAAAAAAAAAGATTATAACTATTCAAATGTTTTATACAATGCATTTACTCATACATTAGTACTTTTTTAAAAAAAAGTAATATGTTTAGTAAAATGTTTATTCATTAATTAACACTTTTTTTAATTTAAGGATTTCTTTTTTGTTATCGGATTTTATATATTTTGAATTTAAGATAAATTACCCCCCCCCCTGTAGGAACTCATTATAATTGTTTATTTTTTATATGAGATTTTGATTTGCAAAGCACTGTGGTGAAACAATTCTTTCCATGATAAAGTCATAATTTCAAATTTACATGTAAAAGTTTTTGGAGCTGATGTCTAATAACTTGAAGATTAAAAAAAAAACCAATTATTAAAAGTAAGTGAAGAAAAAATAAATGGGATCTCGCCTTAGAATTATGACCATCATTAAAATTACATTAATAGAATAGAAAGTATAGGACATTATTAGTTTTTTTAAAAAATAGAATTATGAGAGGAATGTAATTAGAGAAAAGAGTATTAAAAAAGATTTGATGTTGAATATTTTAGAATTGGTGAAAATGGGGGAAAAAATGGAATTGTATTTTGATTAATTTTTATCTCTCACACATACATATAATCAGTGTTCAGTTTATATTAAGGGAGCAAATCATCAAACTTTAATGGACAAGCTTCAATCTTCTCCAGCCTCCAACTCTTCAGCCATCCATACCATTGAAAATCAGAAATGATGGAATGTCCATGTCCCCTGTTGATGCTTACATAATTGTCATACCCATGTTAACCTTATCACTGTGTTCAAACCTCATATAATTTGCATCTAAAACCCCAAGTATATTAATTAGACTTGTGTTCAATCAAATATAACATTTTACTATGTCATTTATATATTTCCTTTTTAATTGCCGGATTATTCTAGGAACCTGCTTTCTTGTCATTTAGTTCAATGTTTTCATTTTAATATCTAGAATGAATGGCAAGAGAAATATAATTAGAGTATATGAATCATTTTTAATTGTTATATATGTATGATTCATTTATGAGTGACAGTTTATAATAATAAAAAGACTATATATAACTTTTGTATTTGAAATAATATTTAGTCTATTTTTAAAATGTATTTCCTTATTGATTTTTTTTAACAGAATCATTAACTTTTATCAAATTTCATATATAATAGCATTTCTCTGCGAATATAAAAGGTCACTTACTTATATCCCTGTTTTATGTTACACAAATATTTATTAAATATGGATTTTTTTAAAAAAAATATTATTTTAATTGAGTTTTAAAAATGGCAAGAAACAAAAAGGGTTGAAAATTTGCAATTAGCAATTAAATCTGATTAAAATAATTGGTCGTAAAACTTTTTTCCTTTTTATTGGAAAGGGGGGGGGTCATTAAAAATGTTTAAATAGTGAATTATTGATGGAGGGAAAAAGATAAATGTTTTTTTATGCACAAAAAATAAAATATTAAATAATTGTTTTTTAAAATATATATTTTAAAGTATTTATTCTTTATATTTTACATTTGTTAATAAATTTAAGTCACGTGATGTATGGCTTGATTTCCTTACTATTATAGTTTGGCTTTTGAGGCTTTGGCGATGTTATACTGCTAAGACTATTAATATATGGTGTATCTGAATTTTGTTCAGTCCCGTATGGCTATTTAAGTTAGATAGCTGGATTTGAAGATATATAAACGTCCGAAAATTTCAGATTTTCTACTTAATAGTTAAGTATTCGATAAATGCTGGGCTTGAGTTCGTATTTTATATCTAGTTATTTGTTTCTACAAACATTTTGTAAGAAATTTTGAGAGAATCAGTGGGAGGAGGGTTAAGTGGGCTTAAGTTGAGTTTTTAATTGGTAATAGGCTACAATTTATACAGTATGGTAATTCAATGTTATAAGTGGAAAATAACATTAATAAATAATTATTCAAGAGTTTTGTTGCTATGGAATTCATAGCAGTTCAAATATTAATGAAAAACATGATAATTGGGATTAGACTATCATTATTTCAAATTCCACTATCCAGATTCTTCTATCTTTTTATGTTTCTTAGATCAGCTATTACTGCATCACAAAAACTATACACAAAATCTATCGATGAAAAAACTGAATTGTTAAAAAAAAATGTTCTGCCCTTTAAATATCTTTGATAATAATAATGATGATGATGACGAACAATCACTAGTAAAAGAATATGGCCATTTTAATTCCAAAAGAAAAAAGAAGGGGGGGGTGCTGTAGAAAGTTTTACGATGACTACACAAACCAACCAATCAGTGAACCACAAATATCCCCACATAAAAAATGGTGATCCATTTTTCTGATTATATTTTAGGATGCTATCTTTTAATTTTTTCAGCAAAAAAATTTGTTTTTTAAAGTACTTTAATACGATGTCTAATTCGACTTCTCCAATGTATTCTATTCTCTCTTATGTCCTCCCAATCAAAACAATCAACATCGTACTTCTTTGGAATATTTTCCAGTTAATCCTTATGGCATAGACAGCTCTCCTATGATAAACCATCCTTTTAGAAAGTCTTCCAGTGTTCATTTTTTTATACGTTCTTCCAACAGGGGTGTGATTTTACAAAAATTAGACTCGATAATATCATATTCATTGGTTAGGTTTATGATCCTGCCATTGTATTTTTAAAACTTTACGGAATGTCCTTAAATAAGACTTTTTTAATGCAGTTATAGTGTGTTGATACAGTGTCCAAATCTCACTTCCATATTTTAAATTTGATAAAATTATAACTCTTTGAAACGAACCTAATTGCAGTAATTATTTCAACGTGATGGAATACTTTATCTTTTTTTTCCCATGTGTCAAAGCACATGGGAAAAAAGATAAAGTATCCCATCACATTACTTTATCTTTTAACTTGTTAAAAGCAGTAATAGCACGTTGGAGTCTGTGTTAAAACGGATTTACATTCTCAAGATGATAACCATCCAAGCTAAGAGTTGCTGAGGACTTTTCTTCGGTCACTGATTGATAAAGGACATTAGTTTTTTGAACATTAATTAATAAACCAAGGTCCTTATATGTTGCATTAAGAACATTATAGAAATCATTTTTAGCCGACGAAAATAGCCCAATTGTTGACACCTTGTCAATCCAAATAAGAAGTTCTTGTTTTCACTTTTAATCAATTCAAATTGAAAATTCTTCCATGAAACCTATATTGTATATTGATCCCTGTTTGTTTAAGCCACTTGTAATTAATCCCAAAGATCCATTGTCAAATTGGGAACAAGATTGGAGTGAATACAAATCCTTACTTAGCACCAATTTTCATTCAAATGCTTCAGATTTTCCACCTGTAGTTATAACCAGTTCCTCTTATTCCATCACGTAGAAGCTGTATAATGTGAATGAATTTTAGTGGACAGTCAACTAATTTTGAACAACACCATGTCCTATTAACTGAATCAAATGCTTTCCCAGTCAATAAAAGTAATGTATAAGCCACTCCTTTGTTCCTGATATTTTTTTTTTGCATTTACCTGGCAACGGAAATAATGGCCGTAGTACTTCTTGATTTTTTAAAACCACCTTGACTCTCGGTTGCCATTCATGTATAATATATCAGTAATATCTTTAATATCAGTGGTGACTGGTTGATAAGCACTGTGGTGTTGCAGCTTTCTCCGTTAAAAAAAAAAAAGTTAAATTGTGCTTGAAAATATCAAAATTTGCATAATTATTATGCATATACAACTAATTAAACCATTTTTAAAAAGAGTCACTACTAATTATAGGAGTGCCTGAAATGTCATATTCGGTAAATTTCAGCAAAACCTGCCAATATTCATTTGCTTTAATCAACATGCGAAAACTAGTGCCGTTGGAGCTGCTTATTACAGCAGTATCAGTAATTAATTGAGAGTGAGGTATATCTATTCTGGTTTCTCTTCCGAGCGAATATAAATTTTTATTGTTTTTACTTAGGATAAGCAATAAAATATTCTTTTTTTAAATAATTGACATATAAATATTTATTATAATAATTGAAAAAGCAAGTTATATATAATGTGACATTACTTTTATAAGCTTGTAGTTACAAAAATGCAATACAGAGAGTGCACCAATAGCTCAAACAAGCTCTTAATTAATAAGTGTGGTATGAGAAAATATTTAAAATCTCTATCCAGAACACCCTCATCTCCAGACCAACTGGTTTCGAGCTCATGACTCACGTCAGTGGAGCGCTAGAATATTCGGACACTAGATCTAAAACATCAACTCAAAAACCAGCTCTTATTTCATATGTATATTTAAGTAGAAACTCTGAAATTTTCAGACATGAAAATGTCTTTAAATCCAGCTATCTAACTTAAATAGCTATATGGGACTGAACTAAATTAAGATCTACCATATTTTAATAGCCTCAGCAATGTTATATAATAATAAAATAAATAGCTGAAATACACAGGCTTATATATACCTGCGTCTATATATGTAATAGACAGGGTATGAGCACAGACTTTCACATGACCCACCACTCTCCACACTATCTCATAACACTGATACACCTGAACACACATATGTTGAAAAGATAAATAATCACCAATATACGTATTTCATGCTAAACCAGCAATCATCAGTTGGTCCAGATTACCATCTCTACACATATATGCTACAAGTGCTCAGATATATATTAAGATAGCAAATTCTCCTACTTTAATGGACAGGCTTCAATCTACTCCACACTCCAACTCTTCAACCGTCCATCCAATTGAAAATCTGATGATGGAACACTCAAAGGCCACCCTAAGGACGAGATTATTGTCACACCCATGTTGACCTAAAGCCAATCTGACCCCTCATGTGCAGGACATAATCCATTAAATACATATACAAGGGATAGGCAGACATCTCTAATATGTAATAGCTGAAATACACAGGCTTATATATACCTGCGTCTATATATGTAATAGACAGGGTATGAGCACAGACTTTCACATGACCCACCACTCTCCACACTATCTCATAACACTGATACACCTGAACACACATATGTTGAAAAGATAAATAATCACCAATATACGTATTTCATGCTAAACCAGCAATCATCAGTTGGTCCAGATTACCATCTCTACACATATATGCTACAAGTGCTCAGATATATTGGTGATTATTTATCTTTTCAACATATGTGTGTTCAGGTGTATCAGTGTTATGAGATAGTGTGGAGAGTGGTGGGTCATGTGAAAGTCTGTGCTCATACCCTGTCTATTACATATATAGACGCAGGTATATATAAGCCTGTGTATTTCAGCTATTACATATTAGAGATATCTGCCTATCCCTTGTATATGTATGTAATGGATTATGTCCTGTACATGAGGGGTCAGATTGGCTTTAGGTCAACATGGGTGTGACAAGAATCTCAGCCTCAGGGTGGCCTTTGGGTATCCCATCTTCAGATTTTCAATTGGATGGACGGTTGAAGAGTTGGAGTGTGGAGTAGATTGAAGCCTGTCCATTAAAGTAGGAGAATTTGCTATCTTAATATATATCTGAGCACTTGTAGCATATATGTGTAGAGATGGTAATCTGGACCAACTGATGATTGCTGGTTTAGCATGAAATATGTATATTGGTGATTATTTATATTTTCGACATATGTGTGTTCAGGTGTATCAGTGTTATGATATAGTGTGGAGAGTGGTGGGTCATGTGAAAGTCTGTGCTCATACCCTGTCTAATAAAATAAATATTAATTTAAATATTTATCATGATGCGGTGTAAGTGTTGAATATGTATAAAAAATATATTTTTCCAATTCTCCTTACATGAAAATAATTGAAATATAAAAGTTGAGATCGATCTACTCCAGGTATTATTATTTATCAAACAGTAATTAGTAAAAATAAAAAATACATTAAATTTTGAAACAATGATTGGTAGGGAAAATTAAAATGGGTGGGTGGTTGAGAAATTTGAAATTTTCTGTTTCCTTTTCCTTGCTTATTTTTCTGCAGAAGATTCTGTAATAAAACATCCATGTTTAAACATTTCACGGGCTGCTACTATTCATTACATAATGATTATTAATTGTCCATAACTTATAGAAATCAGTAATATTTACTGAGGCTGTAACCTCGAGAATATGCGTGTAAAATGCGATAGTAGGGACCTCTACAGTTGTTCAACCACAAGCTTACGCTATGGAAGAAAAGAGGGGAACCCTTCTTTACTTCAACCTACTTTCTATTTAAATAGGTGAAGCTGAAGCGGTTAGATCTGCGAGCTTGAAGCTATTCTATACTTCACTGATTAAGTCCACATTTCTTATTACACATTAATACTCGCGAAATCTTTCGATTTACAACGAGTTAATGGAAAGATTTTATAGTTAGAAATCTTTACAGTAATTTAAAGTTGTAATTATAAAGTTTACTGTCAACATAAATTCAAACAATAAAAATATTGCAGCAGCAGTTAATACCAAAATTGAAAGGAAAAATATTTCATCAGACTTTAATACCTATATTATTTTATAAAGAAATTACATTTATCCTTAAACTAACTAACTACATACGATATGCAGAAACAACAAAATGAAAATATGATTTTACGCTAAAAGTTCTCTTTTCAATATATGACAGCAGTTTTCTAATCCATTGCAATTATATATATATATAGTTGTTTTTGCAAATAATGCTTTAGAGCTTCAGGAGATGTTGCAGTAGTTATCAGATGAAAGTAAAAAAGTAGGACTAATGTTCAATGGATTTTCTCAAAAGATGAAAATGAAGATCGAATATGATGAGTTTGAAGAAGTTAACAAATACAAATACCTTGATCAGATTATTACTGCAGATGGAATCATAATGGATGAAATTAGTTATAGAATTAAACTGGGTTGGAGTGTTTTTGGTAGAAATGACAATATTTAAAAAAAAAGCCTATGTGTTTGAAAAGGATGGTTTTAAATAAATGTGCTTTACCAGTTCATACTTATGGATCTGAGACTTGGACACTTAATAGAAGAGCAATACAGAGACTTCAAACCACTCAAAGAATTATGGAGTGATGCATATTAGGAGTAAGAAATCAGAAACACAATTTATGGGTAAGAGAACAAACAGGTGTTACTGATATCATTGGAAGAATTAAAAGATTGGAGTTGGGCTGGACATATTGCTAGAAGAGATGATAATAGATGGGCATTTGAAATCTTAAACTGGATTCCAAGAGATTGTAAACGACCCAGAAAGAAACAGGTGTTACTGACATCGTTGAAAGAATGAAGTTGAATTGTGTTGGATATATTGCTAGAAGAGATGATAATAGATGGACAATTGAAATCTTGAACCGGATACCAAGAGATTGTAAAAGACCCAGAAAAAGACCACATGTGAGATGGGTGGATGAAATAAGAAAGTGTGCAGGGGTGATGTGGAGAAGAGAGGCTAGACATCAGAGGATTGATTGTGGAGAGACTTTCATCTTGCAGTGAATTGATAATGGTTGACAATGATGATAATCTAAATAAAAGACAAAGCATGTGTCCAGATTTTAATATCCCTAAAACGTGTATAAAGGATTAAAACTTTTTCTTAAGCTGGTGCAATTTATAACTTCATATAATATTCAGAAGGAAAAAAATTGAGATTCTGTGTTAAAAGTTCCCTCTCTTTATAAATGAAAGATAGTTAAAATGTGACAGCAACATCTGTCAAAATAAAAGGTTTATGGTTAGATATTTTCATATCCTAATACATTTTTTTTATAAAGAAGTGAAACTTATCCTTAAGCTGTGTGAAATTCATAATTAGGATATGATATCTAAAAGCAAGAAAAAGTTACTCTTGTATTAATAGTTTTTTTTTCAGAATGTAAATGGGAGAGGGGGAAGTCGCATTTGCTTTTACACAGTGCTAAAGTAATTTACAAAAATAATTTTCTAATGAATTTTCTGCCTCATATAAATGCAAAATTTTTTTCTAATCAAATAAATGTGGCGAACCCCCCCCCCCCCATTAAATTAACTTTCTAAAGCAATATTCACTAGGGTAATAAATTAAAAACAAGTATGCTATAGTAATTTTCCAGAAGGTCTGGGATGATGGTATTTTAGTTGTATTTATATATTGGACTATTTTAATAAAGTTATATTTTTCTAAAGACATTCAATACTTATATTAGATGATGGAAATAGTCCAATATATAAATACATACTACATTTAAATACATGTATATTTTCTATACCAATCTTAAGTATAATTATAAGGCTTGAACAAGACTTTTAAACTCCCTACAACCCTCTATTCAACCGATACACATGACCACATACATGTGAAAAGATAAATGATCTCCAATATATGTATTTTGTGCTGAACCAGCACTCATCAATTGGTCCAGATCACCATCTTCCACACATATGTGCAATCAGTGCTCAGTTTATATTAAGATAGCAAATCTTCCAACTTTAATAGACAAGCTTCAATCTTCTTCACTCTTACTCTTCAGCCATCCATATCATTAAAAATCTGATGATGTAATGCTCAAAGCCCTTGCTGATGCCAATGTTATTGTCATACCCATGTTGACCTTGGGTCTTATCTGACATATTAATGTTTTATGGACATATCAAAGTCCTATGTGTGAAAGGTCAGATTGACTTAAGGTAACATGGGTATGACAACAACATTGACATCAACAAGGGTTTTGAGCATTGCATCTTCGGATTTTCAACGATATGGATGGCTTAAGAGTTATCGTTGAAAATCCGAAGATGCAATGCTCAAAACCCTTGTTGATGTCAATGTTATTGTCATACCCATGTTGACCTTGGGTCTTATCTGACATATTAATGTTTTATGGACATATCAAAGTCCTATGTGTGAAAGGTCAGATTGACTTAAGGTAACATGGGTATGACAACAACATTGACATCAACAAGGGTTTTGAGCATTGCATCTTCGGATTTTCAACGATATGGATGGCTTAAGAGTTAGGGAGTGGAAAAGATTGAAGATTGTCTATTAAAGTTAGAAGATTTGCTATCTTAATATAAACTGAGCACTGATTGCACATATGTGTGGAAGATGGTGATCTGGACCAATTGATGAGTGCTGGTTCAGCACAAAATACATATATTGGAGATCATTTATCTTTTTCACATATATGTGGTCATGTTTATTGTTTGTATAGGATGGATTATATGGCTGTACTAGTTTGAAAGTCTTTGTTCAAACTCATAACTAAATACACACTATAGTACTTCTTTTTGAACATTTTTACTGGGACTTTTTGAACATTTTTACTGGGAAAGCTAGTAAAAAGGAAAAAAAAAAAAATTATAATCAAATAAATATAAATAGGTAATGATTTTTTTCTTCATTAAAATACTTTTTTTAAAACAATATTTATTACTATAAACTAAACAAAAAATACAGTGCTACAATACTTTTAAATATTTTATCCTTCACTTTTTCGAAATAATATATTTATTCTTATTCAAAATGCTAATTTTTGTCAAGCGTTGGTGGCCTAGTGGTTAGCATAGCTGCCTTCCAAGCTGCTGGCCCGGGTTCGTTTTCCGGTCAACGCATTTGACATGTGAAAAAAAAAAAAAAATGCAAATTTTTATCACAATTAAATACATATAAGTAATGAATTTAAATTTATTTTATTTTTATAAAGTTAATTTTTTTTAAGGAATATTAATTAATACATTACATTTAAATTATGCTAATATATTACATTTGATTTTAAACATTTTTGATTTTAGTGATATAATGAATTGGTATTTATGTACATAGTGTCATTCATTGCCAAAAATTTTCCAAATACATGAAGAAATTTGAACCATGGATTTTAGAATAATGTATTCAGTTTATATATATATTGTGGCTACTAAACTGCGGACTATTTATTCATTTTGGATAGTTGAAATGCTTAATACTACTAAGGTTTTGATTATATAGATTATCTTAATTAAGAAAATCCTATTTGCTAATTCTGGATAATTGAAATGCTAAATATTGCTGAAGGTTTTGATCAGTGTATACATGTAGTAATTTTGTGTGGATGCAATGAAAAAGTGTAACCGCATTTATGTATATTAGATTAAGTAGCCGCAAATTGGTTAATATCACAGACATTCATATAATTAAAACATTTTGAAGCAATTTACTCTTAGTTTTTTTTTAAAAAACTATTATAAGCTCGAGCATGTACTTATTCTTCTCATTATCTCCAAGTTCAATCCATCTCCGATTTCTAGTCTATCTTCTCCACCTCATCCCAGCATACTTCCTTATTTTATCCATCTATCTCACATGTGGTCTTTTTCTAGATCTTTTACAAAATGATTAGATACAAAGTCATATTATGAATTAATAGGTAATTAATATAGAGTTCTTGCAGTGGTTACATCTAGCATATGATCAATCATACAAGGAATCGAAACGTCAAAAGCATTGTAAAATCATTGTTACTATTCTTGAATAATTTTATTTATATGTGAAGAAAAAAAATTGCATATCCTTGAACATTATACAAAAATCTGACATGCTGAATGATTAGATAGACAAAATATTGTTTGTTTCTTGTATAAGTAATATTGAGTTAAATTGTTATTTTTCTGGGATAAAATTAGCTTGTATGTTACTGGGGGCAAATCAGCAACATGTATGATTAGTACATGTCTTTTTTACGAACAAGAAGTGCATCAAACATTGTAATGATGGGAATAATTATGTACTAAACCACCAAATATCACATGATCACCATCTCATGCTAGCACATAACTGTTAGTAAACAGGCAAAAACTCTCCATATAGTAGCTAGATAGGGGTTTTATGCACAAGCCTTCTGGCATCCATTGATTACTCTGGTTAGCACAAGGTGGCACTACTATATGGAGAGTTTTTGCCTGTTTACTAATAATTATGTATGTAAGATAATTGCTTTTGTAGGTCTTATTAAAATGTCTGCATTATTCATTTTAAACTTTTTAGTGTTCGACATGTTTTTAATTGATGTGACGATATTTGACAATCTTGCTGAAAATATTGTGCAACTGTTTAAAATGATATTTTCAGGAAATATTTTTACTACAAAGTTTAGATTTTGTCTCTTATAATATTTAGAATAATTATACTTTTGATAGTTATTAAATTTATTGTGTGTAATTATGATTTTGATCCTTTGCAGTTCCTACTTAATAGTATTTGCTTTTAGTCATTCTTTGTTGCCATTAGTGAGTTTATTAGACATAAATAAAAATAATTTATTGAAGTCTTGGTATAATTTCAGTCAATTCAAAACTATTGTCATAAATGTAGTTTTGATTAAAAAAATGTGAGAATAATTTCATGTATTATACAGTTAATGATAAATTTTAAATGATGAACAAGCAATACAAATAAGTTGAAGAACATTCATAACTTTAATATTTATTTAAATAGTGTGTATCTCTGCCATCATAAGAACTGCATGATTTGAAGAATTTCTAACTTATTTCAAATGGCTACCACACTTAATAAAATGCGACATCTCATGCAAAAAGTAAAAAAAAATCATAGATGACATGTTTGTATATATAGTGTGGGTTATTTAGATTTGCATAGTATATATTGTAAAAAAAGTTGTAAACATTGATTACAATATGCATGCATTAGATACATTTCCCCCTCCAAAATTAACTGTGTGGTTACTGTTAATAAATAACAAATGCTTATTGTCTTAGCAGTACAATTAAGTGTGATATTAATAAAGATTGTTTTTTTTAATTCTAAATAATTTCACACGAATAATATAAGAAAAAAATGGCACGTGAGAAAAATTTTTTTTTAGTATATTGATCAATAGTTTTGTGGAAGAATACAAAAAATTGGCAAACTGCTGAGCTTGATTTTCCTTTCTTGGGCCATTTTTGTGTATATTTGTGCAGGGTAACTACATGTTTTTTTTCTAGTGATATTGAAAAAAAATTTTTTAATGTTTACAGCCTACATGCATTTTCAATTGCAATTGTAGCAGCAATTAATATATCGAACACCACATCATTTTTTCAACCCATAGATCAAAGATTCATCTCAACAAAGCAATATATATTAACATCAGCAAGTAATCCAGCATTTTGTCACACTTTGGATAAAGACATCTGTAATTGGTAATGCCAATATTGTAGAGCTTTTGCGATCGCATATGGAAGCATTAACTAATGAGGAACTAATGCAACTGGATAAAGAAAAGAAAATTAACTAATCTCCAGAGAAAAACCTGGATATCAGAAAATTGAAGGACTGATTTTGTATCCACGAGGTCATGAACAGAACTTTCGAATAATGTGACCCCAATTTAGAATGCTCCATGAAATCTAAAAATGCCCCAAATCAATGAATGAGGCTTTATAATATGTTGTACATCTGGTATTTTCAGCTAAAAAAGCCAAGATCATCAAAGGATTTAAAAGACAATGATAGACTCTTTGAATGAACAACTGATGACTCAGAAAACTGGATGACAGTGCATGCAGAATGGATGGATTACAAGAAAGAATTTTAATCTTTT
Organism: Epiperipatus broadwayi; assembly: GCA_028023455.1. NCBI lineage: Eukaryota > Metazoa > Onychophora > Udeonychophora > Euonychophora > Peripatidae > Epiperipatus > Epiperipatus broadwayi. The sequence goes on from JAQFVV010006306.1 coordinate 2,772,844, forward strand.
TTTTACATAGATTTAAGTTGTATTATCATGCATTCATATGCATTTTAAATGCATATCGTATAATACATCTAGCATAGTGTACATTAGGGTTTTTTATTTGTTAATACAATATTAATAATTTATGCTATAATTTTTATCCACAGGAATTGGCTACATTTTTTCGCATAGAAGACCATTATAGTCTCTTGCTTTTTGTATGATCTCTTTGTTATGTGATGGTTTTAGTATACCAATTGTCCTCACTAAGTGGGGCAAAGAGATGTTAAGAATGAATGGAAAATATATTTTTGCAGTATTTGAAAAATTTGAGAAGCTATATTAATTTCCTCTTTATAAACCAGTCTCCGTTTTTATTGATGGGAAGATTCTAAGTCATACTCCATTTTATTTTGCAAGAATGATGACAAATATCTGGATTTATTTATTGTATTAATAAGTCTTATGTGACCAAAGTTTAAATATATCAGATATTTTAAATGCTATATTTAAATTTATCAACTTTATTTCAAATAAAAGTACTCCAAAGTAAAGAAAATGATACGGAATTTCTATTGCACAGTAAGGTTTGTTGATTCAATAGTAGTAAATTTATGAAAACAGTTTTTGTATTAATTAACGATATAATTTTTTTCATATAAGTAGAGATATTTATCCATAATTTAATGAGAAAGTCATTATTAGATTTATGATTTTAGTAGAATTTTGCAATACTTATTATGCTGAAGAAAATTTCCCATATTTGTTAAAAGATTTTCTATGAAAATCCCAACACGGTTCATTTAATTTTAAAAATGTTATAAATTGGAATAGAAATAGTTTAAAATAAAATTAATTGAAGATTTAAAAATTTCAATAAAACTGAATTGATTGTTTCTTTGATCAATAATCCATTTCAAAATATCTTAAATATCACCAAAATTTTAAATAAATTTGATATGACCAGCGAGTGCTTCATAGACCATGAAATAGTCTGCATTCAAAAATATTTACATTTGAAATCACTAAAGGAAGAAAATATTTGGAAACAGATAAAGAAATATTGGCAGTAACAATCTTACCCTCTCAAAATTGTTGATTTGTTTTGGATTGGGGCTTATTTGTCAAAATCTGCTTTTTCAAGTACCTCATAAAAAGCAGATTAAGAATTTAAACAACAAACATTTGAACAAATATACCTATTTATCATCCTGATTATAAAAGTCGTCTAGATTTTTACACTGTCAAATTTCACATTAATAATTGTTGATCTATAATTGATAATTTACCTTTTATCATTTTTGAAATTTATTGCTTATATAATTAAAAAATATTCTTAATCAATTTAGTGACATGTTTTTTCCATCCAATTACAACAGTCAAAAACACCAAAAGAAGATGTTATATTTCACGAGGTCTAAAGTAAAAGGAAGATATTTAAAGATAGAAATTGCAGCAGTGAATCACTTCCTGTTTTCATAAATAAACTGAATTATTTTGACTATTAATGAATAGTATCCACCATAAGAAGTTGAGATTTTAAGTGCTGATATTACTTCTCAGTTTATGTTAGACATACATTCTCATCTTGTGATTTAATGAATATAGAGTTCAGATATTTATTCGAATAGTTTTTCCGAGTATGCCATAATAAATTTCCAAATATTAAATTTTTATTAGGGAAGACCAAAGGAGGAAAATATATGAATGATTTTGTAGAAAATAGTAAACTTTCTCTGCTTAATTTTTTTTTCAAAATTACAACTGTTAGCACATTTGCAATGACCGGATACTTACAAAATTTTGGATTGCACAAATGATAATTTTTTAAAAAAAAACATATAAATGCCATTTAAAATGGCCAATTTTATTGGAAAGAATACATTTCACAGATAATTATTTAAATTGCTAAGTGAAGTTGATAGTGAGGTTAGTTACTAGATAAATCATATGACATTCTAGCAGATTGAATACAACAGTTCCATTTAGTTTATTTTTTTATTTTGCTACAAATTGATCCAGATAAAATGATCTTAACAGAGAGCTTCAGTCCTCAAGTGGAAATAAAATTTTAATAAGATATTAATTTTATTCTTTCGAAGAAAGTAATTTTTATTCACAATTAAGTAAAAAAAAAAAAGTGCTTTCTAAGCACATCTTACTATCAGATTGAATCTCAAACATTGAAACTTAAGCATAGAATTACAAGATAAAGAATAACGTTGACAAAAAGTTTTCAACAATACTTAAAAATCAAATTTAAATCATGATGACAGTTTTCATATACACCCGGCTCTCATTTTATGCAGATTTATTTAATGTGATTTTGAAGTTATGCGATTCATGTTTCTTCTTAATATCTTTGTATGCGGGCTTTTTTTATGCGATAAAAATGATTAGATAAGAAGTCGAGCTCCGATAATGCGCTATTATTTTAAATATTATAAATTTCGCGCACTCACATCCTATTTAAAGTAATAGCGCATTATCGGAGATCGACTTCCATCTAATAATTTGAATATTTTCAGCGCTTTATAATAGTACTGTAATAGATTTATGCAATAAAGAAGTTCATAATTCACTTAAAATCAGGATTTCCCCATTTTATATACACACATTAAATTTTACAAGATTATAATGTAAATCTGTTCAAACATTATAGATGCCTATACTATGTATGTTGTTGTTTTTGCATTTTAAATTGCTATCTATTTTTGCTATTTAAAAAAAGAATACATAATCAATCAATCATTTAGTGTCTGCAAGTTTATTTTTAAAAGATGAGTAAGAGCGTTGGGCACAATTAAATTTGACAATTAAAAATTAAAATCTGATTTTTAATTGTAATTAACAATTTAAAAATTACGTAATGTAATCTGAAATTACTGTGATCGTGAAACAATGAAATTTGATTTTTAAATGGAATTGAAAAGTAAAAAATTAAAGACAAAAATAAGAATTTAATTTTTGTTAGTTTTAATTAAATTTTGCCCAACAGCGGTGAGTCGGTGTCTTTTTATTATTGTAAATCTAAGTTCTTATTTTTATTTTAAACTTTTAGTTTACCCTAATGGAGAGGAAAAAACACCCAAGAAAACGAATTTCTTTGGAAACAAAAAATATAAATTTTAGATCGTTTAGTGAAATGGGAAGGACTAACAGCGATTGGAAAACGTTTTAGTTGTATTTCCTCTTGATTTCGTTTAAGGAGAAGCTACAGTACATCACATCACATCATGATGAATCTAATGTCTCAAATAGCGATAATAATTAAAATACCATACATGTATGAAAAAAATGTAAATTACGCATAAAAATATATTGTTTTGAATAAAATTAAATACTGTAGTTAATAAAAAAAGTAAGAAAAGTTTGTCTTGTAGCAATTTTTTTCAAATTTGAAATTTTTTAATTTTTTTTTATGCGAATTTTAAAGTAATTTTATGTTGTTGCTTTCCTTTTATGCGATTTTTGGAAAATTACAGTATGTATCCCCCATTTTGTAAGGTAAAGTAAGTCTATTTTTATGTGATTTCTTTTGTGCACGTTTTCTGAGGAACCTATCTACCACATAAAACGAGACCCAGGTGTACTATATATTAAGTTTTTCAGAAGAAAATTTTGACATGATTTTATGCCACTTAAAATAATTCGCTGATGAAAGTTATATATAGGTTAATGCAAGATTTAAAGACTTTTATGAAATTTAATTTATCAGGATTTTATTTTTGTCTGTTAGTAATAAATTGCAAATATAATTTAAATATCACTAATGACTGTTATTTTTATAGATAGATATAAAGACCATTAAGTAGTATTAATTATTTTTAATTAGTTCAACAATAACGAGGTTTATATCCACAACCGTTTAGGTTTTCTATTTACTATGATGTATTTATTCAGCTTTACTTTATAAGGGTTACCACAACTGGATTTAGTCAGACATGGAAATCAATAATAGAATTCTGATGAATGTATGTGATTCAATTGCAAGTATAATTTAAATATCACTAATTACTGTTAAAGACCATTAAGTAGTTTTAATTATTTTTAATTAGCCCAACAATCATCATCATCATAAATTATTATCAATCCACTGCAGGATGAAGGTCTTTCCAAGTTCAATCCATCTTTCTCCGATCTTTAGCTTCTTTTCTCCACATTACTCCTGCCCACTTTCTTATTTCATCCATCCATCCATCTCACATATGATCTCTTTCTGGATCTTTTACAATCTCTTGGAACCCAGTTTAAGATTTCATTGTCCATCTATTATCATCTCTTCTAGAAATATGCCCAGTCCAACTCCACTTCAGTTTTTTAATTTTTTCAATGAGATCAGTAACACCCGTTTGTTCTCTTACCCATATATTGCATTTTCGATCTCTTCTTGTTACTCCTAACATGCATCTCTCCATACTTCTTTGAGTGATCTGAAGTCTCTGTTTTGCTCTTCTATTAAGTGTCCAAGTCTCAGATCCATAAGTAACATCAAGATTTATATCTACAATCGGTTAGGTTTTTTAATTTATTATGACCTATTTATTTGGCCTTACTAAGAGTTACCACAACTAGATTTAATCAGGCATGGAAATCAATAATAGAACTCTGCAGAATATATGTGGTTACCAGATGCAACCTCACCTTATTTTAAGTGCTTATTGTTTCGTGTATTTATTTACTATGGGCTTATAGTTTATTCTAAGTGTAGCCTTTGTTGCCGTATCTTTTAAGTTTGATTACCTACAATGGGATAGTAATAATTATTTCTGTAGCCACATTCTATATAAATTAAAGACCGTATATTTTCCATATGAAAGTGGTTGTTTTAGAATGTTTTCATTGTGATTTCTTTATTTTATTGGGTGATTTGTTTCCAGATTTTTAAAATTACAAAAAAATTCTATTATGCTTTGTTTTTTATTCTTGCAATACCAATTTGACATCGTTTATCTCTTTTTACAACCCTGTAAGAATATTAATTTCTTATGATGTATATTTAGATGTGAATGTTATTAAATAAAATACCCATTTTATTCATGGATTAACCAAGTCCAAATATATTATTATACTCTCAAATCAGATTCCTAAAAAATTATTTCAACATATTTGCAGCAAATAATGTCTTATAACGATGTAATTTTATCGATCGGATAAAAATGGTCACATTAATCTGACTTACAGGCTGTTATACGATATGAAATCGAGCATCAATATTTCAAAACCGCATAATTTTATAATACCAGCAATTATTAAACCAGCATATAATTTCAAATAATAAAACAGATGAAATTCTAATTTTCTAATAAGTCCATAAATAAATCATGGCTATTGAATATGTCATAAAAACGTGATTGTAAATGTTGAGATTAGGAGATATAACGTTCTGAAGAAGATTCCTGGGACAATTGAAACTGTAATCTGTAGAAAAAGGGTGGAAAATAAAGCATTGTAAAAGTAGTAAAGTGATTGGACAATTGAGTATTATATGGAATGTTATTTGAAACTGTAACCGGATTTAATTAATAATTACAAAAATTGCTGCTAATATAAAAGTTTCATACTCCGAAAATATTGATGCCTAGTTTATTTACTATTTAAGAATTTGGAGATCCTATAAAACTGGCATTTTCTATCTGACCTTACTACAAGATATTGGATATTATTTGCAAGTTTGTTAAAGTGATGTATTAGGAATCTAACTTGTCTACAAGTGTATTTGAATTTAGTTGATCCGTGAATGAAGTTTACATTCATAACGTAGCATATTTAACATCCATGATTTGAATCTAACTTGTAGATTACCGAAATGTATTTGAACTTAGTTGACCAGTGGATAAATTTTATATTCTTAATATCACATATTTAATAGTTGTAATTTATTTGCAAACTTATGAAAATTATTAGAATAAATAAATAAATATTTGAAATTGAAATTTATGGTTGTTCCTATTTTCTCGTTTCATAGCAAATTTTGGAAACATTACTACATAGAATGACTTCAATTTTTATATTAATGTTTTGTTTATAGTAACTTGATTTTATAAGAATAATTATAGATTCTGTAGATATTTGAAGAGTAGGTCACATTGACATTGCTTCAGAATGAAACTTTTCATAATTAAAGTTTGTTACCGATAGTCGAAAGCTTGCTTATTTTCTATTTACTTATTTTGTCAAATATAATTATAAAAATGTTACGATAATCATTATTATATTGATATACTTAAATTGAATTAAATTTCACTGTATAGACACTGAATTGGGTTTAGATCTGTATGCGTATACAGACAAATGAGCTTGGATTGAAAATTCATTTTTACCCATAGCTTTATAGTTTAGTAAAGAAATAAAAGGTTAAAAACTATTTCAAATCAATTTGAATAAAACAACTAATTAAAAATAATAAACAAATATTTTGTTTAATTGATTTTCTCCCTATATTAGGCTTTTCAAAATACCTAATTTTCCTATAAACCACATATGATGTGATGCACAGTGACTGCTCCTTATTCAGAGTCAGGAATCTCTCAGCCACTATGCCCAGAGAAACCTGTTAGCCACTTTACCTTTTCTTTCCATTTCCTGCCCTAAGTTTTTCCCCATCTATCCTGCTCCATCCCATTTCCACAACATAATCTTTGTCAACTCCATGGCCTTTATATCTAAACATCCCTTATCTTCTCCCAAACCAGCATAAAAGCCAAGAACCCACTTTCTGTATAATCACTTTGTTTATATTTATTCTTCCACAACTTCATTATTTGCACCCTTTCTGTTTGCAGGCATTTGCATTCAATTAACAGATACCTAATATTTTCTATGCCTTCCTTACACAACTTGCAGACTAAATCACTCACATTTCCCCATTTATGTGTATATTTCCTTGTTGCTAAAGATCTACTTTTCTTGCTATTATCAGAAATTAACTCTCACCCAATTACTCTCCATACTAGTTCTCCATCTCTCCAACTCCCTATTCTTTCTTAATGCATCTATTTTTCTATTCCATTTGTATAAGTATACTGACATAAATTCTTTATCCAAATCTTGACAATTACATCTATAAACACTTCCTCTAATATTCATGTTATATGATCATTATATAATCATATAAACTATTTACATAAATATATAAATAAAATCTACATTAACTATATTTAACCAATTATATATGTATGTTGTATACATTAAATTACTTAAAAATTATCCCAAATCCAAAACTCAAACAGACTAGCTACGAAAATCAAAAACATAACCAAAGGTTTCACCGTTCTTTTAATATTAAAGGTGGATCGGAAATAAATGGATTTGTGGATGTTTAATATATATGGTGTTGTTTTTGTAGTTTTTTACACTTGAGAAGTCTGCTTGTAGTAGTGAAACCTTTGGTTATGTTTTTGTTTTTTCGTGGCTAGTCTGGGTGAGTTTTGAATTTGGGGTAATTTTAATTATTTATTGGCTAGTTTAGCTTTATGCTTGCAATGGTTACATTAAATTACATACAACTTTATACATAATTTTAAATAATTATATCTTATTTTTTACATATAATTAATGTTTAAATAATTTACTTTTAATCCATTATATGTCTATATTATATTATTCAGGAGAATATGGATAAATATGTTAATTTGGTTAATTAAAGGATCTGCAAAGTAGAGGGTAAATGGGTATTAAAGAACAATTGGAAAATTTAGTAAATATGGTATAATTAATATAGGGATGTGTAAAATATAAGACAAATTTGAAGTATGAACTTTGTGTGTATAATGAATGTAGATGTTATAGGGATCTTATTTATTTATAAAAAAAAATGAGTATATATGTATTGATGATTTGGGTGATTAGGTAAATTGGTTATGAAATATTTTTAGATAGTGAATGATATAATATATATAATGGATTAAAAGTAAATTATTTCAGGATTAATTAAATGTAAGAAATGAGATATAGTCATTTAAAATTATATGTAAAGTTGTTTGTAATTTAATGTATATAATTGGTTAAATATAGTTATGTAGATTTTATTTATATATTTATGTAAATAGTTTATATGATTACATAATGATTATGTAACATGAATGTTAGAGGGAGTGTTTGTGGATGTAATTGTCACATGGTTTATTGTAAAATTATGTATTTTGAAAAACTGGTTAAATATTTGTTTATTATTTTTAATTAGTTGTTTTATTTTAATTGATTTGAGATAGTTTTTAGTATTTTGGAAACAACATTATGGATGTTTGACCAGTATTAAGATAAAAGGTTACTACTGGATGATTGCATGAGATCCTAAGAGATCTAGATGCAATGCTCTGAGATTGAAGTATTTTCACTGATGAAAGTCGTGGATGAGCAGTCACTACATAGAGATTTTATGCATAAACCTTCTTGCATCCATTGATTACTTTGGCTTGCACTGGATATCACTACCATATGGAGAGTTTGTCAAGGATTTTGAATTGTTATCATTATTCAAAGAACAACAAAAGAAAATAAACATATGTATATGCCAATTAGTGAATTAAACAAGAGATATGTAACCTAATACCCAATTTTTATATCGCTTTTATAGCTCCTTTATTTGCCCCATGAATTGATAAAATCTATATCATTAGTAATAAAGAGCAAAGATATGTTTTTCCAATTTTATTATTAACTAAAGTTATATGAATATTGAATCATTTTTTAATTTGGTATTTTATTTGCCAATTTATTTATCTTGTATAACTTTTTAATTACTAGTTTTATCACAACTTTCATCTTTAAACTTTATTGCTATGAAGAATTAAGATAATTTAAAAATCATCTAACTTTCCTAATAGTTAATTGTTTCAAAATGCTTGTCACCATTGTGGCCCACATGTGTTAGATTTGTAGCATAAGCATTGTAAATGATAAACCTGTAAGGAATACAAGATCTTGGGAAACATATTATTAATATATATTTTCCAGAAATAATATCAAATTCACCACTTCCTTTATTTTGCTGTAATATGTTATATAAATGCAATTTATACACTCTACTTTGGACATGTTTTAGTAAAAATCTTTTATTGTACATATATGCATACACATTCGTATGTTTTGACTGTCTCTTCTTCAGAGCCATTTTTCCTTTAATTTTCAAAAAGTAAGTACAATAACGGATTTTTGCTAAAAAGTGTTCAAAGTAGAATGGATAAATAGCATATATATTTTCCATTTAGCATTCAAATTTAATTGTTAATTAAAAAAGTTAGTACTTCTTATGACAATTTGAAATATCTAATAGTTTTGAAATAGGTATCACACCTCTAACAAATTGTGTAGGTGCCTTATAAATGAAATATCTTTTTAATACACGTTTTATATTGAAAGTTCCAGGTAATAGAAGTAGACAGGTCTATTCTATTGAAGGTTGTAAGTGGTATAATGAACTCAGGTGAAATGATTTATAGGGCAAAGTAACGATTCTTATGTCCAGAAAAAGAGAAATAGAAAACATATACGAATATACATTTTTTCTTATTTGCATGGAAGTTATACTGAATGAAATAATAAATATTTTATTCCTTACTTCACTTTGCCAATAATTTGTAATGTAATGCTAAGTCAAGTTTATAATGTTTTTTTGTTAAATGTTATATAAGATACATATGAAAAAACTATTCATTTAAGAACTGTTATGATTTAAATGATGAGTCAAACATTGATATTAATACAGTTGAGACTTTCTTGAAATATACCGCATTATTTCCCTTTTTTGCAGATTAAATTTTTATATTTTATGAAGACAAAATATTTTGGCATATATTAATATTGATTACATTGAAATTTGTACCATTTTAACAATAGCGATTTTTGATATTATAAAATAAATCCAGTATAATCTAAAAATACATAATGATAGGTTTGTTTTTCTTTGTGATATTTGAAAATTTTCAAGTATCCCCAGAGAATAAGAATGAAATGTTTAGATTTGCAAAATGTGCTTATCAATGATGACAGAAAGGAAATTTATTTAAAGACATTAGACAGTATCCAATGTTATTTAGAACTTCCAAGACATGTTTAGGTATATTGCAATTTATTTTTCAAAACAATTTTGCGGTATTACTTCCTAATTTGACTGTGTCTTCACGTATATTCTTAATTTTATCATTAACAGCTCCTTCAGGAAAAAGATCTTAATTTTGATAATTAAAATTAAAAAAACATTTGGAATTAGCGATGAGAAATTTATCCATTATAAGTATGGGAAATAAAATATACAATATTTTAGAAGATATTATTAAAGAATTTTCTGTGATGAAACTAAGAAATGTTCTTAAAATGTGAATTAAGTGTTCTCTGTATAATGTAAATTTTTTTTTAATAGTAGTAAACAGAATGTATCAGTACTCATTACTGTACTAAGGCAATGCAAAAAATGTATAACCGGACATCAAGTATTCATGGAACCTCTTTGGGAATAGATTTTAATTAGAAATTGATTTAGAACTAAGTTAGTATACACCAAATCTTGAAATGATTCTATATATTCGGATAACAGTTTAGAAGTGATAGGACTGAGATATAAATAAAAAAAATCTAGGCAATTGATAAAATAAAAAAGGACATAAGAATAAATTCAAATAAAAAATGGAAATTGTGGAACAATTTTAACGATGTCGAAATGAAGACAGTAATTTTATGAAAAAAGTAAGAACGCAAATAAGGCTTAGGTCAGTAATGAACTGAACGATAAAATGGTAGAGAGAATATGTTTTGATTGCTGGAACATACTACTTTAAATTTGGTATATTTTCATGAGGGTATGCATATGCATACATACATATGTGAAGTATCCCCATGTATACCGAAAAATACTTATACTTTAATCTTTTATCTTTTTTTATTTGAATGGTTTCCTTTTTCCATTTTTGGTAAATATTACATTTTAATTAAAACACGTTTAGCATTGTCCTTTTCCATGTATTAAAATAACTTTTTTTTTTTTTCATATATCAAATATGATGACCGGGAAGCGACCCCGGGCCAGCCGCTTGGAAGGCAGCTATGCTAACCACTAGGCCATCAACGTTTGACAGTAAAATAACTTTTTAAATACAATTTATTGAAATTTTAGATTATAAAGGATTTAAACAAAGACTTTCAAGTTCCCTTCAGCTATCCAGTCTAACTTTTAAAACTGACACAGGACTACACACATGTGAAAAAGGTAAATGAACTTCAATATACATATTTCGTGCTGAACCAGCACTCATCAATTGGTCAAAATCATCATTTCTCATACACATATATAATCAGTGCTAAGTTTATATTAAGATAGCAAATCTTCAAACTTCAATGGACAGGCTTCAATCCATTCCACCCTCAAGCTCTTCATCCATCCGTACCATTGAAAATCAGGTGATGAAGCCAATCCATTAAAGTTTAAGATTTGCTATCTTAATATAAATCAAGCACTGATTATATATATTTGTGTGGGAGATGATGATCTGGAACGACTGATGAGTGCTGTTTCAGTACAAAATATGTTTCTTGAAGATTATTTATCTTTTTCATATTATGAGATCATGTGTATTGTTTGTATAAGATGGATTGGATGACTGACGGGAGCTTGAAAATTTGGGTTTAAATCCCCTTCTAATTACATGTAGCTTAAGTATATATATTGTATTTGTATTTTATTAAATATTACCGATTGAGCCTGTATTCTGTCCATCCCTTTTATGTGTATTTAAATGGTCTTAAGGTTCTACATATGAGGGGTCAGAATGATTTATGGTCAACATGGACATGACAACAATATTATTTAAAGATTTTAGAAAATACCATCATCAGATTTTCAATAGTATGGATAACTGAAGAGTTGGAGAGGATTGAAACCTGTTCATTAAAGTTTGATGATTTGCTACCTTATTATAAACTGAATACTGATTATATATATATGTTTGTGAGAGATGATGATCTGGACAAACTGATGAATGCTGGTTCAGCACAAAATACATACATTGGACATTATTTATCTTTTTTACATGTGTGTTGTCATGGGTATCGATTTATGAGATAGAGTGATTATTTATCTTCTTCACATGTATGTGGTCATGTGTATCTATTGTATGAGATAGATTGGATAGTTAGTTGAGGGGAGCTTGAAAGTCTGTGTTCAAATCCCCTATAATTACATCTCAACTTTAAGTATATAAAGTATACTTGTAACAAATATTAAAATTTTAGATGCAAATTTGTATTTTCTATTTTTTCCCCCTTATTTTCAAAACAAATTATGTTACATGTAAATTATTTGCAAATTGATATAAACCATTTTGTTTAGTGAATTCTTTAATGTCAATACAAATTTTATCTGAAGAATGTTCAGTCATATTATTCTTTCCTACTATCTTTATTTATCAGCAGTTGACCATTATGGAGCTAATTATTGGCTAGAAAAGATTATTCAGTTGGCCAGTCATGATACTCCACCTCTTTAATGAAATGACAGATTTGGGTTTATTGACTAGTCTCTTGATCCTTTTAAGCCTTCACATGAGTCATTCCTTAAAAACCATCTCACAAATCTCTAACGAAAGAATTTTGGAAAAATAATCTTCAGATGTTGCCACGTAATTGAATGAAGTAATGAAATAGAATTGAATATATATATATGTGGACAGGAGGCATATATGTGTGTGTGCATGTACGTGAAATGGGACCTTTAAAAAATAAATTGGTTTTACCTTTGTCCATTATAGTACTTATTTATTTTTTAATGCCCCCCCCCCCCCATTAGAAACAATTTATTAAAAAAAAAAAATTTCTTTGACGGTAAATTGTCTATTATTAACACAAAACTGTAAATAAATAATTGAATGGCCTTACCGGCCAGGAGTTCACGAGTTCAAACATCAGAACTGCCAAAAGTGGAATAGATTCAAGGATCTTCATCATCATTATCAACCATTATCAATCCACTGCAGGATGAAGGTCTCTCCAAGTTTAATCCATCTTCTCCGATCTTTAGCTTCTCTTCTCCACACCACCCCTGCACACTTTTTTATTTCATCCATCCATCTCACATGTGGTCTCAGTCTGGGTCTTTTACAATCTCTTGGAATCCAATTTTCCACTCCCTACCGTTCGCAAGCCATGCAGGGCACATAAAACAATTACATCTCTGCTTCCATGTAGAGGATGAGATTCTCCTCTAACCTTTGCATAACATCTTAAGGCCTTTACTCAGATCTGATTTGAGCAATCTTGGGCATTTGGCCTAGTTTTTAAAATACTTTACGTAGTACATAAAATTTCATTAAAAACTCTCAAGTAGTCAAGGTTTCCAGAGCTTATTTTAAATGTCAGATTATAGAAGTTTGAAATCTAGACAATAAGAGTCTGTATAGTGTTTTAAAGTTCATTGTGATTCTTTTTTTAAAAAAAAATTGCAAGTCAAGTGTTGGTGGCCTAGTGGTTAGCATAATTGTCTTCCAAGCAGCCGATCCAGGTTCGCTTCCTAGTCAACACTTTGACATATATATATAAAATTACAATCGTATTTCAATAGTCATGTTTATGAAGTGTATGTAATACATATGGTTAGTGGGATAAAATGTTTTCCAATAAATTGTAGCACAAAATTATTAGTTAATTTTATTTAAAACATCTAATTACAAAGCTTTGGGCATTCCATCATCAGATTTTCATTGGTATGGATGGCAGAATTGGAGGGTGGAGAAGATTGAAGTGTGTCCATTAAAGTTTGAAGATTTGCTATCTTAATATAAACTGAGCACTGATTATATATGTGTGTGGAAGATGGTGATCTGGACTAATTGATGAGCGCTAGATCAGCATGAAATTTGTATGTGGAAGTCATTTATCTTTTTCACATGTATGTGGTCATGTGTGTTATTTGTATAAGATGAAGTAAATGTCTGAAAGGAGCTTGAAAATCTGTTCAAATCCCCTCTAATTACATCAAGCTTATATATATATATTATACTTGTATGCAAATATTATGATTCAGCCTGATTCTGCCCATCTCTCTTTCTGTCTATTTAAATGTACTTAAGCTCTTATGTATGAGGGGTCAAAGTCAACATGCATATGACAGCAATATCAGCATCATCAACAGTTTTGAAATTCCATCATCAGATTTTTAATAATGCAGATGGCTAAAGAATTGGAGGATGGAGAAGGTTGAAGCCTGTCCATTAAAGTTTGTAGATTTGCTATCTTAATATAAACTGGATATGTGAGGGATGATAATTTGAATCAACTAATGAATGCTGGTTGAGCACAAAATATGTATATTGGACATCGTTTATCTTTTTTACACACTTGTAGTCATGTGTCTCAGTTGTATAGGAATAAATAGCCATAGCAAGCTTGAAAGTCTTTAGTTCAAATCACTTCTAAATAACATTAATTTCAGTATAGACAATACAGTATACTTGTCTTTAAATATTACATATTCAGCCTGTATTCTGTCCATCCCTGTTCTAGGTATTTACATGGACATATTAAGGTCCTATAGATGAGGGGTTAGAGTGACTCAAAGTCAACATGGGTATGATGACAAATATTGGCATCAACAAAGGCTTTGAGTATTCCATCATCAGATTTTCAAAGACATGGATGGCTGAAGATTGAAGCCTGTCCGTTAAAGTTTGAAGATGTGCTATCTTAATAAAAACTGAACCCTGATTCATATGTGTGGGGAACATGATGACTGGACCAGTTGATGAGTGCTGGTTCAGCATGAAATAGTATATTGGAGATCATTTATCTTTTTCACATGTGTGTGTGTGGTCAGATGTATCAGTTATATGAGGTAGGACGGATAGATGAAGAGAGCTTGAACGCCTAAATTCAAATCCCCTTTATTACATTTTGAAAGTTCGATATTTACAATATGCTAGTATTGGTTTATTATTATTTAAATCATCTATATTGCAGATATTAATGTAAATTTTATTTCTGATTAAGAAATTCTCTTTGTAAACTGCTAATACAACTCACTAAAGAAAAAAATAAAGCCTTGTTTGACATTATAAATTATGTCTTTTGGATCTGTCAATATTCATTGTGGTTTAAAACATCAAGCTAGAGAATGATTGGCCAAGCTCTTGCCATACATGAATGAATCACAAAAGCTTTTAAAATTATGGCAAAGTTAAAATATTTTCACAGTTTTAAAGTCTAAAACTTCAACAGGTGCCAAAATATGATTTTCCCCATATTTTTTCTATGCATCCTTTACAAAGTCATTGATTTGTGATATATTTCATGGGTAACTTCTTTTTTTCAGCCGGTGTTTAAATTATTTTTTATCACTTAATAAAAGAAATGTAACTATCTAAAATAGGGACTATTATTTTGATTATTCTGCAGTATGTCATTCTTTAAGGAGAAATGGTCAAAAATATATAGAGAAATAATTAAATTCAGAGTTTGATAAAATGGACTGCTACATATCATTGTCATTCCATTAGATTTTTTCCCCATATGTCATAGCATCGGCCAGGAGGCGAACCCGCAACAACCCATCTGCAACAACTGCTTGCTTGCAAGGCGGTTGCGCTGACCTCTCGGCTAACAACGCTTATGTGATGTTTATCATGAGATACGCTAAAAATTTATATATGTAGATAACATAGTACTGAATTAAAAATTCGTGAGAGATAAGATTATTTTCATCATTAGGGACTTGCATCTAACCATTAAAAATCAATTTTTATCCGCAGTTTATTTTAATTACAGAAAGTACAAAACAACTGGACATGATTCAAAATTTGGATTAAATATGATTTATTTAGATGACACTACGAATTCGAACTTTACTTGAGACCATATTTGAACAAAGTCAAGAATGGTTTCCACATATCAGTTTAAAAAACCTGCAATTACTGGAATGTATTTTCTATAGTTTACAGCATTGCAAAATATTTTATAGCTATTTGGAGAGATTATTCATTCACTAAACTAATAGCACAACAAAATCTATATCAGTTATTTAAATTTTAAACAACATTACACTAATATCAGAAAAAATACACCTATTTCAGCATGTAATAAATCATTACAAAATAATCTTCAATCATAGGAATGTCGTCAAGCGTTGATGGCCTAGTGGTTAGCATAGCTGCCTTCTAAGTAGCTGTCCTGGGTTCACTTCCCAGTCAACGCATTTGACACATAAAAAAAAAATTATAGGAATGTCATACACGGAGGATTAATTACAGTTTAAACAATATTATACCACATGTTGATTTAAAAACAAAAACAAATGAAATAATTTTTGTATGTGGTTTTATTAAGTTATAGCTTAACAAATATAATTGATTCATTTACCTCAAAATTTATTTTTTATAAAGTTTTCATTAATATATATATATTGCCTTATTTTAAGCAATAAAAAAACTAAATATTTGTTTCATCTAACATAAATTGGAAAATCTGTTTCAATTTTGTGTTGTTGTTTTTTTTTTAAGAATTGTTAATTGTATGATATTTCATAATAATCATTTATTATTATTGTTTTTCTGAAGGTTTGTGATGATGGTGTTCTAGCTGTATTTTTATATTGGACTATTTCCATCATCTAATATGTGTGTTGAATGTCTTTAGAAAAGTTTAATTTTTAGTTAAATATTCCAAATGCATTCAACTGTTAGTAATATCACAGCAAACAGGTTAGTATATGCACCAACTGTTAGTAATATCACAGCAAACAAATGTTAATAATATCACAGCAAACAGGTTAGTATATGCATTAACTGTTAGTAATATCACAGCAAACAAATGTTAATAATATCACAGCAAACAGGTTAGTATACGCACAACGTTTCGAGAGGTATTTTTCTCCCCTCTTCTTCAGGTGTTGCTGGCCTGACCAGTGACAGTACTAGCATGGGATTCGAACCTGGGTCCTTAGATTCTTGATTATTGAAATTTAAGGTAACGCTCTCGATTATTATTTTAGAATTTGTTAAACATCTAAAAATTAATTTATACTTTAGCACAAGCAATAAAATAAAATAATAACTGGAAGAGGGGGGGAGGGGTTATAAATAGATCATTTTCCCTAACATTTTTTTTTACGTGTATTGTCGCATTGCTAAATTGTATATCTTTTGTTGTTATTAACTTTGTGCTGCCTTACTTAAAATATTTCCAATTGTCTAAAGCAGGGGTCCCCAACCTATTTGCACTTAAGAGCACATTCTATAATACCGGCCAGGTGGCGGGCATCATTTATTTTTTCAATGTAAATTTATAGTTGGATATTGTTAATAATACACATAATGTAGAAAAAAAAAAATTTCAAAAATAAAGTGTAGTATGCCCTACAATTTGATTACAATATAAATACAATAATTTATAAGAAATTTTAAAAATTAAATTTATTTGTATCAGATAAATAATTTTTTATCGTATTCGTATAGCGGCGAGCACACGTAAAATGTTTTGCAGGCACCATGTTGCCCACGGGCATAGGGTTGGGGACCCCTCGTCTAAAGTGTTAACCTAATTTGCACGGAAGATTTGCTTTTATTATTGTCACTTGTTTATTTAAATAAATAATCACATGATGCTATTTGGACATTCAAGTTATGTGCTAAGCACATGTTCATTTATTGATTAAACTGGAGGGGGGGGTGACTTAGAATCAATCTAGGAACATTTAACTTTTGAATAAGTAACAACATAGCAGTTAACTGCACTGTTTTGATTGATTAATTATTGTTCTAATTCTATATTATTATTATTATTATTAAAAAATAGAACAACCTAGATGTAAACTATGAAACAGTTAGTCAATTATTTATTTGTTTATTATATATTTAATAAATTAAAATTATTACATACTAAATAAGTTCAAATGTATGACATTATGTTTTGAGTATCTATATATTAATAGTGGTATTGAAATATTTAGTCTAGTAATTAAGCTAAAATAAAGTGTTTACATATTGGACTATTTCCATTATCTAATATGAGTATTGAATGTCTTAGAAAAAATTAACTTTTTTTAAATATTCCAAATGCATTCAACTGTTAGTAATAGCACATCAAACAGGATATGCACAATGTTTCGATATTGTTCTCCCCTCATCTTCAGGTGTTGCTGGCCTGACCAGTGACAGTACTAGCCTGGGAATAGAACCTGGACCCTTAGATTCTTGAGTATTGAATTTTTTAAGGTAACACTGTAACCAACTGAGCCATCTTGCCAAAGGCAACAGACAGTAGAAATTTCATATACTTATCTATGAGATTCCTCCTGATTTCTCCACTTTTTCTTAAGAGCAGACTTGATTAGTGGTTTCCATACATTATGTATAATCACACTAGGTTAACTTATGGGATAGTTTGCTATTGTCATGTGAACAGCTTCTTTAAATTTTCTTTTTGTACCTTTTCTTCTCTATCCAGTATTATTGTGTTTTCCGAATTGAACATATGTTCATTGATACATACATGGTCAGTTACCTTAGGCATATCTGTTTTCTCACTTTTAATCATCAGTGGATGACTGGTCTCATGTTTATATGTACATATATTTAGAATATTATAAAAGTATTACATCTGGAAATGTATGGAAATATATTCCACTGAACTTAATGGATTGCAGATTAAATCTAATAAGATTTTGAGTCTACAGATTGTGCTGTTTTTGAGAAAGGCTATAGTTTTTTTTAATAATATTGGACAAAAACAAGAAATAGAAAGTTGAAAGAGATAAAAGAGGAGAGGCAACTCAAGCAGATAATGAACCTAGCTGGCCAATCTTCTCTAGAACTCCAAATGTCAAAGAACTACTAAACTAGAAGATAGCATTAACCACTCATACGTCGTACAATAGTTTATGTCTCAGTGCCATCGACCATTAGATATTTAAAAGCGGATCAAGAGCTCATTACAAGCCATATAAGTCTACATTATTATTTTGATGTCTTAGGGGCTGAACTGTTGTAAATAAGAATACATATAAGTTTGAGAATATAATATCTTACATAATATCAATTAGTATCTCAAATGCTATTGTAATAAATGGTAAAAATGCATTTGTTCAATCTATCTTAATTTTAGTTTTGTATTTATTTATGTATATATTGTTTGTGTATGTATACTTATTTCATCTATCACAATTTGCAGATCCAGCAATATAATTGACATAATTAAATTGACATTTATAGTGATGCAACTAATTATTATAACAATATGTCATCTATACCTCAAGTATGCATTAACGAATTCAATATGGATAATCCTAAGGATTGGCCTTTGTATGCCGAAAAGGATATAACAATTGTTTCCTATAATTGTTACTATGTATCACATTATAAAATAGCATTATTTTATTATGTCTGTCAAATGATCATTCCAACAATTAAAAAGTTACATTAATTGAAAGGGCCTAATAAATTTTAATATATAGCGCATGTGTTGTGGGCAGTCTAAATAAATATTTTAGCCATACCTGTCTAAACGTATTTGATTGCATTTCTGCAATAGAAGTCAATAGAGGAAGAGACTTAAGGAATTAAATCTTCACTACAGGGCTTATCTGAGAATATTATTGATGAAATGTTTTTAGACAAAGCTCATTTTAGTTTTCATATGTCATAATATTGTCCGGGAGGCAAACCCACAACCGTCTGCAACCAACTACTTGCTTGCAAGGTGACTGTGATGATCCCTTGGCTAAAAGCTCTTTTAAAGCAAATGTTATATGATAAGCTTAGGCAACATTTGCTTAATATTAGTGATTTGTTTTAGTGAAGCTATTGAGCATGAAAAAACCTGTGAAGTATTTAAAGGTCATGCAAAGGAGTTTAAAGAACTATGTGTAGTAAAATCTAGTCAAGCTGTTAAGTTATGCATAAAAATGAACCTCAAAGTAGTAAAAAGACTAGTCACAGAAGCTGGTAATAAAATATTGCTGCCGTAAAATCAGGACATCTGGTCTGAAATTGTAAATGAAAAAATGAATGGTGAATAAATGTGGAGAAGTAGGTCCTTCAGCAGACACAATAGGACTGAGTAGAACTCTTATTGAGAGTATAGAACCAAGAAGAGATTTTTAAATATATATATCTATTGTAACAGAATTTTCAGTTACAGATCAAGATGATAATTAAATATCCCTAATCTTTCTGTACACACATATATAAAGAGGCCGCACATTGATGATAAATAGTTCTGATCAAAATTTTATTTTATTTTTTATTATTGTCACTCTGTGTTTTAATTTGGTCATCGGAAGATGTATATGCTAACCTGGACACTATTAGCAACTATTGATTACATTTGAAAAGTTTAAATAAAATTATGAGTTTTTCTAAAAGATATTTAATAATTAATAATTAGAATATAGAATTAGTCTAGTATTTATTTACAAATTGTATGCATACTTTTTTTTTTCTAGTATTTAAACATAAAATCTATTTTTCAACGTTATTAAATGACATTAACTATTCATTACACTGCTGCCATTTATTTAAAGTTAGCGAATTGATTTTTGTTCTAAAAATGGGTCTTTCAAGTTTTTACTTATTTCTTCAATTTATACAAAATATATATATAAAATTTTGGTTATTTGAATTCATAACTGGTGGGTTTTATCTCAGAATGCCTTTTCACAGTGTTCTGTGTTAAATTTAGCAAGGTTATTATTAAATAAAACTTGTCGTTTTTAAATTATGTCTAAAAGGATGTCGTATAGGGTGGCATACTAATGACAAAATGATGAATAAAGAAAATGGAAGTAATCTTTTTAATAACTAAGATAAGTTTTAAAATTCTGATAAGATGATTGTTATTACATAATGGGACCAAGTAAAAGAGGATGTAGGACTTCTAATCACTATTAAATAATGTTATGGTGGAGCCATGGTATCTGCATAGTTTGTTTCAAAGTGTACATTCTACATTTTATATAATAGTTCGTGGTTTGTTGATAAGTTGTGATTAAGAACATTAATATTTCTAAATTACATATGTCCAGTACTTTTCAACCTGTGCATGTAGCTATTAATAATAAATTAAGGAAGCATATTTGCATGTACATTAACTGAGTATGTTCACTCATTCACATTCATTCTAAAAATAACAAATTTACTATTTTTTTATTTTTAAATAAATTCAACTTTCATTGCAATTAAACATGATCTCTGTGAAATATTACCAAATTCACTACTTCCTTTATTTTAATGTAATATCTTACATAAACACAATTTATTTTATTAATTTTATTGTTTACATTCTTTATGGTATTAATTCTATAGTTATGTATTTTATTTTATTTTGTTCATATCATAGTTCTGAAGAAGACTGCAGGGCAGTTGAAACATAAGATTATATATGCATATATGTCAATAAAAGGTTTAATATAAGATTATATATGCATATATGTCAATAAAAGGTTTTTTTTTCTAAAAAGTGTCAAAGCAGGATGGAAAATTAAGATAAAAATGACTCTGAAGAAGACTGCAGGATAGTCGAAATGTAGGATTGTATATGCATATATGTACAATAAAAGGTTTTTGCTAAAAAATGTTCAAAGTAGAGTAGATAAATTGTGTCTATGATTTCTGTGATATTCTTTTTTTCAATGACTTTTTAGCAGTCTTATTATCGGCAAACTATGGTTTTTCTAGTTGTTTGGATGTTTTTAAGTCTCTATCAATTTTGGAATTTATTCACTCATTTCAGATTATCATTTAAACTTTAAGTTTTCTGATGCAATATAAGAATGATTTACCTTCTTTCTTCTTGTTTAAGAGAGGTGCTTAACAAATTTTTTTTAAATTTCGTAAAACTTTTACCGTTTACGTTTAAAAACATGTTTATGTGAAATACTGCAAGAGAAATCAAAGAATAAAATGTATATGCGTTTAATGGTAACTGAAGGTGTTGTAATAAACATGATCACATATGGCATGCTGAGATGAAAAATAGTTATTGTCTTATTGTAAAATTTATATAAATGTTAATATTTTTTATTTTTGTTTACTTAACACTTGGTTATTTTTTGGGATAGTATATAATTGAAGTTGTGTGTATTAATATAGTGGATATCATTGTTTCATTGTTTTTCCAATATTATTGCCATGCCCATGTTGACCTCAAGTCACTCTGACCCCTCATGTATAGGACCTTATTCATTTAAATACATAAAAGAGGGATGGGCAGGATACAAGCTTGATGTGCAAACATTTGAAAAACAAGGTACTCCTCACAAACCTGGAGCTTAATTGTAAGTATAGGGGACTTGAACTCAGATTTTCAAGCACCCTTCAACTATCTGCACTATCTCATACAAGTCTCCTATACTTACAATTAAGTTCCAGGTTTGTGAGGAGTGCCTGGTTTTCAAATGTTTTTCATTGTTTTTTCTACTTATTTAATAATTATTTGTAAAAAAGTATTAATAGTAATTTTGACAGTAATTGCAATGAAAGGGTTAAATATTCTACATGTATTTATTCATTATAGGATTATTTTATGAAGTGCTGGCTTTTAATACAAACAGATTATTAGATTGTGAACTCTTTCAGTAAAGTCATTCTGTTACATGCATGAAAAGTTACTATAAATTGATTTTAATTCAGCACAATGTATGCATTTTTCCAAAAGATCTTGGATTATACAAGATTATAATAAGTTAATTGGCAGTTTAATCTACCTAAAGGTAAGATAAAATACCGATGTTTAACTATCACTAAGAAAATGTTTATTGAATTTTTTTTCCTCCTTCATAGTAATACTTTGTTTACAATTTTTAGATATAAAAATCGTTGCTACTTGTGTAAATAGAAGGAAAGTTACTATTCATATCAAATTTAATCAAAAACAATCTATAATATACAAATTCTAAAATCAAAACCACCTCCTTGGGTTTTGGCCCTAAGTCAATATTTGCTCCACAGTTACATTTCATTTACTTAATGTTTTTCTGAAGGTTTGTGATGATGGTGTTCTAGCTGTATTTTTATATTGGACTATTTCCATCATCTAATATGTGTGTTGAATGTCTTTAGAAAAGTTTAATTTTATTTAAATATTCCAAATGCATTCTACTGTTAGTAATATCACAACAAACTGTTAGAAATATCACAGCAAACAGGTGAGTATATACACCAACTGTTATTAATGTCACAGCAAACAGGTTTGCATATGCACAACATTTCGAGAGGTATTTTTCTCCCTCTTCTTCAGGTGTTGCTGGCCTGACCAGTGACAGTACTAGCATGGGATTCAAACCTGGGTCCTTAGATTCTTGTTTATTAAATTTTAAGGTAACACTCTAATCAACTGATGGCAGGATGGTTCAGTTGGTTAGAGCATTACCTTAAAATTCAATAATCAAGAATCTAAGGACTCGGGTCCGAATCCCATGATAGTACTGTCACTGGTCAAGCCAGCATCACCTGAAGAAGAGGGGAGAAAAATACCTCTCGAAATGTTGTGCATATACTAACCTGTTTGCTGTAATATTACTAACAGTTGTTTGCTGTGATATTACTAACAGTTGGTGCATATACTAACCTGTTTGCTGTGATATTACTAACAGTTGTTTGCTGTGGTATTACTAACAGTTGGTGCATATACTAACCTGTTTGCTGTGCAGTTGAATGCATTTGGAATATTTAAATAAAATTAAACTTTTCTAAAGACATTCAACACACATATTAGATGATGGAAATAGTCCAATATAAAAATACAATTTCATTCATTTGTTTCTTAGATGGTTTTCTCTCCGCAAACGGTATAATACTTACTACCAGAATTAGACATTCTGCTTATATAATATAGAGCAGTATATTTATTAATAAAATCTGCAACTATAGTTGTATAAGGATTAGGGTGGTGTATTGCTTTCATTAGGGATTTGTATTTGCGATGATTTTGGTCATTTTGCAACTGTATGTATATATCGATACTACTATATATATAATTAATAAGTTGAACATTACATTCCTTTAAATAAGTAGTATTTCCCATTTGTTATTATCGTTTATAAACTTAACCTAAACACTATAAATTATATAAGATAAAATTATCTTTAAATACTTCTCTTCTGGGCAAAGGCCTCTACAGGTGCCTCTGTAGAATAACAGTGAAGAAAACTTTGCTTACTAGGTCAGGTGACAAGAATTTGAGTTTTTTTTTTTTTGTCTTACTCTAATGAAGAATGTATGCTATGTGTGTGTGTGTGTTGTATATATTATATTTAATAAATTTCAACTAGTGTCATCGTGTGTGATCGATCTTTGAGAAATGTTTTAATTCTGATAGATTTTTTTGGCAATAAACGTCAAACAAGCAACAAGAAAATGCTTGATTATGATATTTGAAACGTTTGTTAAAATTCCGATAGATCTTTTGGGTAATAAATATTATGACGAAGCATTAAGAAGATGTTTCATCATCATCGATAATGATACTATTATAATTTGTACATATATCTGCAGTTCACGTAGAATTGATTTTAGAACACAAATAGTTAGAACTCTGCAGTTTAAATTATTACTCAACTTTATTTGAAAAATAAAATTATACTGCATTCTAATTAAAAAACTGAAAACTTTTATATTTGCAATTATATATTTAATTATTCATGCATTTATACTCTTTCTCTGGGATTATATATTGAATTAATTGTTTTTCGAGTTTATATCAAGCCTTTGACTGGATTCATTCATTCTTATAATGAAGCCAATTAACTGCTGAAAACATTTGAATTTCTGTAAGATTTTTGTCTCCGCCTTTTTGAAGAAAATCCAAACATTTTTATGCTTATATAAACGGTTAATTTTTATCTCTATAAGCAATTCTTGCTTTGATTCTGTATATTTATGTGTGCATTGAAAGAAGTTAGACATTTAAATCTTGGTATTTGTATAAAAAATATCTGAATAAGATTTTAAGACAGATGATATAGAACAATAATATAGCTACTAAGTTGCAAGAAAGGAAAGCTCATTCAAGAAAAGAGTTCATAAACTCAATCTATTTTCACCATGCTTTTGGGGTTTTGGTATTGTATTTCCTCACTATTGTCGTGTTAATCTCTCAAGTGCTTTCACTTCGAACACACACATGGCCTTAATGTACACTCTTTTTTTTTTTTCATATTTTCCTTTCGGTTGTATTTTTTAATGATGTAATAATAAATAATTATAACTTTTAAATATCTATTTGAAATGGAAGTAACTATCTCCTATATAACCCAGAGGCAAAACTATCCATACAGTAACGCCACTCAGTGCAAGCCAGAGTTATCAGTGGATGCAGGAAGGTTTTGCATAAAATCCCTATCTAATGCCTACTCATCCAATATTCCCAGACTAGTTTCTAGCTTGTGGCCTTCATCAGTGCGAAGCCTTCCTACATCCATTGATTAATGCACTGAGTGGTGCTATTGTATGGAGAGTTTTGCTTCTGTGTAAACAGCTTGTGTAAGTACAAAGAATGGTGATCTTGTGATGTTTAGTGGTTTAATCCCATATAACTCAGTGAGAGATAGTTACTTATACTTATAATAATTAAAAAAGCAAGTCATATATAACGTGACATTACTTTTAATGAGCTTGTAGTTACAAAAATGCACATAGAGAGCGTACCAATAGCTCAAACAAGCTCGTAATTAGCAAGTGCGGTTATGAGAAATATTTAAAATCTCTATCCAGAACACTCTTATCTCCAGACCATGGTTTCGGGCTTATGGCCCACATCAGTGGAGAGCTAGAATATTCGGACACTAGACCTAAAATATCAACTCAAAAAAACCAGCACTTATTTCAAACGTATATTTAAGAAGAAACTCTGAATTTTTCGGACATGAAAATGTCTTTAAATCCAGCTATCTAACTTAAATAGCTATATGGGACTGAAATAAATTCAGATCTACCATATTCTAATAGGCTCAGCATAGCCAAAGCCTTAAAGGTAAAATTATAATAATTAAAAAAGCAAGTCATATATAACGTGACATTACTTTTAATGAGCTTGTAGTTACAAAAATGCACATAGAGAGCGTACCAATAGCTCAAACAAGCTCGTAATTAGCAAGTGCGGTTATGAGAAATATTTAAAATCTCTATCCAGAACACTCTTATCTCCAGACCATGGTTTCGGGCTTATGGCCCACATCAGTGGAGAGCTAGAATATTCGGACACTAGACCTAAAATATCAACTCAAAAAACCAGCACTTATTTCAAACATATATTTAAGAAGAAACTCTGAATTTTTCGGACATGAAAATGTCTTTAAATCCAGCTATCTAACTTAAATAGCTGCTATATGGATCTGATATTTTAGGTCTAGTGTCCGAATATTCTAGCTCTCCACTGACGTGGGCCATAAGCCCGAAACCATGGTCTGGAGATAAGAGTGTTCTGGATAGAGATTTTAAATATTTCTCATAACCGCACTTGCTAATTACGAGCTTGTTTGAGCTATTGGTACGCTCTCTATGTGCATTATACTTTACTTAATCTTTCTATTTATCTAAGCCAGTCTGAAGTATCTAGGTTTGAAAGCATGAAGCTTTAAATATCTTCACATTTAACTCACTGAGTCTAAATTACAAACATACAGTGTGAAATCCTATGATTTACTATGCAGTAGTTTTTAGATGTTATAACTTGCAGTAATGTATGTAAATAATATTTATTTTATATAAAGCGCAGATAGTTAGTTGAAATTAAATTAAAGGACTGCAAATTTAGCTGTGGTCTTATTTTAAATAACATGGGATGAAATTATGTTTTAATCAATTGGTACAAAAGGTCATACTCAGATTACAGGTGGTTTTCTTGTTATTTAGATGAAAAGTGAGCATGTTGCCTTTGTTGGATTAGGAATAAGACTCCAATTTTTGATAACGATTTTCAAACTTTTCATATCCTTATTGAGAAACATTTCTGAAAAGAAACTCTTGTTAAGTCAGAGTAATTTCATCAGCATAGATGAATTTTCTGCATCTGGAAGATCATTGATGAGTATAATAAATAAAGTAAAGGAGACATCTGATGCCTATGATAGAACATTCTGTTAAATTTTATACTTATGGTTACCATTTAGCGTCACTTGAATTTTTTTAATAGTAAAGCATTTTGCCAATATTAAGTGGTGGGTTTTCAGCATTTAAGGATTTTAGAACCATTTAGACCATTTTTCAAACAGAATGATACATTGATATTAGATAAATAAAGATGGCATTTATTTTGAAAGCTATATTCAATGTCTGTTACAAAACTTGTTTCCAGAAACTTCTTTGTGGCTTACACTTAGTTCACTAGAAAAATTGTTATTATGATTGTTTTCCTCAAATAGCTTATACAGATTTTTTATAAATATATTAAATCTGTACCAGAGATAATCTCTAGTTTAGTAAATGATTAGTGATAAGAATTACTGTATTTATATGAAATGGATGGTATCAAAGTTGTGGATGGAGTAAATTTGACACTTGTAAATCAAAATGTAACTTGTCTACATTGTATAATTATGATTTGTTATTATTGAACAATCAGTTAACTTCAACATGCAATTTTCATTTTATTACGTAAAGAAAGCATTTCACGTTTTCTCTTAGCTTGGCAAAATTGCCATTAGTAATAATTTTGTATTTGAGAGCCATTTTAAATAAATAAAAAAAGTATATAATTTAGGTTAGAAATGCCATTTGCATGATGAATACTTTTATTATGACAGCAGCCTTTTGACTGACTGAGTACATTAGATAAGAATATGAATGACCTAAAAGCAATTCACGGCTTCTTATACATGTGGGTATAAACAAAATATAATCATTAATTCAAATTTATGCATTTGTATTTTTTTTAAATCAAAATATGGTTGTAATTGTATGCGTAAGAGTCTGTATATAAACACATATCGTATAATATAAAAATAATCATTGTTAAAATTTTCCGTGTACGAAATCATTCTTATATTGATATAGAAAAGTTGAATTTGTTAAAACTTAAGCTATTATAATAGATTGATTCCCTTTTGTTGTAAGTCAGAATTTTTTTATAAATATATGTGATTAATCATTTACAGACAGCACTTTTATTCCATTTAAAAAAAAAAAATCACAAAAGTTTTAATAAGCTTTGCCTCTCCCCCCATAAATCGAACTACCCGTACTTTGAAAATTGTGCTTCACACTTGTATGCCTTTGTTATTTAATTCTAATCTTGATTATTTTTAATAAAATATATTGTTATTATGTATTAAGTTACCATTTTCACATTATATTTGTCTATATATATATATGTTAACGTTATTAGTGTTGTTTTACTTAGACTCTTTATAGAAAATTTGTTGATATTTCAATAGTTATATTTGATTAAATAAATCAATAAATTTCTTGCTGTCTTTAAATGTTGTTATTTCAGCGTCAGCAAGGGAAATCAATTGGGACTCTTTTAATTATAGCTACACAATTTCTATTTAACTATATTAGTAACGTTCAATATGATCTTAAAGCTTGAAGAATACGTATATCAGATAATAGCATATTTTTTTGATAAACCGAATAATCGATATAAATCATTTGGTTCTTATTACTTGCATTCCATCTATTTGCCATTCAAGTTTATAAATATGGAATTTCATATTGTTTTTATTTATTATTGTTGTTGTAGGTTCATTATGCAGCTGTTCTAAAAACATGATAAGTTGGATAATAAATGTTAAAATAACTTTTTTGCCTTTCTGTTGCCTATTTCTATTATTTATATGCTTATAATCAGTTTTAAAATATTAATTCTTTTATGCAATCAAACTGATAAAGTAGAATTAAATTTAGATTTTAGCTTGACCTAGTTTATATGGAATTTATAACAGGGTGTGTGTGTGGCTTTGTCAGTGAAAGTGGCAGGAATTATGATGGATAGCTAGATCTCTCGGGGGTTATTCATGTTGTGAAATATTACCTTTTTTTAATGTCAATACAGTGGTATCATCACCATTTGTAAAGCAAAAAAAAATCTTTTTTTTATTTATTCAGAATTTAATAATATAATTGTCTGGTGACTATTATGTGTTTGAAAACTAAGATTAAAAAAGGCCATTTAATTTAATTTAATCTTCATTTGTGAAATCATTTTCTTGCAAATAAATTTTTTTTAAGGCGCTACAAATATTAACATAATAGAAAATCATATAGCATTAAATACTAGTAAAATAAACGAAATTTCTATCAGGACCGTATTTTGCCTTTTGCACAAAATCAACTTTCTCAAGTGAAAATCAATATAATTCACCCTTCCCCGTAATAAAATGTTGTTTTATTGATTTTTGTTTTGTGCAAAAGGCAAACCATGTTCATAATAGGATTTTAGTATAAGTTTATTTTATTAGTATTTGTTATATGATTTTTTTATTTTATTTATTGTTATTAGTATAGCATTATGCAGTATTCCCATTTTAATCCACAAAATACTTCTTGCAGCACTGCTGTAAAAAGTTTTGGAGATATGGAGTCACCTTGTCTTACACCTTTCTCAATGTTGACTTTCCCAGTATCATTATGTAATCTAATTGTTGCTGTTGCATTTTTATAAATATTCTTTAAAATATGACAATATCCTGGATCTATACCTTGATGATCCAATGCTTTAATCACTGAAGAAATGTTTATAGAATCAAATGCCTTTTCATAATCTACAAATCCAAAACATAATGACAACTCATATTCATTTGTCCTTTCTATAACTTCTCTCAATACTTGAATATGATCTACTGTACTAAAACCACTTTTAAATCCAGCTTGTTCTCTTGGTTGGTGAAAATCCAAGGTTCTCTGTAGACGAGTTGTAATTATCTTGGTAAAAATTTTATATAAAACTGATAAAAGGCTGATAGGTCTGTAATTTCTAATATCTTCTTTATCACCTTTTTTAAATATTAATATTATTACTGCATTCTTCCAATCATCCGGTACATCTTTATCATTTAGACATTTGGTATATAACTTTGCTAATATTTTTTCTGTTTCATCACCTGCTTCTTTTAATATATCAATTATAATTCCATCATTACCTGGAGCCTTTCCTTTTTTCATACATTTAATTGCATTTCTCACTTCTTCATTTAAAATTCTGGGCAATTCGGAAGATGTAATAGATATAGGAGGTACTTGTTCTTTATTACTATATAATTCTTGATAAAAATCTTCTACCAATTTCATAATGTCATCCCTCTTTTTAGTAATAATTCCATCTTTTTTCCTTATTGCAGATATAAATTTCCTACCAATACCAAAATGTTGTTTTACATTCTTAAGACTTTTATTTTCTTCTACAGCTTTTCTTGCTAGTTCACAGTAAATGGAGATTATTTAAGTCATTTAGATTTCGCAGATGATGTAGTTGTTTTTGCAAATAATGCTTCCGAGCTGCAGGAAATGTTGCAGGAGTTATCAGATGAAAGTAGGAAAGTAGGACTAAAGATAAATGTTAAAAAGACTAAAGTAATGTTTAATCGATTTGCTCAAAATATGAAAATAAAGATTGATTATGATGAATTAGAAGAAGTTAAGAGTTACAAATACCTTGGTCAGATTATTAATACAAATGGAAACATATTAGAGGAAATTAATCATAGAATTAAACTTGGTTGGAGTGCTTTTGGTAGAAATAACTTGATATTAAAAGGAAATATGCCTATGTGTTTGAAAAGAAAGGTTTTTAACAAATGTGTTTTACCAGTTCTTACTTATGGATCTGAGACTTGGAAACTTAATAGAAGATCAATACAGAGACTTCAGACCACTCAAAGAAGTATGGAGAGATGTATGTTGGGAGTAACAAGAAGAGATCGAAAACGCAATGTATGGGTAAGAGAACAAACAGGTGTTACTGACCTCATTGAAAAAATTAAAAGATTGAAGTGGAGTTGGGCTGGACATATTGCTAGAAGAGATGATAATAGATGGACAATTGAAATTTTAAACTGGATTCCAAGAGATTGTAAAAGACCCAGAAGGAGACCACATGTAAGATGGATGAATGAAATAAGAAAATGTGTAGGGGTGATGTGGAGAAGAGAAGCTAAAGATCGGAGAAGATGGATTAAACTTGGAGAGACCTTCATCCTGCAGTGGATTGATAATGGTTGATAATGATGATGATGCAGTATTAATTTTTTTTAAAGTATTAATATATAATTAGATATATGAGAGAGATTATTTCATGGAATCCTACATTGAAAATGCCAAATGTAACAGGAATTGCATAATACTTTTTTGTATATTTGCTATAATGTACGTTGATTTTATACACTAGAATGAATGGGCATTGGAATTGATCAAGCTGGATGTAATATGAACATCTTAACTGATCATGATGATCATAGTGGGTCTTGAAAACATCCATATTTTATGGCCACCATTTCCATAGTTTGCTCAAATCCCTAATCACTATTTATAATGGATCTGCCAATACAGATAAGAGTCCCATCTCTACAATGGTATATAGGTCAAGCTCAAACCTGTCTCCCACTTTTTTGATGTTAAAGCCTTCTGTTTATCCATAACTGGCTCATATGAAAATAAATAATTACAGGGTTATCTCAATTCAGTTGATATGAAAAATGCGAATAATTGTTTATCTCCAAAAAAAAAAAAAAAACTTAAAAAAACAAACTAGCATATATGATATATCTCAGTAATGCAGCTATATAGACATATATGTGAAAACATTATAAAATAAAGACTAGAGTCTGTTTGTAACAAACTAATTTTATTTTACTATCATAATTTAATTAGTCATGAATATTTACATAATACTTATTGAAGCTAATCGTTATCTCTTGAAAGAAATCGATATATTAGTCAGGCATTCCTATGTTTTTTTATCTATTTATGACCGTGATTTGCTATATTTTACATGTAATACTAAAATGCAATAATTATTAATTGTACATTTGTGTTCTTTAGGAGTTTGACTTCAAGCTCATATATTTGGTATCCTATTTTCATATGACTTCTGACCTATTAATCACTGTTTGTTTCATTCTTGAGTTTACTTTAGTTTATATGTTTTAGAAAAATGAATAGTTATGACACAGCTCTTGATTTCACATACCTTCAAATTGCTATCATTCAGTTTGGTTGGTTTCCTGGTTCATTTTTAGTTCTCATGCTTTAGAAGATTAAATGGTTGACAGGCTAGATAGGATTTATATTATTTCAATGCCAATTGGATTTATTGCATTTGTTTCCATTTTCCTTTCTTAGATTTCTTGGAGATCCAGTGCTAATTTTTCACTTCTTTTATTCGATATAAGTACATACATTTATTTTCATATTATTTTCAGCATATTACCTTTTGGTCCCTTTCTTAGATTTCTTGGAGATTTAGTGCTAATCTCTCATGTCTTTTATTCTATATATGTACATTTTTTTTTTCATATTATTTTCAGCATATTACATTTTACACAGAGGCAAAACTCTCCATACAACAATGCCACTCAGTGGAAGATTTGTGCATGAAATCTCAATCTAGTCTCTATTCATCCAATATCCCCAGACTAGTTTCTTTCTAGCTTGTAGCTTTCACTGGTCAGTTTGAGATATGTCAAATATATGTAATACTTAAATTTATTTGAAAAGGATTATATTATAAATAATATTAGCTCCACACAAATTTTTTAATCTTCAATTAATTCAACATTCAATCTTTTTATTTTGTTAACAACTACTCTTAATCTGTAATTAATGAAGCTAGGGTTATTATTGCCTGAATAGATATAGGATATTTTATGGCAGGTCTAAAACATAAATCATCATCATCAGTCATTATCAATCCACTGCAAGATGAAGGTCTCTCCAAGTTCAATCCATCTTCTCTGATCTTTAGCTTCTCTTGTCCACATCACCCCTGCACACTTTCTTATTTCATCCATCCATCTCACATGTGGCATCTTTCTGGATCTTTTACAATCTTTTGGAATCTGGTTTAAGATTTAAATTATCCACCTATTATCATCTCATCTAGCAATATAAGTTTCAAAAACTACTAATGTGTACTGTCTTATGTAACCCATAAATACCAATTCATATATATAATATTTATTTCTTCTAACTTTTTGAATAGGTAAATTATATCCAATGACACCAAGTGCCATTGTTATAGATAAAAACTTTTATTTAGATAATTATTTTCATATTTTTAAAATATAAAATATAAATGTTTAAAATGTCTATCACTTGAAAGTTTACATTTGTAATAAATAATGCTTAAGATTATCAATATATTATAATGAAAAAAGATTTAATTGTAAAAGTATTTGATGAAAGACTCACTAAGTCCCATTCAAAATAGAAAGGAGTTTTCAGCTAAATGGGTTGAATTAGAAACAGAAGCACTAGCAGGCAAAATCTTAAGAAACCAATGTTGCTCATGTAACGTTGTAAAAGCTGAGGTATACAGATATGAAACTGAGAAATCAACAGGTAAAAAATGGTCACTATTATATCCTGTAAAGATGATGAATATGGTCTTTCATTTAAATATCTTTGTCATAAGCTGCTAAATCTCCAATGAGTGTGTGTTCCAATCTTTACACAGTTCTCATGATCAAGTAATAAGAATGCCCCAAGTATTGTCCTATAATGTAATAAATTCTGAAAGTAAGTCTATCACTATTGAAGGACATTTGCTGTCATCCATAACATCTATGTACCAAAATGTAATCTGTCAAACCAATAAACATCACATGATCATGTTTATTGGTTTGATACCAATTCTGCCCAATAGGATTATTAAAAAACCAAAAATACCAAAAAATGTGGATGCTGAATTGAGTTCAGATCTATACAACTGCACAAGCTAAACATTATTGTGTGTTTATTTTGGACTCAAAACTTTATAGTTAGCTAATAAGGTAAAAGGTGGCTGCTGGAGGGTGGCATTAGATCCTAAGGTCTAGGTACAGTGCTCCCAGATCCAAGGATCTTGAAATAGAAATAATTTCAATTCAAAATGATTTATATTTTAAATTAATTTGCATTTGGATAAGTCATGCCAGCATTATTTCATGACAACTCTAACTCATAAGTACCTTTGAATTTTATGTTATTAAAAGAAGTATGTATTTAGAATTATCATTAAAGGAAGAAAGATCTAAAAGCTAATAAATTATTTATATATACAATGATTAAATATTCAGTATAACAATTATTTGTCCACAAAGTTGTTTTATATATACTCTTCATATAATAATCAATGCAAATAAGATTGAAACAGACAACTAATTTTATTTAAATATAATTAGTTTGTTTCAATCTTATTTAAGTTAATTATTATATGAAATTATTTATTATTATTAAAATTGTAAAAATTATTTTCTTTACTGTTTTGACTGAAGCAATTTTATTTTATCCAGTAGAAACTGCTCTCACTTAGTAACAACAATTAACAGTTGTCTTTTTAAAAATAAATTGTTTACAATCTTCTATTAGTGACATTGTTTTTGATTTAAAAATGTGTTTACAAAAATATTCTTTCATAACCTTTAATTTGTAAACAAATTACTAAAAATTACAACTTTTCTTTACAAATATAGATTATTCAGTTCTTTTCCCTCAGGCTAAGATACTCAGCCAATCAGAAATTCTCATTTGTATTAGGCCACCTCCCTCTTGGCATTGATTTGCTATTAGGATGCTGTCAATCAAGCTAAAAGTACATGTGAATGCTGACATCTTCAGATTTTTTCCAACTAATACTTTAAAATTGTTACTGCTTAAACAAGGATATGCAGACCACAATGTATGGTTATAGAAAGGCTTGAAACATCATAGAGAAGATGCAGCAGTTGCAGTTCCATCATAATATCCAAAACTGCATGAAGCTTGCACTGTTTTCTCCTCAAACTATTAAAGAAAAGATAGAAAAGGACTATACAAATAATTTTAAGCCCTTTTATACTTATTCCATCATTTTTGAAAGGGATTACCTAATCACTCAGACATCCGACACCTTCCTGTCACATCAAGCTTATCTGTTTTGTTTTGTTTTTTTGATATTAGTATTTATTAATCTTATATATAAAAATGTACAATTAATCAAAATTTAATGAGATGTCAAAATATTTCGGACTATTCTGGACTAATTAAATATTTTTGTTTCATTTGATTTAATTAAAATAAAACCTATTTTACTGATGTCACTATGATTACTATAAAAGGAAACAACTATTATGAAACATTCTTGTGTTTTTCTCTTATTCTTTATATATATATTGTAACTAGTCGGGTTTAAACCCTAGTTACAAGGTAGAAAGGCGCACACATATGTTATATAGTTTTAAAATTAGTTTCATATAATTTTGATTTTATTTCGTTTTAGTATTTATTTTGTTAGTGGGAGAAAATGTTTAAGATTTTATTAAAGTAAGAAAAGAGGGGGTGGGGTGGGGAATTTGCGTTTTGTTTTTGTAAAAGTGGTATATGTATGTATTTGCGGTGTGGATAGACAATTTTAGAAACGAACGTATGAATACATTTTGGATCCAAGATAAGAGATTATTGTAAGAAAAAGAAAAAAAAAAAAAAGAAATATATTAAACATCGAAAATCTTATCTGGGGAATTTGAATGAAAATTAAAAAGAAGGTTGAAGTAAAAAGTTTCCGGAATGTTAATTGCCAAAATGTCCGAAGGTGCGAAAAGTTCTTTCTGCTTATTAGCTTAACTGGCCATCTATACCACGTGGTGGGGAAGAAGGGGACGGACTGTGTTTGCGAAAACAAAAGAAAAAGAAAAAGTGACAGGGAGAGTGAGATGTAGTTTTTTTTTTTTTAAACTAGTGTCAGATTATTTTTGGTCTTCAAAGAGGAAAGAAAAAAAAGAAATATTTTCATTTTTTTTTATATATATTGAAGAAGAATAGCTAAGGCTACGGCCGAATATGAGTACAGTGGGGTAAAGGCTTAAGCGTGCTGGGATTTCTGGACCTTGCCCCGAAGAGGCCATGCGGCAGTGACCGGAGAACATCTACCGGAGACCTATCAACTTTTCGCAAGGGAATCGATCCGACTCGGAATGAACTGAAGCGTGATGAACTGTCTCGTACGTTTTGCTTCGGATTTCATGTGTTTTTCTTCTTATTTTGATATCCCCGGGGATCACATCGGACAAAAATTGCAGGTAATATGAACTTAAGATATTTTATTTTCCAAATATTATTACGTTTTCTGAAACCCTCAAGGAGAACGAACCAAGGCAAGAGACTTATATTTTTTTTTAAGATAAGGCCATTTTGAATACAGCTGATTAGATTTTATCTGTGTATACGTTCGTTTTTCTTATTCTATTGAAAATCCACACAGAATACATATATAGGTTTTATTGGGTTATGTAAATGTTAAAGGGTGCGGGCAATATATTTTTATTAAAAGCAGAAAATATTGTAATAAAAGGTATGTTATTTTAAGGTATATTGCATGTGTGTGTTTTATTATTTGACTCATGGAATATAGTTCATAAATTTAGACGATTGATCCGAGTTTCGTTGTTGGTTGCATAGAGTTTCTCCCGTACATTTTCCTACGGTTTATTAGCCACCCGCCCTGAGTACTGAGCTAGTGGAGAGGCCCTATTACTATCGTATTCTTCTCTTCCAGCATAATACTTATGTAAAAAGTAAGTTTGGCGCTTGGAGTCAATGATTGACGTCCATAAATATGCTGTGAGAGAAATACGAATTTTCTTATCACTATTTGGCTTCATAAAGAAAAAAATAGATATTTTTTTATTTAAGATAAGAACAAGTAAGTATACGGTATACGAGCACACCCGTTACAATGGCGTCCCAACTAAGGCTTTATGAAGAATGGAATGTATGGGGGGGCCGAGTAGAAAGATTAAAAATTCGATAAGGGAAAGGAGGGGGAGTAAAATAGAAATATTAGAGAGACGTGAAGTTTGTTTCAGTTAAAATGGTTTTAATTGAAAGACAGAAAATAGTTTTCCGAGTGGTTGATAAAGAAATTAGACACGTAGCATGGCGCTTTGGGGGGGGAAAAGAAAACCTACCACGTTGTGATTTTGCAAGCAATCAAAACAAATTACTACGATTTTTTTTAGATATCAAAATATATTTAGCAAAATATAGTGTGAATGAAAACAAGACTCCAAAAGAAAATGGACCAAGAAAAGAAGGAAGAATCGAAGATTTTGGAGGTCATTCTGGAAAGATTGGAACAAAGATTTCAAAAATTCGAAGATCGATTTGAGGAAAGGCTGCGAAAATTAGAGCAGCAAATGGAAAGAATAAAAGGAGTTAATCAAGGAGAAGAGAACGAAGGAGAGTCAAAGAAGGAAGGAAGTATAGATAAAGACGAGAAGTCTAAGAAAAAAAAAGTAGATGAGAAACAGGTTGAGGGCGAAAAGACAAAAATAGCAGAAGAAAGGGAAGCCGTGACGAAGTACGTACCAGCACAGGCCCATGTAAACCAATTTTTAAAGGTTCGGCCATTTGCCGGCCAAATGGGAGAAGCTCCCGTGGAGCACTTACAAAGTCTGGGAAGATATTTTAGCGTTAACCCGATGGCTGAGGAAAGCAAAATCGCTATTGCTTGCAGCAACTTAACCGGAAACGCGCTATCATGGTGGAATTCGTTGTTTCAACAACCCACGACATTTGAAGAATATCAACGAGAGATGAGAGATAGTTTTTGGTCAGAGGATCGGCAAGAATTGGCTAGATATCGGATTATGCAGGAGAAATATAGGGAAGGAGAGCAGGAAAGTTTTTCACAATTTTTTCATCGACAAGTGGCAAAGCTGCGAACGTTAGACGCATGCAATTTAAAGGAAAATCACATCATTCGGATCGTGAGGCATAACATGCCGATGAAGGTGGAACAAATGATGTTAGGCATAAGGAAAGCGTCCATGGAGGAGGTAGCTGAGCTACTTAATGCGATTGATATGAGCACCTATGATTATAATTTACCGATAGAGCGAGGAAAAGAAACTCACGATACTCGAGTTGTGAAATTTGGGACGGAAGAAGGAGGGTCGGATTGGAACCCACAGGATCCCGAACGAGGGGATGGTAATACTAGACCGAAATGGCAGTATGAACATGAAGAGCCACGACCGCCACGCAAGCCGAATTATGGACAGGGAAAGATTTCGAGTTCATCCGGGCAAAAGGATAGCCGATAGAGTTAAGATATATACACGTAATTGGACATATGTTGAAAGTTTTTTTTTTTGGGTGTTTGTTTAAATTATTTTATTAGGGTGTGGGTTTAATATTTAACAATGATATTATTAAGTATAGGGGCCGTTATATAAGGCCACATTTGAAGTTATATATGTGTGTCGATTTTTTTTTCTCCTCCATTGTTTTGTAGGCTAGAGAGTTAGATAAAGGTGGCTAGGGAGATTTGAAATGGGAGCGGTCTATCGAATATGAGTACGGTGGATGGCGGGTTTGGTTGCTTGGATTGGGCATGTGGTGTGTGGCGTCCTGTATATAAATGTTGTTCCCGACATGGTTGACCGACCTATTAAACTTAAGCCAATAAGTCTCCAAAGAGAGCACGGCACTCACATACCGTCCCACCCACAAAACTCCAAAAGCGAGCAAGGTCTGGGACGACTCCTGCTTAAAAGTCGGATTTTTGTTCTAGTTACCCACGCTCATAAGACTCTGAAGTAGCAGAGTGCGGTTAGAAAGTCCTGACACGTACGAAAAAAAAAAAAAAAAAAGAGATTTTTTTTTTAAAAATTTTTTTTTGTGTTTCCGGTCACATAACCAAATAAGTCTGTGTGGAATTATTTGTGTGCGGTGCGTTGCATATCACATGCGTGTGAGTTGGTGGTTGAACTTATAACATATCGTTGGGATTGATGGTCGTTTATTTCTTTTGTTCTAGAGCCGCAGGGCAGAAAGTTATAAAGGTAAAATATTTAAGGATGTATCGTTTTATTTGATAAGTTAGGCATGAGCCGTTCAAATACGTAGACCGTATTTAAAGGCTTCCGGGAGGAGGGTATTGTAACTAGTCGGGTTTAAACCCTAGTTACAAGGTAGAAAGGCGCACACATATGTTATATAGTTTTAAAATTAGTTTCATATAATTTTGATTTTATTTCGTTTTAGTATTTATTTTGTTAGTGGGAGAAAATGTTTAAGATTTTATTAAAGTAAGAAAAGAGGGGGTGGGGTGGGGAATTTGCGTTTTGTTTTTGTAAAAGTGGTATATGTATGTATTTGCGGTGTGGATAGACAATTTTAGAAACGAACGTATGAATACATTTTGGATCCAAGATAAGAGATTATTGTAAGAAAAAGAAAAAAAAAAAAGAAATATATTAAACATCGAAAATCTTATCTGGGGAATTTGAATGAAAATTAAAAAGAAGGTTGAAGTAAAAAGTTTCCGGAATGTTAATTGCCAAAATGTCCGAAGGTGCGAAAAGTTCTTTCTGCTTATTAGCTTAACTGGCCATCTATACCACGTGGTGGGGAAGAAGGGGACGGACTGTGTTTGCGAAAACAAAAGAAAAAGAAAAAGTGACAGGGAGAGTGAGATGTAGTTTTTTTTTTTTAAACTAGTGTCAGATTATTTTTGGTCTTCAAAGAGGAAAGAAGAAAAAGAAATATTTTCATTTTTTTTTATATATATTGAAGAAGAATAGCTAAGGCTACGGCCGAATATGAGTACAGTGGGGTAAAGGCTTAAGCGTGCTGGGATTTCTGGACCTTGCCCCGAAGAGGCCATGCAGCAGTGACCGGAGAACATCGACCGGAGACCTATCAACTTTTCGCAAGGGAATCGATCCGACTCGGAATGAACTGAAGCGTGATGAACTGTCTCGTACGTTTTGCTTCGGATTTCATGTGTTTTTCTTCTTATTTTGATATCCCCGGGGGATCACATCGGACAAAAATTGCAGGTAATATGAACTTAAGATATTTTATTTTCCAAATATTATTACGTTTTCTGAAACCCTCAAGGAGAACGAACCAAGGCAAGAGACTTATATTTTTTTTTAAGATAAGGCCATTTTGAATACAGCTGATTAGATTTTATCTGTGTATACGTTCGTTTTTCTTATTCTATTGAAAATCCACACAGAATACATATATAGGTTTTATTGGGTTATGTAAATGTTAAAGGGTGCGGGAAATATATTTTTATTAAAAGCAGAAAATATTGTAATAAAAGATATGTTATTTTAAGGTATATTGCATGTGTGTGTTTTATTATTTGACTCATGGAATATAGTTCATAAATTTAGACGATTGATCCGAGTTTCGTTGTTGGTTGCATAGAGTTTCTCCCGTACATTTTCCTACGGTTTATTAGCCACCCGCCCTGAGTACTGAGCTAGTGGAGAGGCCCTATTACTATCGTATTCTTCTCTTCCAGCATAATACTTATGTAAAAAGTAAGTTTGGCGCTTGGAGTCAATGATTGACGTCCATAAATATGCTGTGAGAGAAATACGAATTTTCTTATCACTATTTGGCTTCATAAAGAAAAAAATAGATATTTTTTTATTTAAGATAAGAACAAGTAAGTATACGGTATACGAGCACACCCGATACAATATATATGCTTATTTATCATGAGCTTCAGCACAAACTACAATATATCTAAAATAAAGTCAGACTATTGAGTGAACTTCCAGTATTAATCTTGATAAACACATACATAATTAAACATTTTTTTAAACTAATACTAATTCAAAGAGATGGACATTATTTGGGTCCCACCCCTTGCTAAACCATAATCAAACTTAATTCACTGAGGTGATCAGCTATCAGAAATTGTTTTTTAATATTAAGTCATAATTGCAAGGAAATCAAGTCATACATCACATGACAATAGCCAACAGCTAGAAAGCAGTTTGTGGGGGTAGGGATATTCAGAAAAGCTTGTCAAGAGATATTCACACTCATTATATAATACAATATTAAGTCATTCATAAAAGTAATTAGCTTCAGATCCTACCTATGCTAAACAAAATTATTACTTTCTTAAACATTTCTTTTCCTAATATTGTAAATATAGAATACACCTGGGTCTCGTTTTACGCGATAGATTCCTCAGAAAACATGCGCAAATGGAATCGCGCAAAAATAGACGTGACTTACCTTGAAAAAGGGGGGATACGGACTGTGATTTTTCAAAAATCGCATAAAAGCAAAGCACCAATGTAAAATTACTTTAAAATTCGCGCAAAAAAAAAATAAGGAAATAAAATATGACTAATGAAAAATTTCAAATTTGAAACAAATTGATACAAGACAAACTTTTTTTAACTATAATATTTAATTTTATTCAAAATAATATATTTTTATGCATAATTTACAGTACAGTAATTTACATTTTTTTAAGGAAATAAAATATGACTAATAAAAAATTTCAAATTTGAAAAAAATTGATACAAGACAAACTTTTTTTAACTATAATATTTAATTTTATTCAAAATAATAAATTTTTATGCATAATTTACAGTACAGTAATTTACATTTTTTTTATACACGTTTTAATTATTATCGCTATTTGCCGATAAACAGATTCGTTTGCAAACAGGTAAAAAAATAAGATTTTAATTTTTAATTGTCAAATTTAATTGTGCCCACTGCTATTACTCATCTTTTAAAAATAAACTTGCGGACACTAAATGATTAATAATTGATTAAGTTCTTTTTTAAAAAACAGAAACAGAATGTGATTTAAAATGCAAAATTAACACGCACAATGTTTAAACAAATTTACATTATAATCTTGTACAATTTAATGTGTGTATACATAAAATGTGGAAATCATGATTTTAATTTCATTATTGCATAAAATCTTACTATTATAAAGCACTGAAAATATTGAAATTACTAAGATGAAAGTCAAATTCCAATAATGTGCTATTACTTTCAATATGATGTAAGTGCGCGAAATTTATTATTTAAAGTAATAGCGCATTATCGGAGTTCGACTTCTGGAGAAACATGAATCGCGTAACTTCAAAATCGCGTTAAATAAATCCGCGTAAAAAGAGACCCAGGTGTATATTTAACTATAAATGAAGAAAGTAAATAATTATATTTATTAAGTTCATACACATAAAAGTATATTCCGGTATAGGTTAATGCAAGGATCAAATCTATGGACAATACAATACTTATCATATTAAAAATAATAATTTATTCAATTAAAAATTACCATGATCATAATATTGGCCTTTTTTTTTACTTATGGATTTTTTATTTTAGTTGTTGATCATTTTGTATATATCAAGACATATTTCCCCATGCATGCACACAATGTATTTATTAGTAAGACTGTGCTCTTACCAATTCACCTAAGTTTCAGTATTATTTTATGACCTAAAATATTAGTATGAAACCTTTTGTCTAAATGCAGCTATTTTAGATCATTTTTTGTTATTCATACAGGGGACACTTTAAAAAAACAATTTTATAAGAGAAAATGAATACTTGTTTGTTGTTTAGTTCTTTTTAAAAAAAATTAAATTAAATATTAAGATAAATTAAACTGCAGTAGAAGCAGCTTCTTTTAAATAAGTTTCAAGATAGAAACAAAGTATATCATTCACTCCCTCATACTATATATCAATTGACAATTTGTTCTAATTTGAAAACTAAATATGCATGTAATTAATTATATAAAATAAATAAAATGTCTGTTAATTAAAAACAAAATTGTAATTATAATTGAAATAATAAATTTAACGGTTTACAAACAATCCTTAAATCCGTAGAAGTACTTTCGGTTAATTTCTTAAACCTGCCTCAACTGCCATTAAATTCAATGGCAGTTGAGGCAGGTTTAAGAAATTAACCGAAAGTACTTCTGCAGATTTAAGGATTGTTTGTAATTGTTTGTAAACCATTAAATGCAATTAATTATGTAATAATAAATTAATTTTTCTAGCACAGAGTAGATTGTAATTCTATTTAGAGGGTAATCGTTCTTTCTCACTAGCCCATGCTAGAATATTAAATTGCAATGTTAAATGCAAGGATAGTCTAGCTCAGGGATCCCTAACCCTATGCCCGTGGGCACCATGGTGCCCGCAGACCATTTTACGTGTGCCCGCCGCTATCCGAACATGATAAAAAATTATTTATCTGATACAAATAAATTTAATTTTTAAAATTTCTTATATAAATTATTGTATTATATTGTAATCAAATTGTAGGGCATATTATACTTTTACAACATAAAAATATAAACATTAATTATATATTAAAATTTTATTTTTGAAATAAATATTTTTTTGTGTATTATGTGTATTATTAACAATATCCAACTATAAATTTACATTGAAAAAATAAATGGTGTTCGCCACCTGGTTGAAAAAAATAAATGGTGCCCGCCATCTGGCTGGTATTATAGAATGTGCTTTTAAGTGCAAAAAGGTTGGGGACCCCTGGACGCTCCAGCCATATGATAAAGACTTTGAGAAAATAAGAATGGCCATCTTAATTTTAAACCCAAATGCACTTATATGGGTCAATCTTAAATGCAATATATATATATTGTTGGAGATCTAGGCAAAAAATAACATTCTTAATATCTCTAAATTATAAAGTTTTTAAAAATAATAATTCATATTTACGTATGTATACACAATCATGGTTATATATATATTTGCAGAAATTCATAGTTCATGATGTGGATTTTGCATTTTTTTAAAAGTCAAAACTAAAATATCACACATATATATATATATATGCATAAGTTTTCTTGTCAAAGGTAAACTTTTTTCTTCCTCTGTCTAACAATTTTGTTTATTATATAAGGGATTCGAACTCAGACTTTCACACGATCCTCAACTCTCCATGCCATCTCATATTGCTGATCCACCTGATTTTGTTTATTAAAAATTGCTGCATAAATACTTGCTTGCTAATCATTATATTTTTCTAACTGCATTGTGAATTGTATCTTTTTTAGAATAGCATATTCAAGTTGATAAACATTGAATCCAAAGTAGATTTCAGGCAGCTGGTGGCTTCATAGTTTTGTAACCACTTAACATAATGTTGGCTTCTTTAACGTCTATCTTCCAAGAGCAGTAATACATTGTACAGGCTTTAAACCTGCATTTATATATGTAATATATGCGGGATTCGAACTCAGACTTTTACACGACCGACTACTCTCAGTGCCATCTCATATTGCTGACCCACCTGATCACGCACATGTTGAAAAGATAAATAATCTCCAATGTACGTATTTCATGCTAAACCAGTAATCATCAGTTGGTCCAGATTACTATCCTCACACATATATACAATCAGTGCTCAGCTTTATACTAAGATAGCCAGTCTTCATACTTTAATGGACAGACTTCAAACTATTCCAACTCACAACTCTTCAGCCTTCATTTTCATTAAAAATGTGACGATGGAGCGTTCAAAGCTCTTGTTAGTGCCAAGGTAAAGAGAGTTTCTAAAAGAACTCATACTTATATACTTCAATTGTTTTTCAAAGGAAAATGTTTTATATACTATAATTATTTATTTAGTTAAATTTTTATCTTAGAGTAACAGCTTTATCAGCTCTACCTAATTACAATTTATTTTCTTATTCTATTATTTCCAAAACAACAACACTAAAATGCAATCTTAAGATAAATTCTTAATTTTTTTATAAGATAAATTCTTAATTTTTTTAATCTCCTTATTTATTTATGAATTATATTCT
Source organism: Epiperipatus broadwayi (assembly GCA_028023455.1). Lineage (NCBI taxonomy): Eukaryota > Metazoa > Onychophora > Udeonychophora > Euonychophora > Peripatidae > Epiperipatus > Epiperipatus broadwayi. The sequence goes on from JAQFVV010006306.1 coordinate 2,817,535, forward strand.
TAATTTTTTTAATCTCCTTATTTACTTATATTTATTAAACTAAACCCAAATGTAGATGTTTTAATTAAATATAAATATTTTTTACTTTTAAGATTAATTTTTAAATTAATCTACCTTATTTAATTTTATTACGTTGTTTTTGAAATAATATAGCATTTAAATGCATCTTCTACCGTACATTTCTTTCACTTATAATTTGAAGTACTGTACTTTTTTTTCAGTCAAGCGTTTGATGGTCGAGTGATCAGCACAGCTGCCTTACAAGCAGTTGTCCCGGGTTCGTTTCCCGGCCGATGCTTTCATACAAAAAAAAAGTACTTTTTAATCCTAAACCTTTCATCAGTTTTGATAATAAAAACTAGATACATTATTTTATTCTATATTAAAATAATATTTTATATAGCGCTATATTTTTATAAACAGTAATAATATTCAGCTATTAAGCTAAAGCGCATGCGCTTGGAAGATTTAAATCATAAATTGAGAGTATTCATGTATAATTTAAATCTTCAAAGCTTAGTAGCTGATTATTATTACTGTTTATTCTATATTATAAAATACTATTTAGTTTTTTTTTTTAAATTTAAATTCTTCATATTTTAACAATAACTAATGTAATTATATTATTATTTTGTTATATTCATTATAATGTTAACTGTGTAAAATGTTCTGACATTTAGTACAGGAAAGATAGACATATGTTTATATATTTTAGCTTTTATTCATGTTTCGTATGCATTCAATAAATTATATCATAACCATAAGCTGTTTGGGATTTTATTATAGATGGTCTTTATATATACTCGGATAGCTATTTTTGTACTTGATTATTTAAATTTATTGTTTGTTATTTAAATATGTTTAAAGTTCTTCAAAGAGACCACTTTTTTTTGAAAGGAGGATTTTGGTATCTTTTCTGTTTATATCAAATTCATTCGTGGCTATTATCCAAGCCTCCTTGATTCTTTCATTTTTTTATCTTCCCTCTCTGTGCAAATGACATTCGTCTTGAACAGATCAAATTTATCGCCTGGTTTGTTGTTCATGTTCTATGAATATTGAAGAATATTTCACTACTTCTCATGGTCCTGTTATATAAATAATTGTGCTGGGCCAGCCTTGTTGACAAATTTGCTCGTCTTTCCATAATATACGTGTTTGCAGTTGACTTTGATTTTAAAACAGACAAAACTCACTATATATATTTTGCCACACACAGCAAGCTAGAGTAATCAATGGATGACAGAAGGCTTGTGTATAAAATCCCCATCTAGTGCCTACTTATCCAATATCCCCAGACTAGTTTCTGACTTATGGCCTTCGTCAGTGAGGAGCCTTGGATTTGAGAGCACTGCACCTATATCTTAGGATCTGATGCAACCCTCTAGCAACCACCTTTTATCTCCATTTAATTACAAAACTATGAGTCTTAAACTGAAAACACCTTAATGTTTTCAATCCAAGCCCATTAGCTTATATAGTCATTTGGGTCTGAACCCAGTTCAGTACCCATACATTTTGGGGTCTTTGGTTCTTTAATAACCATAACTACTACTATCCTATTAGGCAGGATTGGTTTTAAGCCAATAAATGTCACATGACCACTCCTTATGCTTGTGTATAATTGTTGTTAAAACAGGCTAAATTCACTATATATATATTTTGCCACACATAGCAAGCTAGAGTAATCAATGGATGACAGAAGGTTTGTGCATAAAATCCCCATCTAGTTCCTAATCATCCAATATCCCCAGACTAGATTCCGGCTTATGACTTTCGTCAGTGAGGAGCCTTGAATCTGAGAGCACTGCATCTAGGTCTTAGGATCTTATGCAACCCTCCAGCAACACTGCTCTCAGATTCAAGGCTCCTCATTGACAAAGGCCATAAGCCAGAAACTAGTTTGGGGATATTGGATGAGTAGGCACTAGATGGAAATTTTATGCACAAGCCTTCTGTCATCCATTGATTACTCTAGCTTGCTGTGTGTGGCAAAATATATATAGTGAGTTTTGCCTGTTTTAACAACAGTTATAAACAAGCATAAGAGGAGGTGGTCATGTGACATTTATTGACTTTGATTTTGTAAACTATTTGATGAGCTGCTTCTGTAGTCAGTTCATCTTTCAAGTTATTCAAAGGAACAAATGTTTTTTAAATTTTTGAGTCACTTTTGGTACATATGGGAGGCTTGTCTATTTTTTGTTCTCGCTAGATTGTGGTTGTAATAGTTTTTTAAGCTTGCTATTATAAAATCCATCTATCATGTTATAAATGTTATTATTGATGTTGTATCCCAGGTTTCTTAAGTCTCTGATAGATACATCAACATTGTTTTCCGATCTCTTTTGAATTTACAAAGTTTTAAATTCCTGTAAATTAAATCTTTAAGACTGCCATTATTTATGGCCATAGGAGTTAGAGATTTGTGATGGATGTCTTCTCTAATGTTTATTGATTTCAGTATCATTCTGTAGTGTAAAGTGTCTTGTTTCCCTTTGCATGCCAAAATCCAAAAAATCTAAAATTTTATTATATTCATTATAAAATATTTTATTGTTTAATAGCCCTTCAAAGATTTCATTGCTGTTCCGTTTCACATGTACTATTAACCAGCCCTTCCTAATATGTAAGATCACATGGGTGACCATGAAGTTAGATATATTATCTAATTCAGTATGTATGTAGATGTTGAATTTCAGCAAATATTTATTCTTTTTAATATTTTAATAAAAGACGCTCTTTGATTTTCCATTTTATCATAACTGTCAAAAAAGTGTTTACATGGTGATATGGAAATAAGAATCATCAGAAGTAAATATAAGTAAATAGATGGTAATAGAGCATTATCAGTAATTAGTGAACAATTCATTCTTTTTTATTGGATTTACAAGAGTCATACTATATAATCTTATGCCAATCATCATCAAAACAATGCCCTTATGAGGCATAATGTTATAAAAGAGCAATAATCAATATTTGTTGTTGCAAGCACATTTATGTGCTAAAATAACTAAAACTAAGAATATAACCAAAAGTGCTAAGATCATTACAACACTCCTGATCATTACCAGTGTTCAAGGCTGTCCGGTACTATGTGTCTACTAGCCATAAATAATCTTCATCATATAACTTATAAATAAATCACATGGATTTTAAAGAGTAATCTAAAGGCCATATAAATAATTCAAAAGAGAAGTATATAGATATTTGCATTTGCATACTCCAATGCCATTATGTTCAGAACTAGCTTTGATATAACAATTGATTGTTTAACATATGTGAACAAGATTATATACACAAAATACCTTACCCATTAATAAATAAATTTACTGGGATAATTTAAAAACAATATTCGTTAATTGTAAAAAATATTTTAGGATGTATCAATGATTTCTATTATAAAAACCAATATTAGTCAGTAAACAATTATTACAATTATTTAATTTCCATAGAACATAATTCATATTGTTATGATTAGATGATTCCCTTTAAACCTATATAAATATATTATTACTTTATCTTTCTTATTGCATTACCAAATCCATATAATATTCATATCATTTACGTGCTTTATTACTTTTTGCAATCCACTATTGACAGTTTCGGTTGCCCCAGCAATCTTCTTCAGAACTATAACAAACACATTACAAATACATGAATACAAATATACATGAACATGTAATTTTACATTATATATGTAGATATATGCTATCTTATAATCATTATTTATATACCCACATATATCTTTATATACCTCTCTATATATAATTGTTATCTTTTTTATATATTATACATTTTAATCTTTTTTATATTCTATATTTATCAATCAATACTTCCTATATATATAAAATGTAAAATTTTTATGGATATTTTTGTATTCATGTATTTGTATTGTGTTTTAGTTCTGAAGAAGATTGCTGGGGCAATCGAAACTGTCAATAGTGTGTTGTAAAAAGCATTATAAAAAGTAGTTAAGAACATAACTGATATTAATATTATATAAATATATTATTGCAAACATATTTTATATGCTTTGATTATTGAAATTAGAAAATTCTTTTAATGGCTTTATATGCTTTATTTCTAGGATGCTTTTAATTTAGATTACTAACTTAGTTACTTAGATTACTACCTTAGTTATATGTCTGAGTTATCTATTAATATTATATTAGTGTGAAGTAAAGATCATGACCATGTTTCATTAAAATTAGAAGACTGCTATTGGAATGTAGCTATTATTCTGCAAGCCTTATTGAATTGATGGCAGCAAATAAGCTTCTGGGCATGAGCTATAATCTATTTTTATTACCTTCTCATTTCTACTAACAGTAAACAGATATATTTTCAATTTTAAGTTATTTTCAAAATTTATATACATTCGTCTGTAATATTTGATAGACTACTAAAACATCACATGACCTCCATCTCATCCTTGTTCAATCTGTTAAAACACTAGCAGCTCTCTCCATACAGTAGGGCCACACAGTGTAAGCCATAGTAATCAATGGATGCTGGAAGATTTGTGCCTCAAAATCCTTATATAAGGACCCACATCCAATATCTCCAGCTTAGTTTCTAAGTTGTGGCTTTCGTCAATGAGGAGTCTTGGATTGATCTGGAGATTTGCATTAGATCCAAAGATCGAGGTACAGTACTCTCAAATCCAAGGCTCCTCACAGATAAAAGGTACAAATTAGAAACTAAATTGAGGATATTGGATGAGTCGGTACTATATAGGGATTTTGATGCACAAACATTATAGCAGCCATTGATTATTATGGTTTCCACTGAGTGCCAATACTGTGCTACTGTTTTATAAATTATGTAAGTGTAATAATGGTGGGCATATGATGTTTTAGTAGTTTGATATCAATCCTGGTCAAAATGTATTGGTGATTGTATTATTGAACAACCAAAGATCCTTATGAGTGTACAACCAAATTAGCTTGAATTTGAAAACATTATTGTGTCTTCATTTTGAGTGTATAGCGTTATGGTTAACTAAAAAGATAAAATGTGGCTGCTTAGATACAAAGATTTAGATGCAGTGTTCTCCGACCCAAGCCTCTTCATTGATGGAACCTATAAGTTAGTACTAGTCTGGGGATATTAAATGAGTAGGGACTAAATAGATATTTTGATGCCCTATTCTTTTAACATCCATTGATTACTATGGTTTGCAATTTTGAAGAGAATTGTTGTTTTAATATTTGACAAATTTTAATTTTATTGTCATATGGATGTATCTTATTTATTAAATAATTCTATCACTCAATAAATAGATTCTAACATTGTAAACATTCATAGTTGAGTTAACTATGGTCTAAGCCAGGGGTGGGTGAACGGTCGATCACGATCATGCACAGCTTGACAGTCTGTCGCAGACTTTTCTGCCATTAGATTACTGTTGTCTTCTCATTGTACATTTCATCTCAATACTATGGCATCTTAAATGATGTGATAGTGTTCGAGCCGCATTACAATGTAATATCTATATGTGTTTTTACATATTTTGTTTTTCTCTTATTCTAAAAAATTTAGCAACTAAGAAATTTGCATTAAAAGATACTACGTTTTTTGGCTTGAAGATGAATTTGTTATATACTATATAACAAATTTTATATATTATATAACAAAATTTTATACTAATCAATAAAATGAGATATTATTTTATATAGCGCTATGTTTTTTATGTAATTAGCAATTAAGCCAATGCACATGCGCTTTAAAGATAAATTATAAATGAATACTCTTAATTTTTCCAGACACGAGATATAGTATTTGAGAAAGAATGGAATGAATCCACCCATTCTTTTGACCCAAACGTTTAGGTATGGGCAAATCTTAAGTGTGTGGAATTAAGAGCGTGAAGGTGTTACACAGAATGCGTGGATTCATTCCATTCTTTCTCAGATACTATATCTCGTGTCTGGAAAAATTAAGAGTATTCATTTATAATTTATCTTTAAAGCGCATGTGCATTGGCTTAATCGCTAATATTACTATTAAATAATCAATAAAGAAAATTTAAATTTTATAAGATATTATTTATTCCTTTATTACCCAAAAAGTCGATCGCTGATAGATAATAAATATAAAAGTCGATCATGCTACTTTTAAGTTTACCTACTCCTGGTTTATCCATTATTGTAACTTAAATATAATTAACCTCCACTCTACTGGGTAGTATTGTGCTTTTATAGTATATTTATTAGTAAGATTTATAACGAATTAGTACTAATATTCACAACAATGAGCAGTTAAATCTTAAATAAAAAACATATCCAACATGATAAATATTTTATTTATTAAATTCATTTGTTCATATATATCTTTATATATCTGAAATATTCTAATCACATACTATAATTACATTTGACAATATAATTTCCTATTAATAATCTATTTATTTAGCTTGAACTATTTTAATTACATTATTTTTTTCCTTTTATTTCTTAAATATTCGTGAAATATATTAATATTTAAGACAGTCATATTTCAATTTTCTTTATTGATTCGGTTAGTAAACATTTATATTTAAAACATTTTGTTAATTAAAATTAGCTGTAAAAGTTAACTGAATTTTTTTTCTTCTGATTTTTATTCTCCCATGATTTTGAATCATTTCATTTATATTTTGAGAATCGATTATTTAAATGGCGAGATGTTTTATAGTTGCCAATCAATAATCATTCCTCGCCATCCATCTTAACTCTTTATTTTGTACTTTCCTTTTATTTCATACAATAATAATAATCCCCAGCCTATTCAAAGGTTTCAACATCAGAACATAAATAGTTTTCCTCCCTCAATAATTCTATATTATGTATTTATCAATTTCTAAAATTACTTTCAAGATTTCAAATAACCTTATATCCAGTTATGGATATTATAAATGCAATATCCCAAATTAACTCTATATTATTGTGATAATGTCTAATCATTCATTTTAAAGAAAAGTAGTTTATTGTTTTAATTGATGCATATATGTATTGAGAATAAAATCCATTTGCATGAAAATCTTGTATCATATATATATATATGATAACATTGTGATTACCAGGGTGTAAAATTCAACATCGTTTTTCATGGTTTCTCGTTTGCAAGATTTATATTTATATATTTTATATTTATTTTTGTTTTGTCATATCTGACCCTGCCTTCAGAAGTGGACTATTCCAGATTCCTTGCCTGATTGGCTAGCACCCAGTTGCTATCCAACGGAATTAAAACCATCACTGTGGTTCGCGCACCCAATCCGCTTGTTTCCCCGTAAGATAGAAGGTCTGCCTTTAAATAGTCAGCCTTTTGAAGGCAAGGCAGAGAGAGTAATTACTTTTGTTAACCTGAACGACAGAACGTGCTCTCCATTAAACCTTCTGCCATCTGCAAAGGTATTTATTTATACATTATCATGACGTCCACGCAGTGAGGCAAGTCCACCTATGGACTGGAAACTGCTACATCTGAACTAGAGCCGACTCGAGGCAAGCTAACTACATAGCTGGAAGAGTCTTCTTACCAGAACTCATGACGCAGGCTAATCATTAGCTGGAAGAGAGTTCCATACTTCACACAACTATCTCAGCATTGAAGCATATCAACTGTATTTGTTCATTTGTTAACTAACGTGTGTATATATTTTGTACTAATAAATTATACATATTTATTGCTGAATAGTTGTTCGTTTTGTATCTGTTGGTTTGGAAACGAACCTGCAAGCCTAACCAAACACAACAGTTTGAATTCTACTCTTTATAAATTAGGAAGAATCCTGGATTATACTTTTTTCCACAAAAAATACTGTTGTGTTAACTCGTATAATTGATTACTATTACCTTAGCTTACTTTGCTACAAAAAAAAAAAAAAAACTTAATTTTCAAGGTCAAGTTTGAATGCCCTGATGGCAAGGATTTCAAAATTCAGATGCGTATCAGAAACATTTTGTAAAAGCCACACAGAGATGTTTTGATTGCTTTTTCACTCATGGGTTGTTTTTATAAGCACAATTATTTAAATTTATAATATATTGAAGTTAAAATAACTTCTAAGATACTCGTATGCAAATTATTCCAAATGAATTCGAATGACTCGATACAATTTCTAGACTTGAAGAAGGAGACGGAAGAAAAGGGAAAATGAATAATAGGAGAAATAAAAATGAATTTCCGTCGTTATATAGTATTTTCTTTCATTTCTTCACGATTGTTATTTATAAATTAGTTATCCAGCTTTCTAAAACTTATTTATCCAGCTTTCTTATAATTTTGTTTTGCAAAAAAGAATTAACTTTCTTTTCTAACTAAAATATCATATAACTAAAGATTTAATTAATAAAATGTTTAGAAATTTTCTTTCTTTTTTGCCCTTTGAATTAAGTCATTGTCTCTAAAATATTATTTGTAGTAAAATATATTTTATAAAAAGGAAAAAGAAAAACTGTTTGATTTTCTTTTTTTCTTTTAATTTTTTTAGTTTATATAAAAATATGTAAGTGCTTTATTTTATAATAGTATGTTTATAAGTGATACTCTTATTACAGTTAATTTAAAGTTGATATATATATATATTACATTCTATTTAAATAAATCTGGTCGAGAGGTCATCACGGCTGCGTAATAAGCAGTTGTCCCGGCCGATGCTATGACACATCAAAAAAAAAAAAAAAATTTATTTTACTATTTTTTAGACCTCATTTTACTATATTATCTGTGGTCTTAATTTTATCACCATGAAATTCATTTCAGTATATATAAATAAATAATAAACATCGAATTTAAAACTTATTATGAGTGTTATCTTGACATCAACACCTTATAATTATAGCAATGCTATTTTGTTTATTTATAAAATTTTTGACATACTAGACTAATAATTTATGATTAATTTCCCTTATGCAGTGTAAAATAATTTTTTTTTTTTTTTTTGACGTGATTGATTTTTACCAAAAATCATCTTGAATTACTGTTAGTCAATGCACATACTGGTATTAAAGTTATTAAAAAAATGATAAAGTTGTAGTAGAAATGAAGGTCAAGTAGATAAAGGATGATAATAAAAACAACGCAAGATATTTCCTTTTTATCAAGTATAGAGATGGTGATCATGTGATGTTTAGTGATTTAATACAATATTTTATTGAAGAGAAATTAAATATTGATTTCAATTTAAGAATTAAGTCATAATCAGTAGGTTGAAGTAATGCAGAAGTACCGAAAAACCCTAGTGAGCTATATGTAAACTAACTATATTTGAGCTGGTAAAAAGTTATATTTACGTCTATTAACTGAAGATTAATTTAATATTGAGAGGTTATTAAATATAAGGCTAAACTTTTGTCTGTGATCAGTTGTAATGATTTTAGAATAACCTACAGTTATCTTGAAATTATGTTAGTATTTGTAAATCACGCTCTGCTAGTAAATATGTCAGTAAATGGTATACTGTACAATCAAAGCTAAAGTATCAGTCTCGTTATGCATTTTATGTTAAGCGACAGTTTTAATATAGCTTGCTGGGTGTTTTCAGTACTTCCACATTATTTCATCTATATCCAAGCTAATAAAAGCTTATATTTAAATCAATAGATTGATACGTTTACACAGTAGCTATATCATTTTTGATTTACCAACCTGTACTTAATAGCTGTTATACTACATGTTGTTAAAATATAAGCCATTAGATAAAAATTTGATAATGTTACAATAACATTGAAGACCCCCCTCCCCCATCATAATGAAGTTTTATAATTTTCAAATTATTGTTGCGTGTCAAAAATTAGATTAAATAAATTTTTTTTTCTTTAAATAGTTAGCAATATTTTATTTTTTCTATATATATTGTTTTATTTAACCATTTCTTATAATTGTTTTTTTTTTTTTTTTTAGGTAAGTGGAAATTTGTATTATTTGATCCATACAAAAAAAGATATCAAATGAACGGCTCCTAGGTAACTAAAATTTGATTCTTTTGAAATACACTGGGTCTCGTTTTATGCGGTAGATAGGTTTCTCAAAAAACGCGTACAAAAGAAATCGACAAAAATAAATGTAATTTACTTTGAAAAATGGGGGATAGGTTCTGTAATTTTCGAAATTGGTATAAAAGCAAAGCAACAAGGAAAAATTACTTTAAAATTTGCATTAAAAAACTAAGAAAATAAAATATGACTAATAAAAAATTTCAAATATTTGAAAAAAATTAATATAAGACAAACTTTTTATATTTTTTTTATTAACTACAATATTAATTTTACATTCTTTCATACATATTTTAATCATTATCACTATTAGACAATATGCGTTTGTTTGTGAATTAGTAAGAAATCAGATGTGATGTGATATACAACTAGCGGCATTTTCAGTCTTGTGCTATTTTAATGGTTTTCTGTTTCTATATTTAAAAAATGAGATCACAATCAAAACAAAAAGGTTATACATTATCATTAGAAAGATTATTTTCAGTTTATAAAATCAATAAAACCTTCGTTATTATTTATTTTAAAAATCTAAAAAAATATTTATTTCTGTTAATATCTAACAAAATACATTTTAAAAGTTTAAAATTTTTGTATATTTATTGCGATATTTTTATATGTACGTATAAATCTATTATTATTACTTACTCATTAGTATAAGTAGGTTATTTATATAGAAGCTAAGATTCTAAATACAGCTTCAGGCCATATTCACATTAGCTGCTAATATAACGTTATATTTTTGAAAAGAAAAAAAAAGTATTTCAAGTCAAAATAAGTTATTAATAATTTAAATTTTTTGATATCTAATAAATATAGTGAAATATGAAAGATATTAAGAAGAAACATGAATCACATAACTTCAAAATCACATTAAAATAATCCACATAAAATGAGACCCAGGTGTATTTAATATTTATCTAGTTTTAAATGCAAATTAATTTATTTTAAAGTATTATCTTAATTATTGAAGTAGGCTTCACTTTATTACCATGCAACTAATTTTATGGTGTAGTTTTAAGAAGTTATTTTAGAATAAATTGGAAATAATAATAAACCTTGCAATTTTTGGAAATTAATATCACCAGATTTTTTTGGAATACAGTTTTAGTAACATCTTTAGAGTGCCCACTTAGCCATTTTTAATCTGAAAGTTGTTTTTTTAAAAAAAAAGATTAATATTAAAAGTATTTTAAAGACACCCCCCCCCCCCCATAAGTTCAGAATAAAAAAGTTGTCTAGTAATCAATTATTTGTTTTGCCTATTTAATATTACTTCAATGTTAATGTTAATTTTATGCTGAAATATTGATCATTTATCTGCACTAATTGTAACAATAAAATTTGAGAATTTTCCTGAAGATTTGTGATGATGGTATTTTAGTTTGATTTATATATTGGACTATTTCCATCATCTAATATTAAGTATTGAATTTCTTTAGAAAAATTTTACTTCATTTACATTTGTCAATTATATCCGACTGTTAGTAATAGCATGTAGGTTAGTGTATGCACAATGTTTTGAGAAATAATCTCTCTTCTTCAGATGTGTCTGGTCTGACCAGTGGCAGTACTAGCATGGAAATCAAAACTGGACCCGTAGATTTTTGAATATTGAATTTTGACATAACGCTCTAACCCACTCAGTCATCCTGCCAAAGGCAACAGTCAGTAGAAATTTCATATATGGTTCCTCCTGATTTTTCCACTTTTCCCAAAGAGCAAAGTTGGTTAGTGGTTTCCATACATTATGTATAGTCACACTAGGTTGGCTTATGGAGTTATTTGTCATTTTTATGTGAACAGCTTCTTTGAATTTTTTACTTTCTACCTTTTTGTCGCTATTCAATATTTTTGTATTTGCCCAATTGAACATATGTCCATTAGTACATACATGATGCACTACCTTAGACATCTGTTTTTCTCTTCTAATCATCAGTTTGTGCTCTCGCAGTCACTTTTCAATGAGGTGGCTGGCCTTACCAATATACATTCTTTCATATTCACATGGTGTTGCAGTTTTTGCTTTTCAGGATTTCAAGTTTAGGCTTTGTAAACATTAGAATTCCTTGCAGTGTGGTATGGCTCTGGAAAGCTGTTCTGATGTTACCCTGAATGCAGATTTTCCTTAATTTGATTGCTATTTTTGGTATGTATGATACATTACAGTACCAATAATTGTTTTGTTTTTTTTTATAATTCTTTTTGCATTCTATTTAAAGTTTCTTTTAATAACAGCTGATGGATAACCATTTTTCATAAGAGTTTGCTCTATGTAGATCTTTTTTTTTTTCAAATTGCTGGTTTCTGAACAAACTTCTTTTGGTCTCTTCCATAGTGATAATATAACCCAATGTTTTGCATTTCTGGTGCGATTGGATGTATATGCTAAGTATTTTCCTGTATGTGTGGCTTTGATTTTGCCATGAGGAAGTCTTGTCGTAAAACATCTAAGAGTGCTAATTTTTGTTCCTGTTCTGACTCTATTGTGAATTTACTTGAAGGGATATGTTGTTGATGTATTTCCAGAAAGTTTGTAGTAGTGCTTCACTGTGTGTTCACACAACAAATATGTCATCAACATGGTGAAGCCAAACTTTAGGTGGATATGGAGTAATCATTATAGTTGTGTTTTCAAGTTCTTCTATGTGAGACCATAGCCATTCCTTGATTTTATTGGAAGATTCAGTGTTGTATTGGAAGTAGGTTGTTATGCAGAATGTTAATAGTTCCAATATACTATCATTAGGAAGAGTTATTCTGGTTTGTAATCTATTATCACCATTTAATCTTTTTTTTACAGTAGACAATGGTTCTTCACATGGTACATTTATGAATAAACCTTCCACATCAAAGTTTACTAGTATGACGGTTTCTTTAAGTTTCATGTGGTTAGAATCCCTAACAAAGAACTGGGTCTAGTAATGCCAAAGGACTAAGAACTTTGAAAAGCAATCTTGACAAATTTTGGCAAAGTGAATTCCTAAAACTATAATTGTAGGTCTTAATGGAACATGATCCTTATGGATTTTAGGTAAATCATAAAGATGAAGAATTTTGCTGAAAATATTATGTTAGTTTACTTATTTCTGAATCACTGAAGTACCAATGATGCTTTCTTAGATAATGCTTTTGACTTTGTTTCTGTACTCGTTATCGGATCTTTTGGTACTTTTCTGTGTTGGCCTGCTGTGAGGAATTCTTGTATTTTGTTGCCATAATCAATTGTTTCCATTACAACTGTTGCATTGCCTTTGTCAGCAGGGAGAATAATTATAGAATTATCTACTTTGAGAGATTTAATTGCTTTCCTCTCCCCATAGGATATGTTTGACTTCAATTTTTGTTTCTTGTCAAGTGTTCTTTTTTTTCTCCAGCGTAATTTTGCTGGCTTCTTCTAAAGGCAATTTTTGAAGTGACTTCCTCAGTGGCAGCCATTATATTTAATAAAGGGGTATTCATTGGTGTGATGGTAAAGTTTAATTCGTTTTTGAGAACGAAATTTCATCATCTGTTAAATGTTTAGAACTGAGATTAAACAGATGAAGCTGATACACTGCTTAGTACATTATGGACTTTGATTTAGTCCAATATACAAATAAAACTGAGTGTTTGTACAACCATATTTCATTATTTAATTGCATATCTGATAATTCTGACACCAGTCTTAATGAATTTTTTTGTAGACACAATCTATTGATTAATATTTAAAAGAGTTGGAATCACGACCAAAGAAGTTTGTTTTTTCGATTTTTATTGGACAAGACATGTTTCTCAAATTAACTGCTGAACACAAGAATATACTTTGCAATCTTTTTTTTTAATGTTAAAAATTATTTTCTATTTTTAAAAAAATATAGCAAAAGTAGTTTGTAATTGCCAAAATCACCATTTCCTTTATTTTGCTTTAATATTATATATAAATGCAATTTATCCACTCTACTTTGAACACTTTTTTAGAAAAAACCTTTTACTTTTAAAAAATTAAAATAAAAGTTTCTCTGAAGAAGACTGCAGGTTAGGCGAAACATAAGATCATGTATGCATATATGTATAATAAAAGGTTTTTGCTAAAAAGTATTCAAAGTAGAGTGGATAAATTGCATTTAGTTTGTAATTGTTTTGCCATAAATATAACAATTAAAGTTCCACACTTCTGACTCCAAATAATCACAAAGTTAAAAGCCCTGGGCGGTGCGGTTTGGCATAGTTGGTAAAATGTACCAACTTGGAAGTACTAACTTGGGAGTAATTAACTTTAAAAATTATTTGAAGCCAAAATTAAATGATAAATAAAAAATAATAATCCAATAAACAATTGTTTTATTTGCATGAACAATATCAGTTTATAATTTATGCAATTTTATGCTAAAATACATTTTATGCTGGAAGGGGGGGGGTATAAAAAGTGTTTATGCACGAAGACAATAAACTATATGTTTTTTATACATTGATGTGGTAACTAGTTTTGTCATTATATTATATCTGTAATACATTGCTAAAATTGATTTTCATTTGAATTTAGAAGCCTCATAATAGAAATTAAATCCTTCCATCACAAAAATCTTCTTTGGACAGAAAACCCACAAATATTGTTAGGATTATCACATTGTATTAATTATATCAACAATTCTGAAGATTCACACTGTACTGAATTTTAGAATAAGTTCTTAAAAAAATTGGAAACCTGGCTAAAACAATCTTTAATGAAGATTGTTTGTTTAATATAGCAAAAATGCCCCATGATTTGGCATGTAGTAACAGATTCAAGAGGAAACAGTTCTTGATCGAAGCTCTCTCATTTCAAATATTTGAATTTCAAGCGATCTTACGAACTTGCCATTTGATTATTTCATCACATGATCACCATTTTTTTATGCTTGCTTATAATTGCTATTCAAAAAGCCAAAACTCTCTATATATATTGCCACTCAGTGCAAGCCAGAATAATCAATGGATGCTAGAAGATTTGTGCATAAAATCCCCATCTAGTGCCTACTCATCCAATATCCCCAGACTAGTTTCTGGCTAGTGGCCTGCATCAGTGAGGAGCTTTGGATCTGAGAGCACTGCATCTAGATCTTAGGTTCTAATGCAACCCTCCATTAGCCACCCTTTATCTCTACTTATTTTAGGATCTAATGCAATCCTTCAGCAACCACCTTTTATCTCTACTTAACTACAAAACTATGAGTCTTAAATTGAAGACACTATAATATTTTCAATCCAACCTCATTAGCTTATATAGTCATATAGGTCTGAACTCAGTTCAGTACCCATGAATTTTGATTACTTTGGTTCTTTATTGGTCATAGCCACACTATTCTATTAGGCAGGATTGGTTTTAAACCAATAAACATCATATTATTACCATTTTTTATGCTTGCTTATAACTGTTATTAAAACAGGTAAAATTCTGTATACATATTGCCACTCAGTGTAGGCACTAGATGGGGATTTTATGCACAAGTCTTCTGGCATCCATTGATTACTCTGCCTTGCACTGAGTGGCAATACGTATAGAGAGTTTTGCCTGTTTTCATTTGATTATTTGTTAATAAAAAAATATTTTGGTGAAATACGTAAAAGTAAACAGTTGTAAAATTTGTGTTGTTGTTTTTTTTGAAAGTCCTTAAAATGATAATGTTTATAAACTAAAATATTTATATATTTTAAAATTTTCAGGCCGAAAGCATGCTTAGCACACCATGCTGTTAAAGTATTAAACTAAGCTTTTCTTTATATACATTTTGTATGTATTTATTTTGCATCGTTTTATAAAATTGTTACATTTATTTTATTTTAGACGTAACAGTAGGTTTTCATATCCCTTCCATCTTCTTGTCACTTTGTTAAATATTCGAATGGCTTTACTGCTCAAGGGTTCATAAGTCGTTTGAGCACTGGAAACGCTAGCTTCAGAATCGGTCCTAAGACCCCACCTACCAGTCTGATACCTTATCACTGCGCTAATCAGTAATTCTATTTTTGAATTCAAGGGTTCATAAGACATTTGAGCACTGGAAACGTTAGCTTCAGAATCGGCCCCAAGACTCCACCTACCAATACACCATCACTGCGCTAATCAATAATTTCATTTTGAATTCTAGCAAAAAAAAATTATCAAATAAAGTGTTTAATAATTACAAACTTTTTAACAACCCAACCAGTTCATTACTTGTTCAATTTTACTAATACAAATATAGTGTTTCAACTAATGTACACTTAAAGAAATCTTTCCCACATGCTTAAAATTATTGCACATCTACTGAAAATGTAATTTTCATAAAATATGGACTTTAACTTGTTCTTTTAAATTTGTTTATTATTTAAACTTATGTTGTAATTATAAATTTATTTTAATGCACCTTGATTACGTAAGTAATATTTACTAAGGCTGTAACCTCAAGAATATGCGCGTAAAAATGCGATAGTAGGGACATCTATAGCTTAACCACAAGCTTAATGTTTTTTTTTCATTGCATGATAATTAGTAATTTATATGCCATTTTTTTAAAAAAATAAAACATATGTCAATGCTATTAAAAGTATACAGAGACATTTTCTACATTTTTTTTAAATAGCCATTAATAAGGCATATAATAAATCTTTTATCAAGTAAACTTCTGAGCACTTTAAAATGAACAGCTCAAGAATATATAGCATAGATGTGATCCTTTAGTGCGCATACAAGTGGTGTACAATTAATCAACAGATGTCGTACAATTAATCAACAAATGCTGTAATTCACTGGTAAATTTTCTGTTGAAGCAAAGCGATGCATGCAGGAAAGAAGAAATGGGAAAATAATTGAAACGACTTATTTAAGAGAACAGAATATCTGGAAATGTGCAAATTTGTTGCGTAAAAAAATTATTGGTAATGTAAGCAAATATAAACTATATTTAAAAGTGGGTAAGAAAACTGTGAGAATAAATATGTCCGAGATGTAAATAACATCTTGCGATTGAACAAAAGTTATAGATCATATGATGCTTAAATTCTAGAAGTAATGACTTGGTTTCAATCCAGGAACTTTTAGTCAAATTGTGTTAAAGTACAAAAGGCATTTCAGAAATCTTAAGATAGTACTACATTTTGATTATTTTCAGTATGAACTTTTGAAAGTCTAAATTATCTTGAAATTATGTTATAGCAATGGCGCATTGTCATACTTTACTAAAGCCTGAAACGTTAGTACAAAAGTTCCTGTGAAATTTTATTTTCTGTTGTCTCAAGAAGATTTGATAAAGGTAAATGGACACTTAACAGAAGAGAAATACAGAAACTTCAGACCATTTGACAAAATATGGATAGATGTATGTTCGGAATAACAAGAAAATGTCAAAAACAAAATACATGGGTGAGAGAACAAACAGATGTTATGACATCATTGAAAGAATTAAGAGACTGAAGTGGAGTTGGGCTAGACATATTGCTAGAAGAAATGATAATAGATGGATAGTTGAGATCTTAAATTGGATTCCAAAATGTAAAAGACCTAGAAGAGACCACATGCGAGGTGGATAGATGAAATAAGGTAATATGTTGGGTGATGTGGAGAAAAGAGGCCTGTGATCAATGAATATGGATTGAACTTGAAGCGACTTTCATCCTATAGTGGATCAATAATAATTGACTATGATTATAATGATGGGTAACAGAGATGCAAGGAAGAGGAAGCATTTAACATTACCAATTGCACAGAAATTAAAAGAAATTAGACAGCTAAGTGAATGTGAAACTTTTGCAGAAGGTTCTGGATTTTGAACTATAATTATCTCTAACCTGAAGAAATCAAAACTGTTCTAAATTTTATGTGGAAAGTAATGAATAGAAATCAATACTATTAAAATATTGCAATAAACATGCATTACTATTAATGAAAATGATTATAAAACAGAAGTATGTCACAATAACATTCCAATTTCAAAAATTTAAAAAAATAAATATTATTGTATCTGGTGATATGTATCAATTTATAAGCAAGCATTTCTTCATAAAGTAATGGAAATTTTGATATTTTAGTAAAATATGATGATGAAACGTCATGGTTTTGTTTGTAATTTGCTAAGAGGATATAAATTACAGAACCAAAATTAAGGATTTTTGTCATGATTAGATTAATGTGGTGTGATGCACAATGCTTCCAGTATGTAAATGCAAACTTCCTGCCATAGGCAAGAGCTTGGGTTAGATGATGAATATAAAATTGAATTATTTTTTGGTAAGAATTCCAATTTTCAAACTAAATTGTTCATCGTAGTGATTATGCCTTCTACATTTCTACGAAGGTGACATTATCAATTCAATCCTAAGACTAAGGCATTCTTCGATTTAAATCTTTTTAAAAAAATGCTGGAAGCAGCTTATAAAAGTGTAGGTGATGAAGGAGTTTTAATTTGAAAGATGACAATGGCTATAAACATAGGTGTGGATGTGTTTAATAATCTCTATTTATGGATTATGCTCTGTAATGATAATATTGTTGCTGACACTGTGATATAGAATCTGCTTTCACTTGAAAAATACATTTTATTTAAGAGACTCGACAGGTTACGAAAAGTAGATCACAAAGAGGTTTTTAATATAGATAGATAATGATGTTTCAGTTATTTATTCAATGACTGTTGTTGTAAAAGCTGAAACAATGTTAAATTGAAAATATCTTAAACAAACATAGTTTAAAATATGACAAATTTATTGGAGGACAGGAACAGTGTGAGTTCATTAACAAGACAAGAAGTAATGTTAATATATAAGATAAATGGATTTTTAAAGTAGAAAAACTTTGACAATAACGGAAGTGACTTTCCAATACATTGTTTTCTTTGTCTTACCTGAAGGATCCAGTTTTTGGTTCATCAACTTCCTTAAAGGTTCTTTCGTAAAAAGGTAAATGACATATTGAATTATTGGTTCATTTCATATATATTATATGATAAATAAAAAACACCTTTCCTGAAAATCTGAATTTTTTATTTTTCAACTCTGCCATATTACGTACATTATTTCAAAATCCAGGAAAAATCTGAAAATATCATATCTCAGATGACACAACTTGTATTAGTAAAAGTGTGGAAGACTTTTACAAAGAATACAGTAACAAAATAGGTGTTGTCATTATGCTATCGTTTGATGTGACAAACATTTTAAACGAAGAGCTAAGAAAGGTTGTTAAATCTTCAACTAATGTAAAAATTGGAAATAGTGAAAATGCCATAGATACTTTACAAAAAATAAATGAAGAAATAAAGAAAAAAATGTTGGAAAAATCTATGCACCAAATGTGTAAATAATGATAAGAATAGATTTACGAGATGATCAGAAGAATACAATACTGTATTCACATTTACGAAAGGTGAAAAACAAATATTAAAAATTGCTGACCTACTAGTCTTTTATCAGTTCTATATAATTAAATGTGGATTAGTCGGATTTAAAGGTTGTTATAGGAGAATAAATCACAGCCATCTTAAGAGAACTCATAGAAAGACCGTGAGAATGAGGTGCCCATTTGCAATAAACATGTACATTCTAAAAAATTATTTGATTTTAAAAATACATAGACTGTGATTTTTAGAACATTAAGTTATAGATCTAGAATATTGGCAAATGCTGAAAAATATTTATCTAATTTAAGAGTAGTGACTAGAATTCTTGTGAGACTAAGATTAACGTAGTGGGAAGGGTTTTGCCTATACAAATACAGAGCATTAGGAGTGAAAATAAGATGGTTTGAGTCATTCGGATTGCAATTGATGTGTTTTTTTCATGTGTAATGTCCCTAATAATGTTTAAAAACCATCAAGTAAAAACAAGAAAGTAAGATTATAAACTAAAAAAATTTAAATAATGTGCTTTTCGGAGTGAAAAAAGGGAAAATAAATATTGAAAGCAGTCAATTAGAAGTAATATGGTGAAAGTATAAGGAGAAACATTAAATGTAAAATTTATGTATATACTTCAACAAAAATCAATAAATTAAAAATTAACTGTGATAAAACACAGTTGCTGAAGCTTTAAATATAAAATTATAACAATAAAGCTGAGCGCTTTCGGGGGATTTAAGCCTCCATAATCATAGCTCAATACAAAACAAATACAAAATATAAACACTTACTCACAAGCAAAATGCGTATCTCAAATAAGATGTAAACTAACTCTAAATAAATAAATAAAATACAATATAAATAAATAAATATTATAAAGTCCATATTTTAGAAATATTAAAACAAGAATCCTTTCTATTAATAGCATTAGGATTACCAGCTATAAAACAAGCTTCTTTAACCTTACGCTTTATGTCATTCTTCTCCGTACACACTAATTTTGCCTCTACTGGTTGACATAAGTGTCCAGCCTTATTTTCATGTTCCACAAACACTGAATTTCCCAAAAATTTAGTTTTAGTACGATGATATAAATATTTATGCTGTGACACTCTATTTAAAATATTGGTTTTAGTTTCACCATAATAAATAGAACCACAATCTTTATGAGGACAAGAAACACTATAAACCACATGCTGAGTTAAGTTAGATTCAATTTTAAATTTTGAATTGTTAATCAATCTATTCGTATTTGGAGGTGAATGAAAAATTACTTGAAAATCTGGAGATAACTTATTAATTAACTGTTTTGCAATAGAATGAATAAATGGTAAAACTATACGAGGTTTTTCAATCTTGTCAGGTTTAAACTGCAAATTATGTAAAAATTTTACAACTCTATTGTTAATAATTGAACGTTTATGTCCAAGTTTGACTAAGTCCTCAATAAAACAAATAAGATTTTCTTTCCTATGTGCCTCAAATTTGCAAAGATGGTGGTTTCTATATAAAAATGAATTCAAAGATGCCAACTTGTGCACTTGGGGAGAGTATGAATGTGGATGAATTAAACCCCTAACTTCAATAGGTTTCACAAACATACGGTAGTCCAAATGATCCTCTGTTCTATGCACAATAATATCTAAATATTTCACTTCCTGTAATGCATCTTCCCAATTTATCGTAAGATTTAAACTGGTAGCCTCATGAATACTACTTTGAATCTCCAAAATGATATTTTCAGGAGCCACAATAAATATATCATCTACATATCTAGTGTAGATAATATCTGGTACAGAGTTAATAAATGTAGGAATAATACTACGTGAAAAAGCTTCAGCAAGTTAATTTTTAATTTTTTTAATTTATTGATTTTTGTTGAAGTATATACATACATTCTTTTCATTATGGATTTTATATATTATAAGCAAGTATTGCGTATCGGTTTGTCAATTAATATGTTTCAACAACGTATTACGTTTTTGAAAAAGTGTGAAGAATTCAAGATAATCCCGAACTGTTGCAGAGTTAAAATTGATAGATCTATTTATAATTTTGATAAAATCAAGATGCAATTGCAGCGCCAACTGCTCGTATCAATTATTAAAGGTTGTAAGAGGGCATTACGTAGGGAGAAAAGAAGGTGGTCTATTATTTCTGTACGTGGTATTATTCCACAATTTATTTTGAACAAATTTAAGAAGAATGAGGATATGCTTGTTAAAAGATTTGAGTTAAAACTTAAGTTTCTTGCATATAAGCAAAATATTGTTTTACCATCTGCGGTTGAAAACAAATTTGTGAATCTGTCTGGTGTAAATATTCCGGAGGATGTTAAGTATGTTTTAGAACGAGGTCCTAAATTTATTGGAGGTCAATGGGCAAAGCCGAAGATTGAGCTGATTGCGGATGTTGAAGCTTCATTATTAAATAATCCCCTTAGAGATGTTTGTGTTGGTAATATAGTGAAGATTATTAATAATAGAAATCTCAACAATAATAATTTGAATTGGAATAAGTGCATATCGCATACAAAACAATTTATGTGTGAGCATGATATTGTTTGCATGAAAGAAGATAAGGGGAACAGGTTTGTTTTGATGAAAGAGGAGGAATTTGCGGATAAAATTTTTATGCAAATTGATAAATTAAAGTTTAAAAAGATTGAAAGATTTAATTGTAAGCTTAATCGCGAGAAATTTATTGCTAGTGTTTTACGTAAAGAAAAAGAGAAAGCATTAACAAAATTAGAGTATTTTAAAGTTTACCCGTCTGCATCATCCCTTCCTAGAATTTTTGCAAATGTTAAATTACATAAACGAGATAGGCCTTTACGTTTAATGATGGATTTTGGTAGTGTACATTATTTTGAAACTTCTGTTTTGATTAATCGTTGGTTGATTGATGCTATAGGTTTTGGGTTGTTTACAGTCAATTCATCGTTTAAATTTATTGATGTTATTAAAGATGCTAAAATTAATTCTAATTTTAAATCGGCAGCGCTGGATGTTATGGAATTGTATGGGTCCATTGATCGTAAGCAGTCAATAGATATAGTCAAGTTATCTTTACTTGATAAAGTCTTTCCATCTAATAAAGTTGACTTTATTGTTGGATTTTTGACTTGGCTGGATGAAAATTTAGTGGCTACATTTAAAGATTCTTGTTTTCAAATGATGAATGGTTGGCCTATGGGACTTCCTCTTAGTGGAATTCTTTCTAGTATAGTTTTAGACCATTTTGAACGTAGTATTATTCCTACATTTATTAACTCTGTACCAGATATTATCTACACTAGATATGTAGATGATATATTTATTGTGGCTCCTGAAAATATCATTTTGGAGATTCAAAGTAGTATTCATGAGGCTACCAGTTTAAATCTTACGATAAATTGGGAAGATGCATTACAGGAAGTGAAATATTTAGATATTATTGTGCATAGAACAGAGGATCATTTGGACTACCGTATGTTTGTGAAACCTATTGAAGTTAGGGGTTTAATTCATCCGCATTCATACTCTCCCCAAGTGCACAAGTTGGCATCTTTGAATTCATTTTTATATAGAAACCACCATCTTTGCAAATTTGAGGCACATAGGAAAGAAAATCTTATTTGTTTTATTGAGGACTTAGTCAAACTTGGACATAAACGTTCAATTATTAACAATAGAGTTGTAAAATTTTTACATAATTTGCAGTTTAAACCTGACAAGATTGAAAAACCTCGTATAGTTTTACCATTTATTCATTCTATTGCAAAACAGTTAATTAATAAGTTATCTCCAGATTTTCAAGTAATTTTTCATTCACCTCCAAATACGAATAGATTGATTAACAATTCAAAATTTAAAATTGAATCTAACTTAACTCAGCATGTGGTTTATAGTGTTTCTTGTCCTCATAAAGATTGTGGTTCTATTTATTATGGTGAAACTAAAACCAATATTTTAAATAGAGTGTCACAGCATAAATATTTATATCATCGTACTAAAACTAAATTTTTGGGAAATTCAGTGTTTGTGGAACATGAAAATAAGGCTGGACACTTATGTCAACCAGTAGAGGCAAAATTAGTGTGTACGGAGAAGAATGACGTAAAGCGTAAGGTTAAAGAAGCTTGTTTTATAGCTGGTAATCCTAATGCTATTAATAGAAAGGATTCTTGTTTTAATATTTCTAAAATATGGACTTTATAATATTTATTTATTTATATTGTATTTTATTTATTTATTTAGAGTTAGTTTACATATTATTTGAGATATGCATTTTGCTTGTGAATAAGTGTTTATATTTTGTATTTGTTTTGTATTGAGCTATGATTATGGAGGCTTAAGTCCCCTGAAAGCGCTCAGCTTTATTGTTATAATTTTATATTTAAAGCTTCAGCAACTGTGTTTTATCACAGTTAATTTTTAATAAATGTAAAATTGAATTGGAATATTTTTGACTAAAAGGAATTATACCTATGCGTTTCAAAAAAAAAGTGTGATAATGGACAAATAGTAGTAGACTTACAAAAATTATTTATGAGTAACTTAAGCGTCATTTTTATGAGAGAGGCAAGCTCTCTTTATGTTATAAGGTTTATTTCAGATAAAACAGTAGCAAATTCTCCATACAGTAGGACCACCCAGTGCAAGCCTTAAGAATCAATGGATGCAAGAAGCTTTGTGCATAAAATACCCATCTAGTGCCTACTTATCCAATATCTCCTGACTAGGTTCTAGCTTGTGGGTTTTGTCAGTGAGGTAAAAAGTGGTTGCTGGTGCAGTGCTCTCAGATCCAAGTCTCCTCATTGATGAAGGCCACAAACTAGAAACTAATCTGGAGATATTGGATAAGCAGGCATTAGATCAAGATTTTATATGCAAATCTTCTTAAACCAATTGATTACTAAGGTTTGTGCTATGAGGTGTGTTACTGTATGGAGAGTTTGCTATTATTTTAACAGTTTATTTAAACATAGGAAATGGTTATCATGAGATGTTTTAATGGTTTTATACTAATCCTGTTCATAGGATGATGGTGACTATGGTTTTTAAAAAACCAGAGATACCAAAATGTTTTGATACTAAACTAGTTCAGATTTATATGACTACACAAACAAATGAGATTGAATTGAAAACGTTATTGTTTTTGCATCCTGGGCACATAGATTTATAGTTAATTAAATAGATAAAAAGTTGTTACTGGTGGTTTGTATTGGATCATAGGATCTAGGTGCAGTACTCTCAAAGGCAAGGCTTCTTACTGATGAAAGCCACAAGCTAGGAAGTTGTCTGAGGATATTGGATTGAATATGCACTAGGTAAGGATTTTATGCACAAATCTTTTTGCAACTTTTTGATTACTATGGCTTGCACTGGATGGCACTACTAACAGGTTTCTCTGGGCATAATTGCTGAGAGATTCTTGACTTCGTTTAAGGAGAAACCACAGTACATCACATGCTATTTTAACAGGTTATGTAAAGATAGGAAAAAGAATTCATGTGATGTTTATTTCAAGTACTATAAAGAGGTATGTTTTTTATTGCTTTTGTTGGGTGATGTGATTAAGGATGGAATTTTGTGAAAAATTATGCGTGATGTTGAAGTCATTGTAAAATAAAATTTACTGCGTCTGTTATTAAAATCATTGTTAAAATTTCAACTGATCAGAATCGATGATCAATACAGTATATTTGTGGAACACCTATATTGCAAAACTCATCATTAATATTTTGTTTATTGTCTCCACCCTCCCCCTTCTTCTAGAATTTGAGTGGCTGTATTTATTTATGAACGTTTGCTCATGACGTAACTTCATTTATTATTAATAGAAGACTTCAAAATATAGCTTTAAAAAATTTGTAATTTTAAAATATGATAAAAATTCAAAATCTTAAAGATTCTATCGTATAAAGAATCTTGCATTTACTTTATAGAATTATAAATAACAATAATTAATTAAATTTTAAGGATTAATGTTTAGATTTATAGTACCGTTTTAATATGATAATTTTAGTAATAAAGTTAAAATTTAAATCTCTGTTATGAAGTTAAAATTCTGTAAAGATTGATGTTGAATAAATTGTTGTAGAGTTTAATTAAATCTTGCAGTGCATCAAAAAATAAATGTTTACTTTCTCAATAATTTTAATTAGAACACTAAAAAAGAAAAAAAGTGACTTCATTGCCGTATATATTATAGTTAAACAAAGTTACTAATATACATATATAAAAAAATAAACGAATATAAGTATATAACATAGATATTATATAATGAAATATTACAGGAATAAATCTTTGGTGCAAAACAATATTTGTTTTTCTGAGCCTGGCTTTCAGTAGAAAGTACCTTTGTCGAAGTACGTTAAAATGATGATGACCCAGGGTGCATACCAGTTGAGCTTTATCATCATCCTTGATGTTATCTTTAATAAAAGAATAATATTTGAAATTAAATAATATTTAAAAAAGACGATTTTCTTTTGTTTTTATTTTCGCATTACAAAAAACACATCAAAATTAACGGCCCGGGAATGATCATATTTTATAGTTTAAGCGTGAAAAGTGCGCCATCGAGTGGGATATAGTAGTTATTCGACGACAACTAAAATGTTGCCTGCTCTAGTACTGCTTCTCCACTATGTATTTCACAGCATTATAGATGATACACATTATTATCCTTTTCTCTCTCTTTTATAAGGTAGTAATTATGTATTTGTTAATTTTTATGTGCTGATTGTTACAACTGTCAGATTAATGGGAAAGATCTCAAAAGTAACAAGTAAGGATAATAAATGCGTTTCTTTCAACATATTGATACAGTTGGTTACTTTATCTTATATATACAGTACCATTTTCGATTTAAATTATAGAGGCATTTTATCTGAAATATTTTAAAGAAATATAATTAGTTATAGAATATAATTGGTGTTATGTTTGAAGATATAATAAAATGTACATTAATCCAAAAATTAGTTATTATAATTCAATACATATATTATGAAAACTGTAGACAAGAATTGTTATAGTTAGTTACAATTATAAATTTATTTAAACGCACATTGATTACGTAAGTAATATTTACTAAGGCTGTAATCTCAAGAATAGGCGCTAAAATGTGATAGTAGGGGCCTCTACAGGTCTTAATCACAAGCTTACGTTTTGGAAGTATTGAATAGCTTCACGCTCTCAGATCTAACCACTTCAGCTTCACCTATTTATATATAAAGTAGGTTGAAGTAAAGAAGGGGCTCCCCTCTTTTCTTCCAAAACATAAGCTTGTGGTTAAGACCTGTAGAGGTCCCTACTATCATTTTTACGTACATATTCTTAAGGTTACAGCCTTAGTAAATATTACTTATACTTAGCTACATAAAAATATGAACAAGATATAATTATAGACATATTTGCAGTTAGCCTGCACCACTGTAATTTTTAGACAACTAATACAATTGTTTTTTAAAAAATCATGCGTTTTTTTTTTTGTTCACCTTGTAAAAGAGATTGCACATATTTTATATTTATTGATGAATTATTTATCTGTAATCAAAAATGAATATCTGGTTTTTACTTGTAACTAATTTATGAATAAACTTCTCTTAAAAGTGTAGTAAATAAGGATCACTGCGAGGAAATAAAGTCATATATCATGTGACTTAATTTAATAAGCTTGTATTACAAATATTGTAACACTTGTATACAAGCTTATTAAATTAAGTCATTTGATGTTTTTGCTCTTAAGGCTTTGGCCTTTATATTGTGTAAGCTATTAATATATGGTGTATCTGAACTTGGTTCAGTCGCACATGGTTATTTAAGTTAGATAGTTGGATTTGAAAACATATGGATATCTGAAAATTTCAGATTTTCTGCTTAATAATTAACCATTAGATAAAGTGCTGGGCTTGACATGGCATTTTAAATCTAATACTTGAATATCCTAGCACCTTATTGATGAAAGCCAGCAGCTGGAAACTGATCTGAGGATAGGGATATTCTGGAAAGTTTTAAGAGCTATTGGCACACCCTTTATATAATATAATAATTAAGGACCAAAATAAATTTCTAATAAAAATAAAGACATAAAAGATAATAAAAAAATAATTGTGGAAAAATTAAAAATTTTCTGATCCATAGAGACATTTAATAGCTAAAATAAAAATAGGCTTATCTCTAGAAGAATAGGACTATGGATAGAGAAAAAATACAGAATGTAAATATTCTGAATATTTTGCTGACTGTTATTATTTTATGGAAGTCTTAGAACCAGTAATATATATAATATTTAAATACAAGTATTATATATACTTAAGCTAGATGTAATTAGAGGGTATTTGAACTCAGACTGTCAATCTCCCTTTATTCACCCACTCCATCTTATATGACCAGTATACATGATCACACACATGTGGAAAAGATAAAATGTCTCTAATATATGTATTTCATGCTGAACCAGCACTCGTCATTTGATTCGGATCATCATCTCCCACATATACATACATATGCTCAGTTATTATTATTAAATCTTCAAACTTTAATGAACAGGTTTCAATTTTCTCCTCTCTCCAACTCACCATCCATACTATTTAAAATCTGATAATGCCATGTTCAAATCCCTTGTTTGCCAGTGCTTTTATTGTCATACCCATGATGACTGCAAGTTATTCTAGCCCCCTCATATGTAGGACCATAAGCCCATTTAAATACACAGAAGAGGGATGGGCAGAATACTGGCTAGATATGTAATATTTAAATGCAAGTATAGTATATATATACTTAAGCTAGATGTCAGAATGACTTGCGGGGTATGACAATAAAAAAACTGGCATACAAGGGATTTGAACATGGCACCATCAGATTTTCAATGATATGGGCAGCAAAATGTACAACGAAGAAGATTGAAGCCTGAGCATTAAAGTTTGATGATTTGATATCTTAATACTAACTGAACATACATATGTGTGGGAGATGATTATTCGAACCAACTGATGAGTGCTGGTTCAGCATAAAATACATATGTTGGAGATCATTTATCTGTTAGACATGGTCATGGGTATTGATTGTATAAGATGGATGACTAAAGGGAGCTTGAAAGTCTGAGTTCAAATACCCTTTAATTATATATATATATATATACTATCTAAGTTGTGTGTAAATTAATATTCTTATATTATATTCACAGAGTAACATTGTGCATTGACTAAATATAAATCACTAGGGTTTCCAGTACTGAAGAGTTTCTCTAAAACCAGTATTTCAGGACTGATATCAATACTGAAACCAGAAATTCTGGTATCTTCGATATTCAAAAGAAGTCTTATTTTATTCAATTTAACAAGAAAAACATAAGCAAAAGAATAAAATTCTTTCAT
This sequence comes from Epiperipatus broadwayi, assembly GCA_028023455.1. Lineage (NCBI taxonomy): Eukaryota > Metazoa > Onychophora > Udeonychophora > Euonychophora > Peripatidae > Epiperipatus > Epiperipatus broadwayi. Next base: position 2,846,211 of record JAQFVV010006306.1, read on the forward strand.
GAAAATAATGTTTTAAAAAATAGGCTTTTTTTATATCGATTCTGTCATCCAAAAGCACTGACTGAATTTTTGTTAATATTTGATTGAAAAAAATGCCGATAGTAGATATCTACCAAGAGCATCTGATTACATTTGGGGGAGTGACAGAATGAAGACCAAATCAGACAATATTGATGTTCTTGAGAAATAAAAACAAGGATTTTTTTGTAAAAATGTTTGTGCCCCCCCCCCCTTCAGCTCCATTTAGAAAAGATATATATGTTCCACATTGCTCCAATTAGCAAAGATATATATGTTCCACATTGCTCCGATTATGTGATTTTGAATACAAAAACATTTGTTGATCAACATAATGGAGTCCAAAGATTTAACCTATTCTTTTCATGGATTCTAATTCAACTTTGAAAAAAAAGTCATACAATTGGATCTGATAAAAGTTGAAAAGTATATCGTAATTACCACGGTAATTTTACTTCAAGTTTTGACTAAAAACGGTAATGATAATATGAAATTACCATATAGAAAAACATGGTCATTTTTCAAGAATCTATCGTTTAGCTTAAATTTTTTGTTATATTTTACAGCAAAAAAATAATACCGTTTATAAAACTAAATTACTCTGATAAAAGCTTTTTAAAATGTTTTAAATCTGGTGTAAAATTCCAAGAATTTTATAAATAATTTATAAAATTCTTGAAATTTTACACTTACTTCAAAATATGATCAATACCAAAATACTGTTTTTATTGGTTTGGTATTTTCAATATTTCAGTATTGAATTTTCTTCGTTGATACTGGCATATCGGTATTGGTAGCAGCGATATTGGAAATCCTATAAATCAGTGTTTCCCAACCTTTTTTGGCTCTCGTACCACTTGGTAGTACATCATGCTAAATTGTACCACTTCATAAAAATGATTGTATTTCGTGAAATTTGTCATTGCGAGTGATTTTATTCACATTATAAATATTATAGGGTGACCATGTATGTATTCACATCTCATAATGAGACAAATTACATTGAAACACGCCTAAACATCATGCCAGATTATAAACTCACTGTATAAACGCACTGTAACATATTTATATGTATTTATATGTATGTGTTTGTTTAAAGTTTCATATTTTTTCCAAAATAATTTATTAAAGATTACATTATTACATTAAAGGTTATTTGGTACATATTTTGTTCAAAGTGTTTTCTCATTCCTTCATTTGGTCTTCCCGAATTTGAGTCTGTTTTCTCTTTTTCGGAGCATCTTGCTATTGGTTGGGCCGTGGAGAGGATATATCCAGCATGTCCAGAGTCATGGTAAAAATAACCCAAGGGGTTATCAGGCTAACTCTTGTTCTTGTTTTCTTTATATTGTTCAGCATGAAGTTAATAGGATTAAAATTTTGATGATTAAATACTAGCTTACATCTAGTAATCCACAATAGATGATCAAGAATTAATGAGAGTCTAATTTCTGGGTATGATCCTTTTCTGATACATTCTTTCAAATTAAATAATTTAGATTGATTTGCCTTGATCCGACTCATTCTTTATCCACTATTTTGTCATGATTTCGTTTACTAACTAATAAATGGTTTTAATAAAAACACAAAATTATAAAAAACCAATTAGTATATTTTATCATAATCAAATATGTTTATAAAATAAATTTAATGAGATCTTTGTGCTTGTTTCGAACAACATAATTTTTTGAAATTTGGTTCAAAAGATGCATTCAATCTGTTTCGATACTTATTTTTTAAAAAAATATATGAAGAAAAAGCTCTTTCTACTAATTCCGTACTCGTAAACGGTAATAATAATTTAAGAGCTTTCTCAGAAAGTTGTTCATATTCTTTAATGTTTAACCAAAAATTAATTAGATTGTGTCATTTGAATTGAACTTGTAAAGTTCTGTCACATGATAATTCTATTAAATTTTCTTTATTCTTTATTGATAATGATGTAGCTTTTTCTGAATTTTCTGCATAGAAGGGGTTTGAAATCCAATTATCATTTGTGTTTTCGGGTTTTGGAAAATATTTCGTGAAAGACGTTTTTAATCCTGTTAAATGTGCTATTATATTTTCTTGTATATCTTGAGACAGACTAACCTTATTTTCTAACAAAAAAAAATATGTAGAGTTTCGAATACTTCCAGTTGATTGTTTTCGATACTTATATATATTACTGTTTCCAAAAATCTAATTTCTTAATCATACTTTCAATTTTATCATTAACATTAAAGATCGATATCGACTGTACATATGAACAACTTTACTGTATAATATTATTAATTAAAATAATTTTTATGAATTATAGGAAAAAACGTTTCTATATTTTTATGATTTAATTTTTTTTTATGTCCGCCATTATTGATTATTGTTTGTGTACCACCAACCAGCAACTCACGTACCACAGGTTGGGAAACACTGCTATAAATAACTCTTGATTGGGTAGGTCAACATTGATTAGCATAGTCCACAGATCCTAAGATTATGCCCTAACAATTGGACTATGTTGCAAGATGGAAGGAACAGTGTGATATAGAATAGATACTGAAACATTTTTATTACGAAATAGAAATGTTAAGTCAAATAAGAATTGTCAAGTTCAATACAAATAATATAAGTGACTGACCAATTTACAAGTGTGTGAGATCAAAGTATTATTACTATAACGGATGGAACGATTCCCACTTAGATATATAGATCAGATTCAACAATCAGCTGGTTCGATCACAATGTATGACCAACTTACACAAAGTATTTATGTGATGATACACCTATCTATCGAGCCCCAAACGTTGCTGGTGCCAGATATAATGGATGGAACAATGACCACTAGCCCCAAAAGTTGATGACGCCAGATATAATGGATGGAATGATTACAACTAATCCCAAACATTGCTAACACCAGTATAATGGGCAGTACTCTTCATCAACAGTCATAAACTAACCAAGCCCAATGATGGTGCACCAGATGTAATGGATGGTCAACTAACTTGCAGACTGTACTACTATGCAGATGTAGCAATATGGTGTGGGGATAAGTTAATATGCTCTAATTTATTACCCCTAATGAAACAATCTGCAGAGACCTACCAGGCTTAGAAGGGAAAAAAGTTGCATCCAACTATGTTCAGACTGTGGGTCATCTGATAGAATGCTAATGAGAACCTGATGAAATGCTTAACCAATGATTGCATACCCTTTAATTGACTAACTCTATCCCTATTTAATAATATTAAATGCAATTTAGGTTAGTTCATCCACTTTCCCCCTTTTAAATTCCATTATGCCCTAATATTCAAGCCCAGAGAGAATATTGCTTTTAACTCCTTTAGCAGGTATGAACAGATACACACAGCAACACCTGCACCTATATATAGGTTACAACTAGCATTTATTATATTTGTTTTATTTTCAAGCTTTTATATGATAAGAAAAATAGATGTGTGTGCATGCATAATTATTTATAAACTGTGGAATGTCAGGACAACTCAATAAACCAGAGACCGGAATAATACAAACTCTCAAACATTTATTAACAATAATAAATATCAAGTATAACAACAATAGTAATGATAAAAAAATATAAAAAAATAATAATAATCATATGTACATGTGTCACATGTGAACCTCTACCATTTTACTAATTAATGATTATTATAATCCAACCCTTATACCCCATGGTAGAAATCCACCTATGTCACTCATTCTCTACAAATCATAATTATATAGAAAAATAAACTTTAGTTATTTAATATCATTGAGATGCTGGCTAGCTAAATTATATATTTGCAGATGTTAACAACCTATTTAACAAGTTTCCCCAATTTATATATATGATAGAGACAGATACTAGTTGATTAGTCAAACATACTGGAAAATATATGTACAAGGTTAATCACAAAATAAAACATATAATATGTATTCTGTATAAGTGTTGTAATTTAACCTATGAAAATAAATTTAGAGAATCTTACCTCAATATTTATGTGGATAACCTGATGTGAAGCAGGTGAACCTAAATTTTATTTACAATGAAAATATAAAAATATCAAAATGAATAATCCCCCCTTTTCTTCTTTGCTAATTCTGAAAAATGAGGCTTCAGCATCAGAGTGTGAAAATACAACAGATAACAAGACTTAAAAAAAAATAAACAAAAATTTACAATATTGATTCTTTGATTAAAAAAAAATTGTAATTGGAACAAAGTTCATAAAAATCATCATAATAGAAGTAGTAGTAGTTGATATTTAGGCAAGTTGTTCTTCAAAGCAGTTTCACTTAGTAAATCATTTTCCTTAGCAAGGATAGATAGGTACAATGGTGTCTCCTGTAGTTGTGTTTAATGGCAAACACCTTGATCCTCATTTGATTCACCATAAAGTATTCCAATCCTTGTTTACTTTGGACTGCAGGCATCTTCTTGTGTGTTTACAATAAAGTAGAAAAATATATATATAGAGAGAGAGAGGTTTAATGCAGCTGGTAGGAAATACCATGACACACAATAGCATGTTTTGCTCTAGCCCATTTTCATATTAAAGCACAATTTAATAATTATGTGTAATCATAAATTTATATCAGATAATATAGAAGCACTTTATATATATATTAAGAAAATTATTTCATTTTTCTTTCTTTTCCAAATTTCAGCAGATTAATTTTCATTATTCTTTTTGAAAAGATTTAAAATATTCAAATTTACTCCAACAACTTTTAAAACACGATTTAATTATTTAAGAATTTATCAATTATTCTTACTTCTTATTTCATTTTCTTTCCTCTGAATTTGGTAAACTTTTAGTTACAGCATTTGACTTTTAAAATGTTTATAATTTAACTAAAAGAAAAAGTAAAACTCCATTTTAGCGTTCTAAATTTTAATTTTAATTGCTGTCTTTTGTTACCGGTGCTATAACAATAAGAAGCACGATTTGTAAACTGTTTTTTGTTTTTATACATTTCACGCGCATAGATTTCCAGGAATGCTAAGATTTTTAACTGCCTATTGTTTAAATTCATTTAGATTTTTATATGTATTGTTTAAATACATTTCATTTATTACAAAAAAAAAAAAAATCAGTTTTATTTTCACACACGTGTCCACCCAATTAACTTCAGGCTATCCTTAAATCATTTGATTATATAATTAATATTCAATTTTAAATTTAAAAAATATATATTGTAATACAACCACCGTTCGGCTAAATACCAGCCGCACTTATAATTATGTGATCGACCGTTTCACCATCGATGATGATTACCACAAGCAAGAAGCCAATATACACCCCAAAATTGAGTATATATTCTTAATTGAACACTGACATAATATAAAATATCATCCCAGCATTATATTTCCCAATTAAACGCTTCTTCTCTGCTGGGCAAATTATTCGAATCGAATAATTTGTTCTGCCCAGCGCTTGGAATATTTATAAATTTATTCCCGGAATTATCACGGTACAGCAGGAATATCAATTATAGCCCTTCTTCTTTCCCTTTATTTACGATACGAAAGGACTTATTTATCCATTTCGATTGCTTTATTATTATTACTCCTCACTTAATAAACTTGTTAGCTCGAATGACCTAGATTTAATTCATTCTAAATATTTATTCGCTTGGTAAAGAAAAGAAAAACGCAAATGACTATTTACTTCCTTTTATAAATAAACTTTTAATTTTGCAATTCGTTATTTCTAATGACATAATAAAATCATAAAACACACATATACCTATCACACACCAACATAATATACACATAAATAAAATAGTAAAGAATATAATTCAAATTAACCCTTAAATAAACTAGCGTAACCCAATTGTTACTTTCTTATACATTATTATAGTAAAATCATAAGTTCTTTTAATTATATTTGTCCGAAGTATTGCGCAAATTTTAATAGTTTTCGTTTCTGACTGATTTCTTTGTTCACAAATTAATTCTGACATGCATGTATTAATAATAGTTACCTAGGTATGGAGTCCTCAATGAAGGATCAACCATCGAGTGGGAAAAATTTCCCTTCTTTTGCAGAGATGGTTGCTCGCTTTTCCGACGTCCCAGTTAGTGGAGTGAGAGTTTATAATCTTTTGGCGTGGGTTTGATTTCTTTCTAATTCCGAATTTCAGTAGGTATTCATCTCTTTAAATATCCTATTACGAATCTTCAGGCAGATCTGGTTCCATAACGGCGGTCTCTTCTCGGCAGCATTTTAGATGTTATAGGTAGTGAGCGAATGGTTGGACGGAGATAGACCGAGCAAACGCCCGTTATTCGCCACTAGCCCTCCATGTTAGCGTACCCAACTAAGTTCGTTAACATTTGAATAATACGTCCTCGCTATTCTCTAGACGGTTTCTTCCCTTCTATTATTTTTTTTTGTTAAGTTTTAGCCAGCAAAAGAAAACACAACCCGTTACTTCTAAATCAGCTCTGCTTATTTCTCTCTGCTATCGTTCTATCGAATGTTACTAATTGCATCCTTCCTTTTCATTCTTTATCTTGTACCAATCTATCTGGAATTTTTTGTACTAGTTTTACATTTTTCAATTTTATAATTACAATTATTTTCTTTCATTCTTTTGATACATTTAAAATATTGAATGTTACTAATTGCAACATTCCTTTACATTACTTTATCTTGTACCAATCTATCTAGAAATTTGGTCCAAGTTTTACATTTTTAATTTTACAATTACAATTATTTTCTTTCATTCTTTTGATACGTGATTTTCTTATCTGACAAAGAAAGAAAGAGACGCGTTCATTATACACCCCTCCCCTTTCCTTTCTAATCTTCAATCTTTATTTAGTTTTTTCTAATTTCTTTTAAAATAAGTTTTTAGAATCCTTTTAACTAATTTTTTTTTTCCTTCTTTTTTTTTATTGGTTTTCTATTTCTTTTAACGAAACCCTTTTTCTTTATTATTATTATTGAGGATCAATAATATATATACATGCGAGACTATATTATATGTAGATATCGCAATATATACATTACAGTTTATTTAATCAAATAGTTTATATATATACAATATTACTTTGTAAAATAATGATCGTATTTTATTTTATAATAAAATAATCTATTGTGCATTATATGAATATATGCAATAAATAATAAACAAATAATCTTCTCATTATTAATATAAATTCCAAATGGATTGGTTTCAATAAATATGCTTGATCATTTTAGGAATGTGTGCATTGTAAGCTACCCTTTACATTACTAAATGAAGTTGTCAACAATAATAGCCATAACCAACTCTTTAAGGCCTTTTTAGGCCGAAGGTCATTGAATTAGCAAATGAATTTTGCAACCCAAATAACCCTGAGGGACTAACATACAAAAATTGGGTAGCAAAGCCAAATAGTTATTTTATTCAATGAAAGTTTTGGAAATTGATGACAAACAGGGGTTAAAAAATAACAGATTATGATTTGGTGCCTCATGTGCCTATAGATTTTTGAAAGGAGCTCTTATCTCAATTCCTATAGGGAATATTAGAGGGTAAGTTATAATAACTGCTAATCTGTAAGACTTTGATATACATAGAGATGATATGATAATGGAAGTTATGTGAAGTCACTGTCTTCAAAACAGGCACTTTGATGGTATATAGAGGTGATATGATCAAACAGGTTGTCCATAAAGTTACCATTTTCAAACTAGGCATTTGTGGGACTACATAGGGAAGGGGGAAACTTCAAATGCTTCAAAAAATTGGAAGTGATAGTAAAGGAACTATTAATAGAAAGTAATAGAATAAAAGTTTTTGTTGGAGTAAATTGATTGACGTGCCTGCAAAGAGAAGAGTTTGCAAAGCAGGGAGGGGGGTGAAAATAATAATGATTATAAAAGTGAAAGCTAAAGTTATTAACAGTTATCATTCTCAAGGAGGATTACTTAAGAGCAAAAGTGAAAGCAAAAGATCAGTAAGTCTATGGTTACAGAATAAGTATCCACCTGATTGCTAAAGATGTAAATGGAAACAGTGAAAATATTAATGATTTCCAGAGTTTCAGCTGGCTAATTTAAAAAGGAATTTAGCTATAAGTGTAAATTGTTTTAAAAATCTTATTAGCCCATAATACATAGATAATAGTTCACTACAAATATGGTGCTAAGAATCATATTAGTCCATAATAGTAAATAACAGTTCACATCTCTCGGAAATAAAAATTAGCTTAATGCAGAAAGCTAAGCTTGTGGAACAAATCTAAATGAAGTTCCAAAATCCTTTAATGTTGACAACAAAGTATTTTCTAACTTAAATAAAGCATTTACATAATAATCTCACTGTTCAAATAGAGTAGCGGACTTAATTAATCTATGAAAGCTATGATTCTGGTGGACCTCACTGAAAACGTACTCAGCTGTGTCTTAAGTTACAAAAAGAAAAAAACACATTTTGTGTTACAGAGGTGGAAAATGTTTTCCAATCAAATTATAAATATCGTTCTAATAGATTTGCTGTTGCCTGGTGGAGCTAAGCCAATTATTTATAAGCTCAGAAAACTATTAAATGGTTGGAAGAAAAAGATTTTATGAAAAATCGTGAAATATCCCCGCCTCCCCCAAATGATTGTTTTGATTGCAGAATCAAGTGGAAAGTTTCATATCTGCAGAGATTATTGAGTGATAATAAAAATATTTTTTGGAAAAGATGATTACCTAGTTCCAAATGTTGGATAAGTATTGGGATAGCTATAAAATCGTAAATACTTTTGTCAAATTAAGTCTGTATTCATAATCAGCAATGAAGCAGTCATTAAGCACAAGATCCTTTTTGAGTGCAACAGGTTGCATTTGGAATAGCAACAGCCCAAAACATCTTTGAGGCTAAAGTTAGAACACAGTTTTAAGAATGATTATATACACAATTCTCTATTTTGATGACATTTAATCATAACCAAATCTGAAAATGAATTATGCCAAGGGTTATTAAGGGCTGGTAATAAACTAGGCAAGTTCTGATGCAAATTTTAATGTAGATAAGTATTCAGAAAGTCCATGAAATCAATTTGTGTCATGTTACAATGAAAAGTGAAAATTTTCATCACCGGAAACAGTAACTACTAGAGAAGCTACAACTTCCACATACACAAAAGAATTACATTTATATATCTTTTTGGAGGATTTCTGGAAGAAGAAACTCAAATAACCATATTAACCTATGATATTATGAGAAAATCTAAAATGGAATTGGGGCAAAGAAAAAGCCTGTCAATTCGCCAAGGACTGTTCACAGAAAATCAATTATTAGTGTATTTTAATGAAAAGTGAGTAATAATGTTGATGGTATATGTTTTCGTAGCATAGATTCAAGGCAGTGTTAACTCGTACTAATGATAATCAGAGATCCATAGCTTATCCTCCAGACTATGTCTAAAACTGAAAAGAATTATTGCCAGGTTAACGAGCATGCTGTGTCAATTATTTTCAAAGAGGAAAAAATCCCTCTACCTAGACCATAAGCTTCTTTTGGCACTTTGGGAGAAAAAATCTTTACTGGATCATTAAATCCGCATTATTTTCATGTACAAGTTCAAACTAAAGGACATTTTATTTTATTAAGTTTAAACTAAGGTATAAAAGGTGAATCAAATAATTTCATGTTGATGCTTTATAAAAGTCGCCCAGGACGAAGTTTAGAAAAAATAGACAAAAATGGACGAGGGATATATATATTTGATAAACTGAATAAGATTGGATTGTAGTGTGAATGCCACAAATTGATGCTACAGGTTTTCTGGATTGCATTCGAGCAGCTGCCACTCACTAAAGATTCGATTTTAATGGAGGGCAGGCTTTTATAACATCCAATCATAAAGTGAATGTCCTTGAAATGCTTCATCATGATCTTACTGAAGGGATCAAGGCTAAAGCTTGGATCTGAAAGCCAGAGTTAAAATATGGATGTAAAAAATTATATCTAAGAAATATAACGCATGTCATAGAAAGGCAGTAAAAGATTATACAGTCTTACCCAAGGTCATTGTGGTCTGGAAAAGAAGACACGTAAATCATGTCGGAATTTTCCGAGGCCATATCTTTTTTGTCACTGTTGGTGTGTATTCTAGTGGATAGGTAATAAACTGATTTATTTATTATACTTTCTGGAATCTTCGATCCATGACCAATCATTTATGCCTCTGAGGTCGTGCAGACTGCGCGAATATAGAAATAAGAATAATCATAATATTTAAGCAACTTGAATTCTGACTTTTCTATTTATTTAAATCATAAATTTTACTAATAATTTCCACATTCAATATGTACAACTTTTTATATTAAGTTTGCCTTATGATTATAAAATAATTTGCCCTCAAGGCTTACAAAATAATTATAGAAATTTAAGACTTAATTAGAACCCTTTTTCAAATTCTGTTTAAATAAATCTTTCTATCTTATCTAGTCCTATTTATGAGTTTTACGGGGATTCGTTCCCCAACTGGATGGAAACATTTGAAATATGAGTTAATTAATTTTTCTAATATGGAGCTCAATTTAATATTTATAAACAACTAAATTATTTATTAATTTAATATCTAAGAAAAAAAACAATCTAATTTCTTTTTAATAAAATACACAGTACTTACATATTAAACACGCTGCCCATGCTTGCATGGCAGACTGCCATATCTTTCTCCAGGGTGTAGGAGAGAGGGTGTTTGCAACGCCAGAATGCCACATTAAAAAGTCACAACTAAGACAGTTGCACCAGATAACAAGCAAGTACCAGAAATGGGATGGTCAAGTTTTTATATGAGGGATGCAAAAAGCAAATTGAAAATGTTCGGTAGATTGCAGTTTATGGATAATAAAAGAATAGCCCAATTGGGTTACAGGTAAAGGGCAGGCAACAAGATGGGTGAGAAAGGTAATGCGGTATGCAGAAGATTTGGATAAAGAATTTATGTCAGTATACTTGTATAAAAGGTGGGATTATTATGTTAGGAAGACTGTTGTGTGTTATAGTAGTAAGGAATGGGATAGAATAGATTCATTCATAAAGAATAGGGAGGTGGAGAGATGAAGAACTAGTATGGAGAGTAAAATGAGTTTAAATATATATAGAAACGGAATATTGGCTGTGAGTTAATTTATGATAATAGTAAGGAAAGTAGTTTATTGTTTAAGGCTCAAACAGGATCTTTAACAAGAGAATATACACGCGAATGGAAAAATATGGGTGATTTAGTCTGCAAGTTGTATAAGGAAGGCGTAGAAAATATTAGGCATCTGTTACTTCAATGTAAATGCTTGGAAGCAGAAAGGGTACAAATAATGAAGTTATGGAAGATTAAATATGAACAAAGTGATTATACGGAAAGTGAGTTATTGGTTTTTATGCTAGGTTTGGGAAAAGATAAGGGGGATTTAGATATGAAGGTCGTGGAGTTGACAAAGATTATGTTGTGGAAATGGGATGGAGCAGATTATGGGAAAACTTAGGGTGGACAATGGAAAGGGAAGGTAAAGTGGCTAACAAGTTTCTCTGGGCATAGCTGCTGAGAGATTCCTGACTCCATTTAAGGAAAAGTCATAGTGCATCACATCACACCAAATACATTTATTTTTGGTTCAAAAGATCAAATCAATGAGACAAAAGAAATATAATCAGACAATTGGTTATAAATAAAACTATAAATTAAAGAAATGTTATTGATATACTTATTGAGATTTAGCTTTTTTGAAATAATTTTAACATTCTAATATGTTTGATTAACTTTACAAGCAGTTGTCCCGGGATAGCGGGTTCGCTTCCCGGCTGATGCTATAACACATGAGGAAAAAAAAACAAACTAACAGCCACATTATATCACCATCGACAATTGGAAAAAGAACTTGTTTAAAAACAAAGCAGGTTTTGCATAAATGTCTGAGTTGCTTATATTTAAATTAGTAGTAATACAGCTATTTTCCATAACTGTTTATTTTTCTAAAATATATAGTTTGCGATCATTATTGTTAATTATGAATTTGTACTACCTACTGCTATTTAGACTTTATATACATTCATGATAAAGTGTACATTAACATCATAGCTTTTAAGATATCATTAAGAGCCCCCCCCCCCCATATGTCAAATGCGTTGACCGGGAAGCGAACCCGGGTCAGCTGCTTGGAAGACAGCTACGCTAACCGCTAGGCCACCAACGCTTGAGTTGTTTTTAGTTGGAAGGTGGAGCAAAAATATGCTATTTGCACAGGGCAGCAACATTTCTAGGACCAGCTCCATATACGGATATAAACGATTTATTAATCTTACATACAACTATAATGTTGTTGAGATAGAAAAGATAATAAAATACAGATATTCTCAGCAGGGAGGAAATAGGGTGTTGTTAAAAATTTGTAGATAAATGGGTTTATATTTGATTTGTTGTCTAGACAATGATTGGAAGGAGAGACGTTTATTAGAAAATTATTATAAGAGACCAGCAATTTGAAAGACTAAATCAATCACAAAACAAATAATCTTGATATAGAGAAAATGCAAAATAGGGATGTTTTCTCTCACTTGTTTTGTTTAATATTTAAATGAGTCTCTTTTTGGGAATAAGTTGGGTAAATAGCCAGTTAATTTGAAAACACGTGCAAAATATTTGCGGGTTATAAAAAAAAAAATTGTAATTAAATATAATTATATGCCATGATTTTTTTTTTTTTAAAAAAAAAATGTTTTCTCTTCGTTATTAGACTCATCGATCAAAAACTCGAATTAATCTTTCAAAAAGTGAGCCAATAAAGGGTTAAATTTTTGTTAAACTTTTATCTCTGATATAAAAAATGTTAATCAGTATTAGTTATTTTTTTTAAGCATGAACAGAATAAATGCAGTGGTTTTTATCTTTCATTTGAAAGTTCTCACTAAAAGATAAATAAATGTATTTATTTAAATATTAACTCCACATCGTGTTTATAATGAAGGAAGTTGTTCAGTAATGTTTAATTAATACAAACAAGTCGGCGGGGGGGGGGGGGGGTGAAAACATTCAACCTTAAAAAAAATATAAGTATGTTATCAATTTCATTATTGTACGACTGATGAGAAAAATTAAGTAGATTAATTTTAAAAAATATTTTTTTTAAAAAGTAACCAAATGATATAATTGTTTAGTAATATTCCTATTCAATTTTCTAATCAAAATTAACTTTGACAAATACGTTCTTCCCCACTGAATTCTCTAAATAAATCCAAGTCCTATTTTAATCAGTTTTATTTTTTTCGAAGTTTTTTCAATTTTTTTTTGGACAAAAATATTTATTGTGCACGTCATTTCATCATCATTAACAACCATTATCAATCCACTGCAGGATGAAGGCCTCTCCAAGTTCAATCCATCTTCTCCGATCTTTAGCTTCTCTTCTCCACATCACCCCTGTACACTTTCTTATTTCATCCATCCATCTCACATGTGGTCCCTTTGTGGATCTTTTACAATATCTTGGAATCCAGTTTAAGATTTCAATTGTCCACCTATTATCATCTCTTCTAGCAATATGTCCAGCCCAACTCCACTTCAGTCTTTTAATTTTTTCAATGAGGTCAGTAACACCTGTTTGTTATCTTACCCATATATTGCGTTTTCGATCTCTTGTTACTCCTAACATGCATCTCTCCATACTTCTTTGAGTGATCAGAAGTCTCTGTATTGCTCTTTTATTAAATGCCTAAGTCTCAGATCCATAAGTAAGTACTGGTAACTTCATTTACTGTGTAATAAATGGATGGGTATATTTAATTGATATATCTTAATGCAGTTTTTTCCCAAATGGCATTATTTTTTTACAGTTTTACATTTACTTTCCATTTTGGTTTAATAGTTTGCATAGTAAATTTTTGCATGTTTGTACTTATCATTTCATGTTAATGTAAGCATATTGATAAAAGTGGCAATTAAAGTAAAAGCCAGTTAAAAGGGTAGGGGATAGCAAAGATTCTAATGAATTGGGAGTTGTCAAAATGAAAGTTGTTGAGATGATTATTTAGCATTGAAAAAGGTAATGGATTCACTGATGATAATGGTATGTGTAGATAATGAAGTAGAATTGCAAAACATTACGTAAGATTTAGTATTTGTAATCAAATGGGGATGAAAATGAATGAAGATATAAAACTATGTAAGATAAAGAGATTAAATTATAAAGATTAATGATTTTATGAAGTACTCCAAAAAAAATTTAAAAAAATAAAAAAGAGTCGAATATCACATGATCTCCATTTCTTTTTTAAGCTTGTAAAATGTAAACAAAGAGCTTTGCTAATTGCTCAACAAGCTTTGTGATAAATGCTTAGCAAGAGAAAGCATTTAAAATATCTCTATCAGAAACCACACCCAAACCCCAGACAAATGGTTTCATGCTTTGGCATTCCTCAGCGAGGCACTAGGATATTTTTAATTTTTAAATCTAATATCTGAAACTACCCTAGCACCTCACTGAGGAGTGCCAAAGCACAGAACCATTGGTGTGAGATTTGGATGTGGTTTCTGATAGAGATATTTTAAATGTCTGAAACTTCCCTAATGCCTCACTGATGAGTGCCAAAGCACAAAAACATTGGTCTGGGATTTGAGTGTGATTTCTGATAGAGATATTTTAAATGCTTTCTCTTGCTAAGCATTTATCGCAAAGCTTGTTGAACAACCAGCAAAGCTCTTTGTTTACTCCAAAAACAGTTAAGTAGCACTGATGGTATATTGTGGTATTTAAATTTCTTAGATTGTGTAAAATAAACTTTAATTTTCAAAATTTATAGACTTTCCAAAAGAAAATTATGAGATAAAATGTAATAACCTTTGTAATGGCTGCAGAAAGGAGTTTGGTATTGATTGAAATAAAATTCCTTGATTCCTCTTTGAAGCTTTAAAGGAATTTGGCATGATAAAATCCTAATGTTTCCTCCACACATTCTTGTTGCTGAAGCTATTATCTCTGATTATCATATTTAATGAAAATGCATAGGCTGCTCACCATATAGAATGGTCAGCTTATTGATTCTGGAAGTTTTTAAGTGAATTATTAATTCAGTTTTCTTGAAGGCAGGATGAATATATGTATGAATTATTTTTTAAAAAATATTTATGATAGTGATAGATAAAACAAGATTATGGTTTGTATTCCCAAGAGGCTGTAAAATCATCAGCTAGGACATTTGGACCGAAGGCACAATGTATTAATAATCCCCTGATTGAGAATACGGGATGCCATTCAGTGATGATCTTTTATTCATATACCTACAACTAGAGATCATTTGCAAACGAAGGCAGAATATGTGAATTGGAACAATTGTGTAATGTTTAAATGAGATACCATTGGGCTTTGTGAAGTTAGAAAATGAAGAGATAATTGATTTAAAAAGTAGACATGTAATTTGCTGTAAAGATACAAATGGAGTGGGATTTACTATAAATAAAAGTGGAAGAATAACATTGTGGATATTGGTTATATATATATAACAGAGTGGCAAAATTAGTTTTTAACTCAATGCAAGATAGCAAATGTAGATAATTCAAGTTTTTGTGCCAACAAGTTTTTGTTTCATGAAGAAATAAAGAATTTTATATATATATATCTACAAAATGATTTGTCAAAGGAGACTTTTTGCAAGAATTGGCAAATGATGATGACTACATGAAAATGCTGTTGGCAAATTTGGCTATATGACAGAGATTAAAAGGGATACAAGCTTGTGGTATTTGTAAAAAAAAAATTAAAAAATTGTATATCATGAATTATTTCTTTAAGAAAAATGTGAAACAGAAAAGACCTGCTAATAAATTTACAAAAGAATTTAATTATGTCTTGACTAATGGAACAACATTCTTAACGGACTTACAAAAAATCGTCATTGATTAGTAACATAAGTTTTAATATAAAATTACACAGACAAAAATTATTAATAAAAACAGTGCACTTATCTTCCTAATCTTGCGAATTCCACAAATGTATTTAAATTAGAATTTGCAAATCATTTTAAATAAAAAAGATTTTGAATGTGGTTCAGACCTGAATGAAATCAATAACAAAATAACTGATATGTTAGTAAGAATTGCAAGAAAGATAGATGGTACAAAAAAATGAAGCAGTTTACTAGTAAATTTTCTACTGAAACAAGTAAATGTATGATGAAAAGAAGGAATTATGACAAAATTTTAAAATTTTGTAAAATGGTATGAAAAAATTGTAATATGATACAATCGTTAATTGACAAAGAATGATATGGCTAATAGTCTCAAAAGGGTAAAACAACATTTTGGTATTAGAAGGAAAGCTATTTCTCCAATAAGAAAATATAAAACTAGATTAAAAAGAGGGATGATATCATCAAATGTATGGAAGACAATTAAATAGTTATAAAAGACAAAGGAATAAAGCAAGCCATATAATGACTATATTTTCTGAATTGTCAAAGCATTTTAAATGAAGAGATGAGTCATGCAATTTTAAAGCTATGAATAAGGGTTTTAAAAAAAGGAGGTGAAGAAATTGTTGGCTAAAACTATAACAAATTTGTAAATGATGAAAGCATATAAAATGATTGGAAGAATGCAGTACTGATATCTAAGAAAGAGGCTTAAGAAGACATAAGAAATTATATATAGATCTATCAATCTTCTATCTTTTCTATACAATATCTTTAATTACAATTCTATCGGCAGTGAATTTAAATGATTCTTGCCTAATGGATCATATATGCAAGTATTGAGATAAGTTATAGAGAGGGTCAATGAATATGAATTGTCATTATGATTTTGGTCTGTAAATTATGAAAAGATATTTGCTTCTATAAGTATTTTCTCACTGATTAAAGTTTTGGGTCATCGTGATATTAGATCAGATAGATATTATCATGTATTTTAGGATATTTATCAAGGTGCAACAGCAGTGATAAGACTATATGGTTATATGAAGAAGATTAACATTGAGAAGAAGGTGTGACAGAGTGATTCCATATCTCCGAAATTTTTTTACAGTAATTTTACAATTGTTATGAACTCGTTATAATAGAGAATTCAGAAAATGTAGTAGTTAATATTCAAAACTTGTATATTGCAGTAAGCATGCTTTCGATAGACCACTGTCAGAATCATAATGCTGTTTTGTTTAGCAGTTGAAAATTTTGGCCGTTGTCTGCCGAAAGTATGCTTAGTGCAGTATACAAGTTTTGAATATTGACTACCTTTTCTTAATATTCGATTATAACGAGTTCATAATAATTATAATAAGTAAAGAAAAGGGGAGTAGTTTTACAAGAAGTTTGTTATTAAAATGGGAAGCTAAGGAAATAAAAGTAAATAAAGATTATTTAAATCATCTAGTGGTTGTTTTTGCAGATAATACTTCAGAGCTTCCGGAAATATTGCAAGAATTATTAAATGAAAGTAATAAAATAAGACTAAAGATAAATACTAAAAAGGACTAAAGTAATGTTAATCTTTTCAGAATGCAAATAAAGATTAATAATCAAGTATTGGATGTCAACAACTGCAAATACTATGGTCAGATAAATTAATACAGATGGAAACATAATGGATGGAATTTATTGTGGAATTGAAGTTGAATGGAGTGCTTTTGGGAGAAGTAACTTAATATTAAAAGGAAATATGTCTGTGTGTTTGAGAAGGAAGACTTTTTATGTGTTTTAACAGTCCTTACTTATGGGTCTGAGAAAACAATGTTAGGGCTCTTAAATTATCGAGTGATGTATGTTAGAATTAACAAGAAAATATTGAAAAGTTAATACTTGAATTACAAAGATAAGAGGCATCATTGAAAAAACTAAGTCCCTGAAATGAAGTATAATAGATGGACACTTGAATTGTTGGATTGGATTCCAAGAAGTTGTAAAAGACCATAAAAAACACCACATCTGAGAAGGATAGATAGTTTAGGAAAGTTGGTTGTTAAGGGACACTTGATTGGAGAAGTTGGAGTCAATTTGGAAAGGTCTTTATCCTGGAGTGGATTAAATAACAATTGAAAATGGTGATGATGAAATCTATAAGCTAGTTAATCCGATTATCAAACTCGTACAGTTTAGTGCAGTGGTAAGATGTCAGTTTTATGACCATATAAAGTTACCTGATTGAAATTCAACCTATCATTTTTAGTGATTATACAACATATATCCTATTGATATTAATGCAAGTAAATATTGAAGTGGATACTTTATTGGCAGTGGTAACCTATTGCCAAAATTAGGCAGATAGAAAACATGGGGGGGGGTAAAACTAATCGAAGTGAAGGGGATCAATAGAATAGTTTTTATTTTGGTTATAAGTACAGCTTTAGTTAAACTTTGGGATAATAATTGTAAAACTATTTATTTTAGTACACCTGTACACACGGTGACACATTAAAATCATGTGTGTGTGTGCATGTTTGGATGCGTGTGTGTAAGTTAAACTTTTCAATGCTGGTTTAAATAAGGGGAAAGTTTCAACTCAATTTTAAATATAAATAAACTATAAAGAGACTGCTTTCCTTGCAATTAAGTCTGCTTTCTTTCATCTTTGTTAATCAGATTCAACTGGGGTTCAAAACCAAAGTTTTTATTAAGTAATTTTATTAAGAGCGTTTGAGAAAAGTAATGTGATTATTTTAGATCAAAGCTTTAATCAGGTAAGTAAGCAAGCCTTGAAAAAAACATTACAACTAATTAAATTCAAGGTCAAAGGTTTTTTTTAAGTAAATAATTTTGATAAATGTGTTTTTGAAAAACAGTGTAAGTAGTTAATTATATTTTTATTATTTGATAAATGATTTATACTTGTTTATTAAATTCCATACATGGAGAGAAAAGCAGGACAATTATCATAAAGTTATATATAGTCCAGTTTCCAAGATTTCTCACTGAGATAGCTTGTAAAGAACTTTGTGAGATGCCATTAGAATTTTAATGCTGATTTGACTGCTATATGGAAAAAGAAGCCATGAATGAATAGATAAAACCCCATATAATATCTGCCACACACAGAGAGAGGATACATCACCTGAATATTAATAAAATCAATGGATCCAAACTATAAGTTATTTACATATATAGTTTAAAATTAGTCATGTGACTGTGTAAAAGAAACATTTTGAAAAGGTTCCATTAAAGAATGAAAGTCGGACTGATGTATTAAATGATTTTTTTAATTTATAGTGAGTTGTCTATTTCAATTTGTTTTAAATTGCTTGCTTTTACTCAAGCGTTGGTAGCCGAGAGGTCATCGCAGCCGCCTTGCAAGCAAGTAGTTGGTTGCAGACGGTTGTAAGTTCGCGTCCCGGCCGATGCTATGATATATGGGGGGGGGGGATTGATTGTTTTTAATTTTATTTATAGAAAGCAACATTATTGACAAATTTTAATATTGAAATTTGATTATTTAAAGTTACATATATAGTTTAAACAGACTTTAATATATAAATTTTTAAAAAAAGATTCTATCATAAAAAACAGTAATAGATTCCAAACGTAGATTTATTTCTCTCAATCTTAATTTACTGTGAAAAAGTTTTTTTTATATATATCTATAATCTTATATTTGTCTGTTTGATATTATAATTTTTTTTATATATGTTAGAACATTATATATTTTTTATGTTATATATTTTTTATTACGATTAAAAATATATTGCAGATTCCTTAAGAATATGTACCGAAATGGGAAGAGAGTATAAAAAAAAAAAAAGGTAAATTATGCCATTCGTGATAAAAATTTAATTGCCATTGAAGAGACAAATAATGAAATCAAGAAAAAGAAAGATCTTAAGTTATATTCCTTGAAAGTTGTTTATATATTATGTCTTGAAAGTGATGTGATATTTAATATTACGAAACTGCAAGCGAAAATTATGTATTTTAACAATTACAAATATTGTTTTACATATAAAGAAATAATAGTTATTCAATATTAAGAATATTGATGAAGTAAAGGTCTATTCAGTTTGGTTTGTTAGTCATAGCTGAGCGCACTTTAGGCCGGTTAAGAGTAAATTTAGAGATGAGCTTTATAAAAAATTACTTGGGATTAAATTGATTTCTTAATTACCAAAAATAGAAGTTATTTGTTAGTAGTATGTGAATGTAAGTATGTGTGGGAATATATGTTGATAACGTAAATTTAGATTCATTACAGTGTATGCTTTTGGAGGTTAATGAAATATTTAATTTTGAAAAAGTTGTATCTATAATCCTGCTTTATTTTAATGTAATGAGCTTAAAGAGAAAAAAGACATCGAATAATGAGAATTTGTTAATAATAATAATAATATAGGGTATATGAGCACAGACTTTCAGATGATCCATCACTCTCCACTCTATCTAGTAACACTGATACACTCAAGCACATATCTGCTGAAAAGATAAATAATCACCAATATACGTATTTCATGCTAAACCAGCAATCATCAGTTGGTCCAGATTAAAGTCTGTGCTCATATATCCTATATTACATATATAGACACAGGTATGTAATAAGCCTGTGTTTCAGTTAATAATAATAAATAATTTATACTTTTTTGTCAGTGTTGTACGTGATCTTGTGATTATCTGCAGACTGATTTAAAGAATTGAATGCAAAATTACATACACATTTATGTTATGGGTACCTTTTAATACGCTCACTGAATGCAAAATTACATACACATTTATGTTATGGGTACCTTTTAATACGCTCACCGTTATTTGCAGTTAACA
Source organism: Epiperipatus broadwayi (assembly GCA_028023455.1). NCBI lineage: Eukaryota > Metazoa > Onychophora > Udeonychophora > Euonychophora > Peripatidae > Epiperipatus > Epiperipatus broadwayi. The sequence continues at coordinate 2,866,917 of JAQFVV010006306.1, forward strand.
GATCTGTTTGTTATTAGCCATGCCTATTTGTATGATTTAAGAGAAGTGATGACCTTTGGTGTAGTTATTTTATTTGGGTTTCATGGACAGTTAACTGAGCCCTGTACCATAAGCCCTATGTAGGCGTTTAAATAAAAGTATTGTGGTAATGTGTTAAAAGTTATTTTTTATATGTAGATAACTCTTGCAATATGTGCTGTTCATAAAGATATTTAAAGTGTTGTTTGATATGGTTAGCATTATGATTAGGGATGTAGAAGTTATTCTTATATATATATATGATTATATTTGATGCTTGTTGTTTAATGATATGATCATACCACTTCTTTATAATTTCATTAATTAAATCCATCTGTAAAATATTTCAACTTGATACATTTCAATTATGTTATACAGTATGGGAAACATCAGTAAGATGATGATTTGCAGTGATTAGATATGAAGATTAATACCTCCTACAGTTGCTATCAGGATGTTATGTTAGTAATGAGGGTATTTAATCATTCAAGGTCATTTCCAAAGATATTGTACTTTAAACTCACGAACATACACACTTAAGCTATCTTCATAGCAATAGTTATAATGCTCACCTGACATTGTTCAAGTTACAATAAAGATAATCACGTAATTAGGGTTATAAAAGTGAAATATTTACATTTGAAGGCAATTTTTGTAGGGAAATTATATAAAAGGTATGAAATGAAGATCCGACTCATGTAGACATTTCTATGAAGTGAAAATTCAAATGTAGAATTGTCAGCTGTTGATGAATTTATAAATAAGCTTGTGTATGAATAAATTTATTATAATATTTATTAAATTAACGTTATCTTGTATTTATTTTCTTTATTAGTATTTCATTCAATACATAGATCACAAGCAATCATGATTTCCTCACCTATGATCATAAATAATTAATCATGTAATATTTAAGGACTGAGATGAAGGAAAGGTAGAGTCATTCAAAGATAATTGTTTTTGTTTTAAAGTGTTAAAAGATATATATTAGCTGCCCTATCATCCATTACATCATGGAAACCCAAACTAGAAGAATACATTTGCCAAAAAATATAATTCATTTAGAATCCAATCTAAATCATCTTCCAGATTCTGTTGATGACCAATTGAGTAAGCAAGAATTACCTCGACACAAATTAAGTAATACCCCCGTAGCATCTCTACGCTCGAGTATTTCAAGCATTTAGTGACTATATTGAAACTAACTTCATTTAAGAATCTCATTGTTCCACTGTTACAATATATGTCTATATAATGAGGCAGACGAGAGGGTAACGTTTTTAGATATGTTGTTTGATAGTGATGCATTTAGCATTTGCAGAATGAGAGTTCATTTACTACTCTGACCATATCATCTTTCATTGACTTCAAAATGTATAGAGTGTTGGGGTTTAGAGTAATAACTAAGTGCTAGACTCAAACGAGCTAAAATTTTCTAATGCTCAGCTTTTGACGCTTGAACTTCATGTAACCTTCCAAACAACCATTTGATTACCCCTTTTATGTGGATAATAATGACCAAATATTCATATTAATAATGTCATTGCTTAATTATAACGAACTGTAATCACGTAATGATTTATTAGAAGCCGATACATTAAGTTTAGAAAAATATTAGCGTAATATCAAGAATTTACGAATTTAAATTATTTAATCAAAGTAATTTTTTTAAATATTTTAGACATGTTTAGTGTTGTACTCAAATGCTAATGGTTCTTCAACTGTTGATTGGTTGAAGCAAAAAAAAATTTGAAGAGTCCATGATCTGTTGATTATCAACCGATTTTTACCTACTGCCCCTATAATTTTTACAATATAATTTTTCTACCACTCACCAAACTTATTGGTTGTTTTTTTTTTTGTATTGTCCACCAAAAGCGTAATTGTAAGTTGTATATGAATGCCAATATTGAAATTGGAACTGTTATAGGTTTGAACCAAGTTAGCATATTTTATGAGAAGCATGACAACTCTGTAAAAAATTTTAGTTGGCCCTGGCAAATATTCACCGCCCATCTGAATGAAAGCTTTAAATGACCACTAGCGGGCAATAGGGGCAGGTTGGTGGCCCTTGATATAGAATAATGTTGTCAAGCCCTCTACAATAGTAACACCAGCTTTCTGGCAACCTACTTTGATATTTGCGCTTTCGTGTATAGAAATTATGTAGTTAATTTGATTTAAAATGTCAAAGCTATTTATAATAAATTAATTAACTCCTATTTTCTAAAAATTCGATATTTAATGGTAAACACAATATTTCATTATTTCATGCATTTCATTTCTATCATAAATAGTAAGAAATTTGTTGGGTAATAAATTGTTTGATTCACCCTTTGAATATATCATTTGTAAAAAAAAATTGTACTTTCATTACCGTTTAGATTTTTATTTATTTTACTAATTAATGGCTGAATATGATTCAGAATAAACAAGTTTATTATTTAGATAGATTCAAAAGTTAAATTTATAATTAAGTGTAAATTCCCCCCCCCCCTCCCAGTTTTTTTTTTTTTTACTTATTAAATGGAAAAATGAATCTGCCCGGAGCTTTTTTTAAAAATGTTTACTTATCTGCCAGCTTATGTAAATATGAAAAGAAAAATAATAATTTAGATTTTTAAAATAATATAAAATTATTACATTTTATTTGTTTACAATATGAATAATTCTAATATTTATTTATTTATTATTATTCCTAAAGTTTAAGCATAATATTTTGCATTTCTGTTGAAAGGATGATTTATTGTTTCAGAAAAGATACCTAAAGCAGTTTAATATTCTATTTTGAATGATGTGCTGAAAAGCAGGATGATTATTTCCTCCAGTTGATAATAATGATGAGTAATGCAAAAACGTTGGCATTGATGCCTGCTAACCCGAGACAACTGCTTATAAGGTAACTGTGCTGACCTCTAAATAATAGGATGCAAAACAATCAACATTTGACTCTCATCTATAATATTATCAATCCACTGTGATACAAACATTTTCCAAATCCATTTTTCTATTTCAAAATTTTTCTTCTTCACATTTTTCCAGCAAAAGTCCCATCGATTTCGTCTCATGATTTTTTTTTACAATGCATTCTATAATCCCTTAGGATATAGTTTAGGACTTCAATTGATCATCCGTTATTGTCTCTTCTAAAAAACAAGAGTTGTAAAGAATAGACGGAAGATTATATCACAATATCATACAAAACATTTTGAAAACATTTCAGTATTGGAAGATGGGACCATTTCCAAAAAGTAAGGCCATCAGAAATTTTGCAGGAAATTGAAGAAATATCAGCAGAAATATCGATCGTAATATGCTAACTAATCTCGAAAATTGTTCAATAGCCTATAAATTGGATGAAAATTGTTTACATTCTTATATCAGGAAAAAAAAAAAAGGGATGCTTAACAGTGTGCAAATTGTTGTTCCGTGTTTTTTATATCATATGCAAGTAAAATTGTCCTGAAAATTATTCAGTACAGAATTGGTTTCAAAAAATGCCAGAAAACTAAAAAGCATCATTGCTAATATATGTTGGATAATTGAAAATTGCATAAAAAGTCCGCTGTAGAATGAAGCTGTCTTTGAATTTAATTCAATTTCTCAAGTAGATAGCTTCTTTTCTTTACGTTACTGCAGCAAGCATTCTTATTTCATCCACCCATCTCATAAGCACATTTTTAAGTCTCTTTCATCTTTTGGGGTACAGTTTAATATTTCATTTGTTTTCTTCTATTATCTCTCCTCAAAACATATCCATTCCAATTACATTTCACTCTCTTTAATTTTTTTTAAATGATATTTTATATCCATAAGTAAGCTCAGGTAAGACGCATGTATCAAATCTTTTCTTTTCAAATGTATAAATATATTTGCTTTTAATAGTGTTTATACCTAAAGCTCTCCATTCACTTGTAAATTCTATCAATAATTTCATGAATTATGTTTCTACATGTATAAATAGTGTATCACCTGTCACCATTCTTTATGCTTGCACAAACTGTTTATACAGGGGTAAAACTCTCCATACAGTAGTCCTCAGTGCAAGCCAGAGTAATTAAAAACATTATTGTTTTCATTTCGGAGTCAAAGTTTTATAGTTAGCTAATGAGGTAAAAGGTGACTACTGAAAGGGGTTGTATTATATCCTAAGATCTAGGTGCAGTGCTCTCAGATCCAAGACTTCTCACTGATGAAAGCCACAAGCTAGAAACTAGTCTGGGGATATTGAATGAGTAGGCACTAGATAGGGATTTTATGTACAAATCTTCCTGCATCCATTGATTACTCTGGCTTGCACTGAGTGGCGCTATGGAGTTTTACCTCTGTATAAATAATCTAAAGAAGTTATTTGTAGTTGTTAACTTCTAAATTGTTATTATATCAGTAATAAATTAGTTGAAAATGGTTTTCATCTGTTTGAAAAGTCATTAATCATTACTTTATTGCTTTTAGAATTTACTATCAGTCCTACTTTTTTACATTCATGTGATAACTCTTGAAAATATATTGAAACTAAATGACTAAAGTAATTTTTATTTATTTCATAAACTAATGCAAAAAATTTTTTTAAGAATTGGAATTGTATGTCATGCATTCTTATTTTTAATTTTCTCAAAATTATTCTTACGTAGTTTTACAATATGTGGATTTCTGCTTGGATATTCCAAAGTTTTGATTGAAATATACTGATTAAGTCAGTTGCTTTTTCATAATCTACAAATCACCATTTTGTATTGGCTCATGTCCAGAGATTCTTTATATAACTTTTCTTAGCATATGAAAATAATCTGCTTTTCTAAAACCATAAATCTAGATTGCTTTCGGTATTACTTTCCTATTAAGAGTCACTTTTAGAAAGTGATATGCATATGAGAGACCAAAGGAATTTATAATAACTCCATATACATAGAGATGATAGTGGTAATACACATATGAAGAATTATAGGTTGTCAACCGAATTCATATCCAATGGAATAGTCAAATGTCAAAGAAAATAATTAAATTTCATACAGCAGTATATTACAAAGAAATAGAAAATAAGGATTATTATAAGCAAAAAGAATTAGAAAAAAAATCATAAGGGGTTGATTTCTAAGTCTTTACATCACATCAAAAACTAATGAGTTTAGTTTTTTTAAGAACTTTAAGTATTATTAATCATTAAAATAAAAATAGGCATCATGGAATAATTAATAAGGAAAAACTTGTTAAACATTTTGATGAGCAATTTGTATTTATACAAAATTTGATTGATGATATATTGAGGAAGAAGAAAAAAAATGAAATCAGAAGACAAGACACTGTTAAAATGAGGAAGAACAAGAAAACTGTTGGAAAGAAAGGAAAATAAAATATATGAAATACTGGAGAGAACATAATAAATAAAAAGGTTAATGAAAAAACCAAGAAAGAAATAGAAAAATAGGAAATACTAGGAAGACATAGAAAAATATTAACCAATAAGGTATAAAAAAAAATGAAAGAAAGAAAAATTAAAAAATCATGAAATAAAAGAAGAAAGTGATAGTGAATTCTGGAAAAGATGAGAAGAAAGAGAAAAGATGGTTGAAAGAAAATAAAGAGACTACATTGAAAAAAGTAAGACTAGTAAATACTCAAATTCACTTCTCAGTAAGGCTATGAACATAGTGGAAAGTCTTTGAAAAGTGAGATGGATAGAATGATCTAAAACTAATTGGTCTTGAATCTTTCCGATATAGATAGTGAATCAGTAATTTACATTTGTTGCTGATAAGTAAGAAGAGACAATGTTGAGTGTAATGCTGATAAAAAGAAAGTAGAATATACATGTAATGTCAGTATTTGTATTGATCTTACTAATGAATCCAACATGGTTGTAAAATCCATGGATTGAAACAACATGGAAGCTATGGGGAATGTTAAATTTGAAAGAAGACAGAGAACATTATAGAAGAGTCTAAAATGAATAAGGGTATTGTAGATCAATCTAGTAATAAATGTCCATCAATCTTATGTTAATGTGGATAATGAAGATAATTACAAAAGCAATCTAATCATTATAGAAGAATTTGAAAATAATATAGTAGTTGATGAATTTAAAATTGATGCAGAAGTGGTAAAAGAATTGAAAACAGATATAGAAACTATAAAAAGACTCAATTTGATGTAATGACCATTGAATATTCTACACTGGTTGCAAAGATTGCCAAAGTGGTTAAAATGAAGATCAAAATGGATGCATTAATTGATTGGATGTAAAGTTAATGAACAAACTGTCAAAGAATTGGCAAACAATATAGAGATTATAAGTAAGTACCAAATAGGGGACATGTTGAGAATTAACAAGAAATGGAATTCTAAAATTGGTTCTGAAAAACTACTTCATGATAAATGCTATAAAAAAATGTATGGAACCCCAGAACATCAAATATTAGAAGTTTTATAAGAGGTCCCACAACCACTTAAATTCACATAGCATTAAAACAGATGAAATAAAATTGGGATTGACTAAGATCCACTTCACTTTGAAATAACTAATCAAATCCCCCATATTTATATCAGCAAATTATAAAATAGAGTATATCCTATATATTCTTTGTACTTTTGATGTAAATAAAGTTTTTTTGCTGTAGTGAAATTTCAGAAGGGAATTAAAATGTAAACTTATATATTTTAATAAAAATTCATGGATCATTGATTTCAGAACTTCCTATCAGGACTAAAAGCCTCACCATGGTTTGTAACACTATGCAATCCAGTTTTTTTCCTGAATCCAATGAACTTTACTATGCTGGCAATAAACTTTTTCTCAGAAACAGTGCTTGAACTAGGAAACTGCAAATTTTTTTTCAAACAATTGGTTAACTTTTTCACAGGTGATTACTTCATTGATGATATCACCTGTCGTTTGCTTTTCACTTTTTTTTAAGTGCGAAGAATTGTCATTAGTTTATTAAAGTTACATCATAAACTGCTCTGAATCTTTCCACTATCCGAGCTCTTATAATTCATCATTTTATAAAAAAACAATATAGATCATCGATTTAATCATGTCAAATTCAGAATTTAAATGGATAATCATTTTACAGCTTTCTCTTTTAGAAATGTTTTTTTTTTTCATTTCGATGCTGATCAATTTTTAGATATTTTTTTGGTTTGTGATTAAAATTTATATCTGTATGTTAAAGTTGAACAAATTGTAGAAGGAAATCTAAATGCAAATAAGAACACAAAATTGTGAAACATGGTTTTCATTTTAGTCAAATCTATATGATTGCTATTTCAACTGCTACATTTGGTGTGCCTTTTTTTTATTTCAGCCATTGGTGTTCATCAATGACAATTTATTTTTAGCATATAGTTTTTTACAGTTTCGTTAACATTAATCAGCTCTCAAATTCTAATTTTATGGCTTGTAACTAAAATTATTACAATATGTGCTGCTTGTAAAGAAAATTATGCACATTGTTACGCTTTCGGAGATAAGAAAAGAGAAACACCATTAAATTAATAACTGTTAGATGCCAACCATATTCACTAGTTTTTTTCAATTTAAATTTTTTTTTTGGCCAGACTTCCATTTTTTTAATTTTTTAAAATGTCAACATTTATTAGCGTTAAAATTCTACTTATTATGTTAACATAAATGAAAATATCGCAGTACGTGTATCCAGGAATGTTTAAATAAAAGTATATAGAATACTTTTTATTGCCAGAGATTGAAAAATGTTAAGTTTAAATGTCTGCTATTTTGACATTTTCTTTTTATCATTAAACATTAATTCGATGTCAAATTCTATTTTCATGTCACATTGTTAAAATTATTACAATATTTGCATTTAGGGGAATATGTTAAAACAAAAATATGTACATCATTTTTACTGTTAGACATAGAAAGATATAAAATGAATTAAGTTAATAATTACATTTTAAGTGTTCACCATTATTATCATTTAGAAAAACATGTTACCAGATTTTTATTTTGGAATTTTTTTTATGGCAATATTAACCAACTTTCAAATGTTACTTTTATGGCATATAATTAGGAGAATATTTTTAAGAAAAATATCTACAATATTTTTAATCTTAGAGATAGAAAGATATAATCAAATTTATCGTTCTTTCATTTTTATTTTCTTTTTAGTGGCAACATTCGTCAAGTTTCAAATTCTACCTTAATAACACATAACTAAAATTATTACAGTATGCATCTTGTAGAAAAATGTATTTTTAATGAAAGATACATGTAACATTTTTACTACTAGAGAGAAAAAGTAAGCAAAGTAAAGTAATAATTATGTTTTTGATTTCCACCATATTACAAGGACTTAAGATTTTTTTTGAATACAACATTAATCAGCTTTCAAATTTTTTTATGGCTCATAGCATAAATTATTACAATAGAAACATCGAGGAAAATACCTTTAGACAAAAATATATATAATACAACATTTTTGCTATTAGAAATAGAAAGAAGTAAAAAAAAAAAAACTAAATAACTTACATTTTATGCAACAAAAATATCATTCTTGTTAGTTGTATATTTTGTTATTTGTTGTAGAACTCATAATTCAATGAGAAAATGTTTATTTTATTCGTTATTCACTTTAGAAGCTTTTGTTGTGGATCTCTCTTCATAGATATATATTGCTATTAAAACAGGCAAACTCTCCATACAGTAGTGCCACTCAGTGCAAGCCAGAGTAATCAATGGATGCCAGAAGGCTTATGCATAAAATCCCTATCCAGTGCCTAGTTATCCAACATCCCCAGACTAGTTTCTGGCTTGTGGCCTTCATCAGTGAGAAACTTTGGATCTGAGAGCACTGCACCTAGATCTTAGGATCTAATGCAACTCTCCAGCAGCCACCTTTTATCTCTACTTAACTACAAAACTATGAGAATAAAATTGGAAAACACAACAATATTTTCAATCCAAGCTCATTAGCTTATATAGTCATCCATTGATTACTCTGGCTTGCACTGAGTGGCACTACTGTATGGAGAGTTTTGCATATTTTAATAATAGTTATGAGCAAGCATAAGAAACGGTAATCATGTGATGTTCAGTGGTTTAACACCAATCCTACCCAATAGGATAGTGGTAGCTATGGTTATTAAAAAACCAAAGACACCAAAATGTATGGGTACTGAACTGAGTTCAGACTTATATGATTATATAAGCTAATGAGCTTGGATTGAAAATATTGTGTTTTCCAATTTTATTCTTATAGTTTTGTGGTTAAGTAGAGATAAACGGTGGCTGCTGGAGGGTTGCATTAGATCCTAAGATCTAGGTGCAGTGCTCTCAGATCCAAACCTCCTCACTGACGAAGGCCACAAGCCAGAAATCTGGGGATATTGGATGAGTAGGCACTGGGTAGGGATTTTATGCGCAAGCCTTCTGGATCCATTGATTACTCTGGCTTGCACTGAGTGGCACTATTGTATGAAAGGTTGTGCCTGCTTTAATAATAGTTATGAGCAAGCATAAGAAAGGGTGATCATGAGATATATATTGCCATTGTACATTTTAAACCTATGTATAACACATTAGTACTTATTTATATTTATTAAACGGCATACTCTAATGTTTGTGTGGCTGTGGCATCTTGTCATTGGAAATCACGGGTTTAATTCATAAATAAGAAGCAAATCTTCCAGAACTTCACAATCATTTAATAGTTAATAAATGGAAAAGAGCTTAACAAAGATATTATAAACCCAAGAATCTCTTGAAAGTCTTAACTTATAGCCATATGTGATCTGTTGTGGGTAATATTTGTATATGTAATTAAATACTGGTTATACCTATATTGAATGTTGCTAGTGAAGTAAGGCGTTACTATTAATCAATATCATTAATGTTATATTAATATAAACACAGTTTAATGGATATTTATTTTGATAAATAGTCAAAAATAATCGTGTAGATAATTTTAATGATTGCTTAAATATTGATCGCAATATGTCAATAATGAAATTTTAAAAATAGAAATAAGATGTCTTTAATATACACAGATATTAATAAATATAAATACCCTTATATAAAAACCTACTATTTTTTTTTTTAAAAAAAAAAAAACGAGATAATTTTTATTTATTCTAATGCAATCAGATTTTTTTTTACATATCTATATCAAATTAAATGTGATTAATTTTAATTTTAATTAATTTTAGAGTAATCAACTTTTAAATGCTTTATATACAACCTATATCTTTTAACAATATTATTTTAAAATATTTTAATTATTATCATCATCATTTTTAACTAATCCACTGCAGAATGAAGGTCTCTCCAAGTTCAATCCATCTTTTCTAATCTCTAGCATTTCTTCTTCATATCACACCAGCACACTTTCTTATTTTGTCCATCCATCTCACATGCGGTCTTTTTCTGGGTCTTCTACAATCACTTGGAATCCAGTTTAAGATTATTATATCTATTATTAAATGATAAATAACAAATTGTAGGTCTATGCTATAATATTTAAGTAATTGAATAATTAAAATTTACTGACTTCTGATATTTAAAACTGTTGAAGAAATATATATGTATATTTGGTCTTACTATTCTGTCTTTAGTGTATAAAAACATATATGTGATCTTTTTAAAATAATAATGGAAGAGAAAGATATATATATATATGTAACATGTAATGTTTTATTATTTTCTAACTATTATCTTTTTTTTTATTTTATTTTTTTTATGCAAAACTATTAAACCAATAATGTTGTTATATCTGAATTCTTATTCATATTAGGCCAAAAAAATTTAATTATTAGTACTTGTTTAATCTTTCGTTCTCTTATTAGTAGTATAACTTTGCTAAACATAGCTGGTAATTCATCATCATCAACCATTATCAATCCACTTCAGGATGAAGGCCTCTCCAAGTTCCAACCACCTTCTCCGATCTTTAGCTTCTCTTCTCCACATCATCCCTACACACTTTCTTATTTCACATGTGGTCTCTTTCTGGGTCTTTTACAATCTCTTGGAATCCGGTTTAAGATTTCAATTGTCCATCTATTATCATCTCTTCTAGCAATATGTCCAGTCCAACTCCACTTCAGTCTTTTAATTTTTTCAATGAGGTCAATAATACCTGTTTGTTCTCTTACCTATATATTGTATTTTCGATCTCTTGTTACTCCTAACATGCATTTCTCCATACTTCTTTGAATGATCTGAAGCTATATTGCTCTTGTATTGAGTATCCAAGTCTCAGATCCATAAGTAAGAACTGGTAAAACATATTTATTAAAAACCTTTCTTTTCAAACACATAGGTATATTTCCTTTTAGTATCAAGTTATTTCTACCAAGAAGCACTCCAACCAAGTTTAATTACAAATATTTAAATCTAAATTTGAACATTTTATTATTTCCTATGAAAACATTATTTTTAAAATGAAAATAACAGTAATGAGAAAATATGACATTGAATGGAGTTCTTGAAATTTGAGTTGATTTTTCGAAGCTTTATGCATTTAAATAGATAATTTGCTATCCGCAACACTTAAAAGTCATGATGTATTTGTTAGTGGAGGAATCCAATCTTCTCATCTTCACTTTGGTAAACTACAATTATTTAAAATGTGGACACTAATTTATTATAAAATTATTAGTATTATTTCCAATTCGCAGATACATAGCTGTAGGATTTTATTGTTTAAAATATACAGGATTTTCATCACATGCTGGTGGCCTAGCGGTTAGCATAGCTGCCTTTCAGGCAGCTGGCCTGGGTTCGCTTCCCAGACAACGCTTTGACATATAAAAATAATAAAAATATATATAGGATTTTGAGCAGCTTTGAAATGGATTTTTTCTTTTAAAATGAAGCTTTAAAATATATTTTTTACTATCAGTTAACTTTTTAATTTTCTGTATATTTTTTAAATAAGAGCATTAGTGTGTATAGGTAAGTGTGAAGTTTCTTTAAGCAAAACTCTTAAACTTAATTAGGCAGTTGAAAATGTAAAAGTTCATTGTTTGCTCTTTAAAATTACTTGATGTAATGTAATGTTTTATCAGTTTGAAGAAGAAAAAAAATTTCTTTTTAAAAAATACATTTTTTTTAACACTTTATCTTCTACATAATAAAAAATGAGATACAGATTTTAAATATTAAAAAAAATAACAGAAGTAAAAAAAAATTTTGTATTAAATGCTTTTATTTAATATAAGTTATACCAGCAAGCATCACATAATCACATCTCCAATACTAGCACATAATTGTTTATAAACAAAGAAAAGCAAAACTCCATATAGTAGTGCCACCTGTGCTAAACAGAGTAATTGATTACTCTGTTTAGCACAGGTGGCACTACTATATGGAGTTTTGCTTTGCTTTGTTTAATATAAGTTATGTTAATAAATTGAAAGAAAAAATTTTTATAGCGCCCTCTCATGAGTTAAGAAATAGATAAACAAACAAACAAACAGATATTTCAATAAAAGCATTTAAAAACAGATTTACAAATTTTGAAAGATAATTCATGAATTTGTATAAATAATTAAAGTCTTTTCAAGTTATTATTTTCTATGCACTGAAACGCAATTTTGGCAAATGAAATCATACATGAAGTTAAAATAGGATTTAAGTTCTTCGCCCACACTTCTTCAGCACTGATTGACTTCAGAAAACTCTAAGAAAATGTTATTCATTTTCAGTTACTTTGAGTTTTTTTCCCCCTACTTTGAGAAACATTTATATATATATTTGAAGAGTTGAATTATTCAATAATTTGAAATCAACTGAATTGTAGATATGCAATTTATTTCTGCATATGTATAATTTACATAGCTTTAAATTGCCTTCTGTAATAGCCGATTGGTTAATCAACATTAATTGTCTAGAAATGTTGCACCTATCAAGTACACTGGTTCCCACAGTTCCACATTTTTAATTAAAATTGATCGGCTAATTAATGTTTTAATTAAATAGAATCATTTACTTAGTGAAAATAAATAGAAATTTTATTGTATTTGTATGTTAAAAGGCATGCATGCGCGCAGATATACTTGGGTCATAAATGAGGGTGTGCTAATTATTGTAAAATTAATTTACATAGTTTGAAGTGGTAATAAATAATTATTAAACAAAGAAAGCTTTTTGAATATTGGACTTAAATAAAACTTATTAACAGTAAATTATGATATAATATTACTTATCTGATAATTAAAATGATGTATATAAAAGTCACTTACTGATTAACAAAATTTAGTTTAATTTGCTATTGTTCTGGTTCCACCGTTAACATTTTCAACCATCCACTGCAGAATGAAGGTCTCTCCAAGTTTAATCCATCTTCGCCAATCTCTAGCCTCTTTTCTCCACACCACCCCCCACATATTTTCTTATTTCATCCACCCATCTCACATGCTGTCTCTTTTTGGGCGTTTTCACAATTTATTGGTATCCCCTTTAAGATTTCAACTGTCCATCTATTATCATCTATTTTTCTCTGGTGTATTTATCTACATATAGCTTACAGAAAGTTTGAAAAAAACTGATATTTCATTTATTATTTTTATTTATATATGGACATATTCACTGTGACTAACTATCACTATTATAAATCAAACAAATGTTTAATTATTACAATCTTCCTCGTAAGTTGATTTATTTATGCATAAGTAAAAAAAATATTATTTCTAGTTTTTAAAAAGAAAGTTATTAAAATATTTATAAACTTAAATAAAAGTCTACATTTTAACTATTAATAACTTTTAATATAGAAGTATTTTATATTTAAAGTGTTTTTTTTTTTTTTTTAATGATCGTATTTATAATACAAGCACATAATTATTTGAAACATCATATTTCCATGAATGGAATTTAAAATTAAATGATAAAAGTAGTGGGTGGCTTACATTAATTAAATTTTAATTTGCCACTTGTGTTCTGTGTATAAATTTAAATTACTAATTGAACATTGTGAAATACAAGAGAAAAGAAATTGTTACAACCTCACATCTAAAATCAATTTAACAAACATTGAACATCTAAAATCAATTATAGATAATGTATTTAAATAAAATTATACATTTATATTCATTTTCATTTTTCTAATTTTGTACAAAATAAAAAGTTTTATTTTTATATACTTGTAATTACACTTATTCAATCCAATACATTGTTAAAATGATGTTATTTAAAGTTGTTTCAAGTGGCACTTCATTTTTTAAAAATTTATCCCAAAAGGTAATTGGTGTGTGAATGCATAATTTGGTTTTAAACGTTATTTGCAATAAAAAACGTTATTTGAAATAATATGAAAAGCATTCAGACTTTTCAATATAATTTTCATTAGCTGCAACTTGCAAATTTCTAGACACTTTTAAATTGTAGTTTCAACGAAAATCTTTTATTCTAAGTAGTTCAATCTCAAGGTACATCAGTCATATCGTAGGCTTTTTTTTTCATCTAAATAATTCTTCGGCCTATTAACACACAATAAACATTTCAAATCAAATTAGGATAAATTAAGTGTCACTTAGTTTTTAATATTACCTCCTGAACACAAAAGTTATAGGACAGATCTTTCTTTCAGTTTCCTGTGAGAGTTCACAAATAATTATCTATTAATTGATAAAGCAGGAAACTGGCTGAAATAAAAGGATAGTCCCTAGAAATGTCTATGTTTTTATTATCAAATAAAAATAATATACGTAGTAATGATTTATTATAATACGTATTAGATAATACAATTTGTAAAGATTGGTATGGATTTTTATTTTATGTTTAAATGACAAACATATTTGTATAACAAAAAGGTTTTTTTCGTTTAAATTTTATATTAACTTTTTACTAAGAATTTTAATTGGCATATGAATAATATTTTGATTAAAAATTTATTTTTATTTTTGCAAACAATCTAAAAGGAAAGGAGGAGAAAAAAAATAACTAAGTTTTTCTATATAATGATCTCTGTAATATGTTGTTTTATAATATATTATTGTTATAACAATATGTGGGGAAAAATCCATTTTGGAACCACCATTTTTTTTCACAAGTTACGTCTAGTATCCATTGTAAGTTATGTTACAGAATAAATATCAAATTGTTAAAAGAAGTTCACATAAAATATTAAGATATATTTTAAACATTTGTTTCTGAAATATCACTGGAAAATATATTTTAAACATTTGTTTCTGAAATATCACTGGAAAATATATTTTGGAAAAATAAATACAAAAATGTGGAAATAATTGACTGAATCCACAAATCAACTGTTTAAATGTAAAAATTATTCTGAATTGAATTAGTATACATATCATGGGAAAAATAA
Organism: Epiperipatus broadwayi; assembly: GCA_028023455.1. NCBI lineage: Eukaryota > Metazoa > Onychophora > Udeonychophora > Euonychophora > Peripatidae > Epiperipatus > Epiperipatus broadwayi. The sequence continues at coordinate 2,882,219 of JAQFVV010006306.1, forward strand.
GTTACACAATTTTTTTTTTCATAATTTACTATTCTTAAAGACAATTTGAACCAAGCACTGATTATATATGTGTGTGTGTAATAATGATCCAGGCCAAATTATGAGTGCTGGTTCAGCATGAAATATGTATATGGGAGATCATTTATTATTTTTTTTACATGTATGTGGTCATGGGTATAAGTTATATTGGATGAAGGGATGATCATAGGGAGCTTGAATGTCTGGGTTCAAATCCCCTTTAATTACATCTAGGTTAAGTATATACAATATTAAATCATCTATACTCTTTATTACTGTTTTACAATAAAGAACATAGATGATTTAATATTATATGGATTTGGCAATACAATAAGAAAGATAAAGTTAAGTATATATACTATACTTGTATTCCAATATTACATACTCTTAAAGAATTAATGTTAAATTATATTCCACATGCAGTTCTACAAAAACTGTTTGCAACAGGATCAATTCTAACATTTGGAATTTTCTTAGGATATAAATATTAGTTTTAATCCTCTGGAAAAAAAAATACATTTAAAAATAGCTTGAGTTTTATTAAATTCATTAAGTCGCCATGTCATAATTTATGCGTTATATTTCTCAACTTTACAAGTCTTTAGTTTAATTAATTATTAATTAAAGATTTTATAATATAATTTAGTTTTTGTAAGAATTACTATAAAGTAATATTTTATTAAGGTTATAACCTTAAAACTATACGCCTGAAAAAACGACAGTAGGGACCTCTGCAAATCTTTAACACAATATTTATTTAAAAGATTTGCAGAGGTCACTACTGTCGTTTTTCAGGCGTATAGCTTTAATGTTATAGACTTAATAAAATATTACTTTAAGTAACGAGTATGCGCTTTATAATTATTAAGAATTACTATATAATTTGATTGATTACTTCTGTCAGTAATTTATTTAACTTTGTGAAATGCTGCAGAAAGAATAAATAACTCATGAAGTCAAGCGTTGGTGGCCTAGCGGTTAGCATAGCTGTCTTCCAAACAGCTGGCCCAGGTTCGTTTCCCAGTCAACGTTTTGACATATCATGAATGGTATTATATTTTATTAGAAGTAAATATAGCTTAATACAAATGTTAAAGTTTTTCTGGGAAAATTTAATAATTTTTTTATCCATTAAACACTTTTAAATTAAAGATGTCACTTCTATTTTAAACAAACAGTCGGATATAATGCTTTCTTCCCCTTTTTAAAATTTATTTCTGCAATTAATAACTCATTGCTTCAGTTAAAAAATATTGTTTGATATCATAACTAAAAGCGTTAAATAATTAACCAATAAATATTTTAATATTCAACTATCCAATAGCTAAATATTAAATAAATGCAATATCCATTTTAATACTAAATTTTTATCAAACAAGAAAAGAATTTTTTAAATATCATCTTATAATCAACAATATTTGACATCATGTGATCACGATTTCATTTGTTTTCACAGGCTGTTAATAACAGTGATGATATGATGTGATGTATTGTAGCTTCTTCTTAAACGAAGTCAAGAATCTCTCAGCAATTATACCAAGAAAAACTTGTTACCTACTTAATTTTACATTCCCCAGTCTAAATCCTCCATATAGTGGTGCCATCAAGTGTAAGCTTTTGTAATCAATGGATGCAAGGTTTGTACATAAAACCTCTATCTAAGGCCTGATATTGACACAGCACCTGAAGAACTGCAGCTTGAACTTATTGACATGCAGTCAGATCACACTGTGAAAGAAATGTTTAATGCTGTGACATTAGTTGACTTTTACAAGGATCTTTGTCATGCTGAAAATGGGCTGGAAGAGGATTTCTACATGTATAAAGCCTAAACTTGAATGCTGAAAGGAAAATGTTCTCTATGAAATACATTTGGAGTCTGGAAGAACATATATTGTGTGACCAAAGTTATTCCTATTGAAGACTAACAAGAATAAATATAGATGCTCTTTGACAAACATTAACTTGCAGGCTGTGATGAGAATCTCAACAACTAATCTCACTCCTGATTTCAGAAAAAATTATAGTAAATAGTGTTATAGGTACATTTGTACTCATAATAAACTGATTCTAAAATTAAATGTGCACAATAAATAAATTAAATAAAACTGCCACTATCTTATTTAATTTATAGTTATTGATTTTTATGGTATAATTTATACCTTTTCTGAAATGCAAAGTTGACTAATGAATGCAGTCATTTTAAAAGGTGCGGCCCTTTGCTAATCTCCATTTCCACAAAGTGGCCCCCAAGCCAAAACAATTGCCCACCCCTGTATTAGTTGGTAATTCTAGCACAGTTTATCAATTCTGTAAAAATAATTGGAAAAGTAAAACGTAAAATTCTGCTTTAATCAAATAAAGACATTGTTTAGGTTTTGATTTATTTAACCAATGGGGAATTTAAATCAAGTAGGAAAACTTTTCATAAGCTAAATGATTATTAATACCACATTTTTACCAAGATTTTGACACTATTAGATATTAGTGTTTTCCTGAAAGTTTGTGATGATGGTATTTTAGTTGTATTAATATATTGGACTATTTCCATTATTTAATATGAATATTGAATGTCTTTAGAAAAATTTAACTTTATTTAAATATTCAAAATACATTCAACTGTTAATAATAGCACATCAAACAGGTTAGAATATGCACAAGGTTTAGAGAGATATTATTCTCTCCTCTTCTTCAGGTGTTGCTGGCCTGACCAGTGACTGTACTAGCATGGGAATAGAACCTGGACCCTTAGTTTCTTAAGTATTGAATTTTTAAGGTAAAGTGAGCCGTCCTGCCAAAGAAAACAGTCAGAAATTTTATATTTTTATCTATGATATTAATCCTGATTTCTCCACTTTTTTCTAAGAGCAAAGTTAATTAGTGGTTTCCTTACATTATGTATAGTCACACTAGGTTGACTTATGGGATTGTTTACCATTATCATGTGAGCAGCTTCTTTAAATTTTCTTCCTTGTACCTTTTCTTCTCTATTCAATAATTTTATATTTTCCCAATTGAACATATATCATTGGTGCACACATGGTCTGCCACCCTAGACACATCTATTTTTTCTCTTCTAATCATCAGTTCGTATTCTTGCAAGCACTTTTCAATGTGACAAATGGTCTCTACCAATAAACGTTCTTCCACATTCACATGTTATTTCATAGATGCAGTTTTTTCTCTTCAGCATTTCAAGTTTAGGCTTTGTAGATGTTAGAATTTCTCATAGCGTGGTGTGGTTTCTGGAAAGCTGTTGTGATGTTATACTGATTGCAGATTTTGGCTTAATTTGTCTGCTATTTTTGGTATGTATGGATATACTATAGTACCAACTGTTGTTTTTTCTTTTGATGGTTCTTTTTGTTGTATATTTAAGATTTTCTTAGCATTAAAGAAAATTATAATCATAACAATATCCCACACATCTGCTCATTATCTCACTGAATTTCAGAAATACAATCTAATCAAAACTATAAAGTCCTTATGTAGCAGTGGAATATTTTACAAAGCAACAGTATCAATTTGCTAAGAATACAATCTCAACCAAATCTATTATATAGCAAAAGATGCAAGTTCAATAATACATGTCCATATTATATATGCTTCACCCATTTTAGTATAGCTACCTCTCAAAAAATATATTGCACTTGTATTTCTAGAAAAACTATCAATATATCTTTTGAAATTTCCAATAGTGCATGGACTATCTCTTAATTGAAGCAAGCTATTTATCTGCAGATTTACTTCATTAACATTTAAATAAACCTTAGCCATAATAAGCATTTATGTGACAATTTTTAGGGCTTGTACTGTCACCATGTAATGCTAGCAATTGTGCCAAATATGGTAAAATATACTAAATGAATTGATTTTTGCAATTATGGCCATAATTCAACTCACAAATATATATATAATTGCAAAGAATGTACCTATTTTTTTTTTTTTGGTATGATGCTCGACTAAACCCCTGTTTATTATTGTCAGTTTAAATTAAATGAATATAATATTAATATCATTTATGTTCTTTGTTACTTTTTACAATGCCTTTTTAAAACCCACTATTGATGGTTTCAATTGCCCCAGGATTTTTTTTGAAAACTTCTACTTACATTTCCAAATCTTAACGTAAGTAGAAGTTTTGAAGATGATTGCTGGGGCAATTGAAACCGTTAATAGCGGGTTGTAAAAAAGCATTGTAAAAAGTAATAAAGAACATAAATGATATTAATATTAAATAGGCAAAACTCTCTCATACAGTAGTGCCACTCAGATCCAAGGTTCCTCACTGACGATGGCCATAAGCCAGAAACTAGTTTGGAGATATTGGATGAGTAGGCACTAGAGAGGGATTTTATGCACAAGCCTTCTGGCATCCATTGATTACTCTGACTTGCTGTGAGTGGCACTACTGTATGGAGAGAGTTTTGCCTATTTTAACAACAGTTATGAGCAAGCATGGGATATAGTAATCATGTGATGTTTAAAGGTTTAATACCAATCCTGCTAATGGGAAGGTGGTGGCTATGGTTATAAAAGAACCGAAGACACAAAATGTATGGATATGACTGTATAAGTTACTGAGCTGGGATTGAAAATATTTGTGTGTTTTCAATTTTATTCTCATAGTTTTGTAATTATGTAGAGATACAAGGTGGCTTCTGGAGGGTTGCATTGGATTCTAAGATCTAGGTGCAGTGCTCTCAGATCCAAGATTCCTCATTGACAAAGGCCATAAGCCAGAAACTAGTTTGGGGATATTGGATGAGTAGGCACTAGATAGGGATATTATGCACAAGCCTTCTGACATCCATTGATTACTCTGTCTTGCTTTGAGTGGCAAACTAGTTTGGGGGTATTGGATGAGTAGGCACTAGATAGGGATATTATGCACAAGCCTTCTAACATCCATTGATTACTCTGTCTTGCTTTGAGTGGCACTACTGTATGGAGAGAGTTTTTCCTATTTTAACAACGGTTATGAGCAAGAATGGGAGATAGTGATCATGTGATGTTTAAAGGATATTAATATTATATGGATTTGGCACTGCAATAAGAAAGATAAAGTTTTAATTAAATGTCAAGCCAACAAATCAACCGTCAAATGGGCAACACATGTATTGTCCAAAATATTCCATACAATGGGGTACTGATAATCTTTTTATCTGTTTCAAGACCAATTAAACAATGAACATAGAAAGCAACCCCTTAACATATTGAGCAATGTTGTACCAAAAATAAAAGAATTATTTGTGATATTTTTGTGAGACATGTAAACAAGAAACAACATTTTGACATTAAATGCTCATGGCCTCAACTCCTATTACAGGATAGTCCAAGATGAAACAAATTATAAACGCTGACTTGACGATGTGTTAACAATTGCAGAAACTAAGATCTCTTTCCATTTCTTTAATATATTTTTAATTTTTAATCATGATCACATATTTATCCATTCAAAGATCACATTCTCAGCAGTAAATTTCCATTAAAAAAATTTGATACAATACATTTAGATGTATTTATATATTGGACTGTTTCCGTCATCTAATATGAGTATTGAATGTCTTTAGAAAAATTTAACTTTATTTAAATATCAGGAAGAACCTTATAGATGTATATGAAATTTCTACTGACTGTTGCCTTTGGCAGGATGGGGCTGAATTGGTTAGGGTGTTACCTTAAAAAAATTCAATACTCAAAAATCTAAGGGTCCAGGTTCAATTCCCATGCTAGTACTGTCACTGGTCAGGCCAGCAACACCCGAAGAAGAGGGGAGGACAATACATTTCGAAACATTGTGCATATACTAACCTGAGTGCTATTACCAACAGTTGAATGTATTTGGAATATTTAAATAAAGTTCAATTTCTTTTAAAAATATTCAATACTCATATTATATGATGGAAATAGTCCATACTAAAACATCATCATCACAAACCTTCAGGAAAAACACCAATACATTTATATAATAATCTGATTGTGATCCTTTTAATTCTATGCTGCATTTTGCTCAGCAGAAACTCCTGATACATTTTCTGTGGTAATTTTTTTGAACATACAATTAATGTGCAATCCAAAATTATCCACTATGTTCTCCAATTTTTCCCCCATTGTATGCACCATGTGCAGGCAGTGGTCATGCATATTTAATTGAGATTTTCTTTTTATCATCTGTTTTTACATCATGTCTACATCTTTTGCAAGGCTTTCTTAATGTATATATTACATTTAAATAGCAAGGCATTAATACAACCCTATCTATAATTTATAATCAAATAAATTAATCCAAATGATTAAGTTAATATTAGGTGATATTTCTAATACCATACAGTTGCCAATTGCATATTAACATATCCTATGGTTTTAAAATAGTATCTGCACACATCTTACAGATTTTTATTCTATAAGTTGAATTACATCACTCATGTTTTAATGTAATTCACATTTTCCTCGTAGATAAAATAATCTCAAATCATTCAAAACTTGTTAAACAAGTTAAATTTTTTTCCATGCCTCATGAATTTTGGTATTGCTTATAGATATTACTTTGCCTATCTCTGGTATCACTGACAGTATAAAACTTGTAGGATATTTTGAAATTATTGCAGTAAATTGTCATACTATCTCTGTTATAGCATACTGATTTTTTAATAATTATGTTTAAGCCAATAAACATCACATGATCACCATTTCTTATGCTTGCTTATAACTGTTATTAAAACAGGCAAAAATCTCTACATACGTATTATCACTCAGTGCAAGCCAGAGTAATCAATGGATGCTAGAAGACTTGTGCATAAAATCCCCATCTAGTGCCTACTCATCCAATATTCCTAGACTAGTTTCTGACTTGTGACCTAAGATCTAGGTGCAGTGCTCTCGGATCCTAGGCTCCTCACTGACAAAGGCCACAAGACAGAAACTAGTCTGGAGATATTGGATGAGTAGGCACTAGATGGGGATTTTATGCACAAGTCTTCTGGCATCCATTGATTACTCTGGCTTGCACTGAGTGGCAATACGTATATAGAGCGTTTTGCCTGTTTTAATAATTATGTTACATATTAGTGCAATGACTTAGGAAATTTCTCATCTAAAATAACATATCTTACTTGAAACTGATCAAATTCTAACTAGAGTTTATAAATACTTGTAAACATCATGTGATTTCACTTTTATGTGCTGTGTTAACCAATTGATGTTCAGGCAGTCTTAGTTTATCCAATCTGACACTTAACATCTGTTTATTTTAAAATGAATTTATCAGTAATGTATGCTTTCGTTTGCAAATTAATAATCAGTCATAGTAGAAAGTATTAATAGATATCATCCTTAAAAAATTAAGTGAATTAATATGTTGTTTTTGATGACATTGAGAAAAATACATTTTAGGCAATATTTGAATTCTATTGAATAGAAACCAATCTTCTAAATATTATTTTTTTATAATTCATAAACGGTCACCAGAATGTTCAGAGAAATTGAAAATTAGTTTTAAAATCTATATGGCAATTCAAATTCATAAATAAATTGATTGCATTCACAGAAAGAACGGAACAGAAAATAAAATCGCGCGCACACACACACACAAAAAAAAACCACATGAACATATGGAATGCAAATGAATAATGTAAGACAATATATAATATATTAATATCATTGCAAAAGATAAAATATTGGAATAATCTTAGAAATGCTAAACAAGAGAGCAGTGAAATACGGTTTCTACATAAGCATGGCCAAAATAAAAACGATGCTTCTTAATGAAAAATAATTATGAATAGTCAAAATTGATTGACTGGAGTAGATATTGTGGATAATTATTAAGAATAAAATTACAAGTATTTGCCTGAAGATTTGTAGCAACGGCATTTTGGTTGTATTCATATGTTGGACTATTTCTATCATCTAATATTAAATATTGAATGTCTTTAGAAAATTGTAAACGTTATTTAAATTTTCCAATTACATTCGACTGTTAGTGATAGACACAGGTTAATATACACACAATGTTTTGAGTAGTAGTATTCTCTTTTCTTCAGTTGTTGATAGTTTGACTAGTGACACCACTAGCAGGGGAATGGAATCTGGATCTTTAAAGTCTTGAATATTTAATTTTAAGAAAACGTTCTGACATAATGGCTCAGTTGCTTAGAGTATCACTATAAAATTCAATATTCAAGAATCTAAAGGCTCAGCTGTGATTCCCATGTAGTACTGTCACAGGCCAGCAACACCTGAAGAAGAGAGGATAATGATGCCTTTCAAAACAGTATGCATATACCTGTGGCTATTACTAACGGTTGAATGTAATTGGAAAATTTAAATAAAGTTTTAAATTTTTCCAAAGACGTTCAATATTTAAGATGGTGGAAATAGTCCAACATATAAATACAACTGAAATTACAAGTATTTTATATTGTCTAAAAAAAATTAAATTAACAATATCTAATACACGAACATATTTACAAGCTATAAACAGTGTCTAAAAATCAAGGTATGGATTAGAAACTTCTTAAATATATCAAACATAAACCTATTTACTAATGTATTATACATTTATGGAAAAATATGGGATGACAAAAGATTGATCGAAAGAGTGTTGGCATTTGAAACTATGTGTTACAGAAAATTATTGAAAATTGACTAGAGACAAACAGTTTTTTAATGAAGATTTACAGATATTTTACGTAGAATAAATGCAGCAATTGTTTTAGCCATATATGTACAAAATTGAAAAGCAAAAATATATGTCATTTACAAGTCGTACATAAAATCATAGAAAGTTAATGAAAATATTATGGTTCAAATTATATTTAATAACCAAGTGATCAAAGGTGACTAAAGGGTTGAAGATTTCTGACTCGTTTCTCAGTTGAGAAAAGTGTAAAAAAAAATACAAAGGAGATAAATATTTATCTGAATGAGACATTTTCTACCTGGGTCTTGATTTCTAGGATGAGTCTCAACCTAAACAAATAACTAACTATTAAGAAATACATACCCCCCCCCAATACTACGACAGGAGTTAATAGTTTTTCAAGGAAGGCTTAAGACATCATTAGTTTCACTTTTTTTTTTTCTAAATCTTTCCACCAAAAAATTGGAGTTGGAATCTGCCAATCACAGATTACTTGTACCCTTATGAAGATATCATACAAATTATATACATATTAACATCATTGTTGTTTTTTAAACTCTCTTAATTTATTTTCAATATTCTAAATCCATTTCAACAGGACTTGAGTGGGTTCACTTATTTCTATGCTTATGTTTCATCTTTTAAGAATTTTCTATAAATATAATCACTATTAATCTGAGATGACTAATAATTTTTTTAACGTATCTCGGCCTCAGGGTGGCCTTTGAGCATTCCATCATCAGATTTTCAATTGGATGGATGGTTGAAGAGTTGGAGTGTGGATTAGATTGAAGCCTGTTCATTAAAGTATGAAGATTGGCTATCTTAATATATATCTGAGCACTTATAGCATATATGTGTGGAGATGGTAATCTAGACCAACTGATGATTGCTGGTTTAGCATGAAATACGTATATTGGTGATTATTTATCATTTTGACATGTATGTGTTCAAGTGTATCAGTGTTATGAGATAGTGTGGAGAGCATCATGTGAAAGTCTACGCTCATATAACCTATATATTACATATATAGACACAGGTATATAATAAGCCTGTGTTTCAGTTATTAAATGTACTTTATATTCTGTCTTTTCACGATCTCAGAATTTAGATAGCAAACGTGGATCGTACCTGTAAGTATTACTAATACAAGGTTTTAAAAAATTCACCTGCTGATTTTAAATACAATTATTCTCACCCAGTGTCTCCAGCTTGCCTCTTCGAAAGGCTTGGTTGAATCTCATTCTCAGAAATTATTCTTAAATTGTCTAAAAACTACCCCAAACTTTATGGTAATACTAAATGTTATGTAAAATATTTACCAAATTCAAATCCTTTTTTTTTTTCCTGCAAATTTTTGTTTTGGCATATTTAAGATTTCCTGAAGAATTTTAATCTTTAAATTTTTAATTAGCATTACTTTACAAATTATAAAGAGTATTAAGAATTCAAATATTCATCTAAAAGTGTGATTACTTATTAAAGAGATTGTAAGTCAAGTTTGTAAAACGTATTCATCAATCCTACTTAAATTTTAATTTCGATCATCTTGTTTTTGTTAATAAAAAATTCTGATGAGTTTATTCAGATTTTGATTTGATGGAATGTTATCAAATCAAAATCTGAATAGTGGTTACTTTACCTGACAAAATAAATAACTTATTCGTCATTGTTATTTGGCTAACTTGATGCATATTTGATTGTAAATATAAATCTTATAGTGCAACGATGATGGGTGGGATGGGTTTATTAACGATACCTATGCATTATGATCGATAATTCAATTTGGTTAGCTCCATCCTCTTAGGGATACGTTGTGATAAATGCATAAAACCTGTGTTGTACTGTATTGCAATTTAGTGGATTAGTGCAGCCATTATTCAAGTTTGTGCCAATAACTTGTATTGGTCCATCATAGGGTAAATCTTAAAAGAAACATTGCACTTTTTAATTGATATGCCATTTTGTTTACTTCTGTTATGGGAGAACAAGATCCAGTTTAGAAGTAATACTTTGTTACTTTATAGCAGCAGTTTATTACTATAAACCAGTTAGAGGATTTTGGCACAGTTGGTAAAGCATCCTACTTGGGATCGGGAGGTCCCAGCTGCCCTGCGCAGTTTGGTGCAGTTGATAAAGTGGTGGCTTGGGATCAGGAGCTCCCAGGATTGAGTCTGGTGCTCGAACTTCTTATGAATTCCCGAGCAATAAAGCTATATGTGGGTTTTTGTTTTTTTAGTTAGAGGATTTCCTCCAATTTTTTATATATATTCTATAAATAGAGATATAAAAAGCTTTTTATGAAATGAATAAATATTTTTTGTTAATTTTCTTAATGATGTTGTTGTTGAAATACACTGTATTGTGGTAATAACGTTATATACTAAACTTTTATATTCTCATATACACCTTAATGCAAATTTTATATATAATTACTCCTTTATTTACCTTACAGTTTTGACTTTCCTGCAGTCTTCATCAGAGCTCTTTTTAACCCTCACCTTTCTCTTTTACAATTGTGACTATTTTTTCCGATTGTAAAAGAGAAAGGTGAAGGTTAAAAAGAGCTCTAATGAAAGCTGCAGGACAGTCGAAGCTGTAGGGAAAATAAAGGAGTAATTACATATAAATTTTGCATTAAGGTGCATATGAGGAGAAATATAACAGTTTAATATATATATATGAAGAAAGATGCAAAGAAAGTTAAGAGAGGATATAAGTAATTACTTTAAACATATTGTTTATATTGCATTTTCTTTGATTTATGTACTTATGCACGATTATTAATAGCTTATTGAAAAAGTTATAGAAATAGAGATTTTTGCATATAGTATTTGCAAAGAACATTAATAAATACTACTATAATATTTACAATTACCAACAGCACTCTCATATGACTTTCTTATAGGCTTATTCGTATACTTCTAAGAACAATTCTCTTTATACTTGATTTATTGAATAGTAATTTTTTGTGGATTATTGAATTTCAATCTCTGCCACCGGAGTGACTTAGCATGTTTGCATTTATAAATATACATAGTATTATATATATAATAAAAAGTCAAATGTCACATGACTTAAATATAGCTTGCATTTACCAATATGTAAAATTAAGAGCATGCTAATGAGCTCTCAACAAGCTTTTTTTATTATTATTATGATAAATGCTTCTACAGAAGAAGGCATTCAAATAAAAAAAAGCTTGTTTAGAGCTCATTAGCATGCTCTTAATTTTACATATTGGTAAATGCAAGCTATATATATATTATAAGTCATGTGACATCTGACTTTTTATTATTACTATTATTATTTTGCTGTTGGGGCTTTGGCTAAATTAAATGGCTAAGCCTATTAATATATGGAGTATCTGAATTAAGTTCAGGCCCATATGATTTTTTCAGTTGGAGAGCTGACTTTAAAGACATGTAGATGTCTAAAAGTTTCAGATCTTCTTCTTGACAATTAACTTTTAGATAAATGCTTAGCTTGAGTTGGTTTTTTGAATCTAGTGTCCCATCTCCTCACCGAAGAGACCCGTAGGTCGAAACCGGTCTGGGGATGGGGACAATCTAAGATAAAGATGATTTGAATGCCTTCTTTTGTAGAAGCATTTATCATAATAAAATAAAAAAGCTTGTTTAGAGCTCATTAGCATGCTCTTAATTATATATATATCAGTACAAGTATGTAATATAAATAAAATGTCCGTTAATTAAAACAAAATTGTAATTATAATAAAAATAATAAATTTAACGGTGACAAACTATTATAAACAATCCTTAAATCCGCAGAAGTACTTTCGGTTAATTTCTTAAACCTTTGTACTATATTAAGTCTTAAGAAACTGAAGTGGGCGTATTGCTAGAAGATATGATAATAGATGAATAGTTGAAATCTCAAACTGGATTTCAAGAGATTTTAAAAGATCAAGAAAGAGACCGCATGTGAGATGGATGAATTAAGTAAGAAAGTGTGTTAGGGTGATGTGGAGAAAAGATTGGCTAGGCATCGGAGAAAGATGGATTAAACTTGGAGAGACCTTCATTCTGCAGTGGCTCGATAATGGTTGAAAATGGTGATATACATAACGAACACATATGCTTTATAATCTTTTCGGCTATGTTATTATAATTTGTATATTTACTTGTAATCTGCAATTTTATCAAATAGTTTTTTCTTGAAAATTGTGTTAGTCTGTACTTCAATATATGAATTTTATATACGTATGCTAGGTAATTTTCAGCTTTTATTATAAATTTATATATTTATTTGTAATCTGTAATTTTATCAAAAAATTTTACCATTGTAAATTATATTGATATTCTTGTATTTTTGCTCTTTTTTTTTTTTCTATTTTAATGGAAATCAAGGCTATGTCTTGAAGCTATTGTTTGAATAAACAGTTGAAAAATCTTGTATTCATTTCTGCAGCCGATATCATTTTCTTTCCCCTTCTCTATCTCTCCCAGTTTTTTTTTGTCTGTGTGTGTGTTTTTTTAAAGATCTCTTTGTCAAAATGAATGGGTTTTATTTTAAGCAAAAAATCTGGATCTATGGGTTTGTTTAATATGTGAATTAGGGTATTAATGCTTTATTTTGTAGTTTATTCATCAAGTAAATGGAAAATCGATTGAAAAACGATTAATAAAGCACCGAGATGGGTTTTTCTCTCTCTTTAAAGTGAAGAAATCCTTTCATTTTTGATCATGGGGGGAAATGTATCTTGTTTAGAAAAAACTGTTAGTCTGAGATTTTTATTTGCTTTGACAAAAATTTGAAAATATTTTCGATACACACGTGCTTCTGTCTATATTTATGAACATAAATTATTTAAACATGGATTAAATTATTTATTGCGTATATTTAAGATAAAAAATAAATGGAATTAGAATCAAAATAAAAATATATTCGAATTTCTGATTACATGGGATCGTCTAGGTCTAGCGAAATTTTATGCAAGCAATCATCATCATCATTGTCAACCATTATCAGTTCACTACGGGATGAAGGTCTCTCCAAGTTCAATCCATCTTCTCCGATCTTTAGCCTCTCTTCACATCAACCCCTGCACACTCTTATTCCATCCATCTCACATGTGGTTTCTTTCTGGGTCTTTTACAATCTATTCCAAGCCTTAAGATTTCAATTGTTTATCTATTATCATTTTTTCTAGCAATATGTCCATCCCAGCTTCGTTTCAGTCTTTTAATTCTTTCAACTATGTCGGTAACACCTGTTTGTTTTCTTACCCATATATTGCATTTTCGATCTCTTCTTGTAATTGCTAACACGCATCTCTTCATACTTCTTTGTGTGGTCTGAAGTATCTGTGTTGTTTTTCTATTAAGTGTCCAAGTCTCAGATCCATAAGTAAGAACTGGTAAAACACATTTATCCATTATATACTGCATATATAAGCAGAATATTAAGAATACCGATGATCACATGACATTTTAAATAAACAAAAAGCGTATGGAATCAAAATGGCACCAATTGGTGCTAATAATCCAGGTAAATAAATGGATATATGAAGTATTTTCAATATAATTAACATATAAAAAGAAACTTTATAGATTGTTACGATCTTAATATATCAAATTGTGGCAAATTCAATGGTTCTAAGTGAAAGAGCCTTTCTACATATTGTATATATCTCAAATATCTTTAAGTAAACCATTAAATGTATAGAGATTTGTTTTTGTGATCACTTAACTACTTTTCAAGCCATATTAATTATGTATGAACACACCCCCCCTCAACTAAAATATTTAACCCCATCAGGATTGACTAAAGGTAAGGAGATGATTTTATTATCATCAGACATATTTTGCTAGGAGTGCCATGATGAATTTAAAATATCTAAAAATTATAATGCAAATTAAATAAAATTTGTGTTCTATAAATTGTAAACATAATTTTAAATTCCAAACGTCAGTGAAATCAATAATAATATCTTTGGATTATTCCACAAGAAAGTATTACAATTGAGATTATTTCTAAGGTACTAAATTGAAGTATAGATTACACCTGGGTCTGTTTTTACACGGACTTATTTAACACGATTTTGAAGTTACGCGATTTTGAAATTCACCGGAAGTCGAAGTCCGATAATGCGCTATTACTTTAAATAATAAATTTCGCGCACTTACGTTATATTGAAAGTAATAGCACATTATTGGAATTCGACTTTTATCTTAGCAATTTCAATATTTTCAGTGCTTTATAATAGTAAGATATTATGCAGTAATGAAATTAAAATCATGATTTCCACATTTTATGTATACACACATTAAATTTTACAAGATTATAATGTAAATTTGCTCAAACATTGTGCGTGTTAATTTTGCATTTTAGATCACATTCTGTTTTTGCTTTTTAAAAAAGAACGTAATCAACTATTAGCAGTGAAACGAAATTTGATTTTTAAACGGAATTGAAAATTAAAAAATTAAAGACAAAAATAAGAATTTAATTTTTAGTTGTTACTTTTAATTAAATTTTTCCCAGCAGTGGTGAATAAATGTCTTTTTATTATCGTAAGTCTAAATTCATAAACAATTAATAAAATCATCGTCTCAAAGATTAATTACGTTGTCATCAGAAATCCATTGACTCAACAAGAGTGTGAAGTTAGTGATAGTTGTATTTCCTCAGTTTGCAAACGAATGTGTTTTTCGGCAAACATCGATAATAATTAAAACGTGTATAAAAAAAATGTAAATTATGCATAAAAATATATTATTTTGAATAAAATTAAATATTATAGTTTAAAAAAAGTTTGTCTTGTATCAATTTTTTTCAAATTTGAAATTTTTTAGTAGTCATATTTTATTTCCTTATTTTTTTTTTTGTGCAAATTTTAAAGTAATTTTACGTTGGTGCTTTGCTTTTATGCGAATTTTGAAAAATCACAGACCGCATCCCCCCTTTTTCAATGTAAGTTACGTCTATTTTTGCGCGATTTCATTTGCGCGTGTTTTCTGAGGAACCTATCTATCGCGTAAAACGAGACCCAGGTGTATATGTAATTTTATAATTTATTTATTTTTATTCATTGATTTGGTGTTATTATTTATTCTTATATGCTTTTATGTTAATCTTGCCCCATCTGTGTATGTTTCTGTCTGTATGGACACATTTTCTGTCTGTATGGACACATTTTTGAATTTTACTCCAGGTGAGACTTTTTTTTATAGTTTTATTTAATAAATAAGTTTTTTTTTGTTCAGGAATTTCTGCGTCTCATTTATGTTGTCTTAACCGATCTTTTTTGCATAGCTTGATAATAATTAAACTGAGAACAGTTCGTCGGTTACATTTTGCCATTAATATAAAAATTTTATAATCCTAATTTCGTTTTAGAGGATAAAATAGTAGTATGTCAAAGTAATTAAATTAAATGTTGTTTTTTTAACCATTTTTTGTTTTTAATGAAAAAAAATTGATAAGATAAACATTTTAATAAATAAAAATTATTTTTGTTCCACATCACGTCTATGTTTTTGTCTTAATTGGTCTTTTTTACATCTTATTATTAAAACATAATTTTTGATAGATTTTTTTCTAGTTTGTAACTAAAAAATTAATATATAAACAATAGCCGACTAAACAGTGGAAAAATAACAAAGTAATCTAACCAAAAAGTATTAAAAAAAAAACTGAATTTTAATTAATTTTTCATTCTTGGAAAAATATCAGAAATCTTAATTGCAGGAATGTTGTCATTTCCTAAAAGCATTTGAGGCATTTTTGATTTTTATGATTTATCTGAGTCCTCAAATGACTTTTTTTGAAATGGCAATATTCCTGCAATTTCCAACAGTTTTATAACAAGTCTGCATTTTTAAGGTCTCGGATATTTTCCAAGAATGGCAAATTAACAGAGATTCGTTTTTTTTTCTACTTTTTAGTCAGATTGCTTTATTTTTCTATTTTTTAGTCGGCTAATATTATTTACATAAAAGTATTTTAAAAAACTTTTTTTTTACATATTTTATTTTTATAGTTAAAAATTGAAAAGGGACTATAATATATGCATTGTAATGGATATATATTTTTTGCAGATTCACTGTTAATTATTGTGAATTTAGATGTAAGCTTGTGGTTAAGACCTGTAGAGGTCCCTACCTTCGCATTTTTCAGATGCATATTCCTGAGGTTACAGCCTTAGTAAATATCACTTTAAATAATGTGAAAATTATAGATAATTAATATTTGTAAAAAAAAAATGCATTTCTGCATCAGACAACTGAATATTATTCACAGATATGAAACTTCAATCATGTATTAGGAAACTCAGACTTTATGTAATTAAATCCTCAAATATTTCACTCAAATTGTTAGTTATATGAAGGGAAAAAAGAATGCATTTATTTTTTATTCATATATTTATTCATCATCATCAATGCAGATCCTATAACAAACTAAAGTCCAACTTCTCTACTTTATTTCTCTTTTTCTCACATTCTTTGCAATCTGTTCCAGCATATTTTTCATAATTATTTGGCCTTTAAGTATTTCACAATTCAATTCTTTTCTATATTTTTCTTTTAATCTACTTTTGCTTTTTTGTCTAAACTTAAGTTTTAGATCTAAAATTAATGATCCGCAGAATATCCTCCCAACACATATTTAATAGAAGACAGTTTAGGTAATACAATTATTTTGTTTTATTTATTGTTACTTCTACCATCAATTAACTAACTTTATAAATATTTTGGAATCATGACAATTAACTATCTGCAACTATTGTCTCATCAGTGAATATGATGCACTGGACTCTTGATATTATTGCTAATTTTATTTTTAATTAACAAAGGAGCTATTATTAGTAATGGAAAAAACTTATTTAGCCTCAGGGAGATTGTCAGTTAGGAGTAATTGATAGTTTCCTGGCAACATCGAAGCCAAAGGTTATCTCTGTTGACATGGATGAAATCTTATTTCTACTCTTTGTTAAAATAACAATCCACAGAAAATATTTAATTCAACATGTTATATAATTATTAAAATTGGAGATGAACATCTCCAAAAGAAAGGATTTAATCTTACAAATATCTTCTGATTCATTATACATATTTCTTATTAAATGTCTTTTTTTTTTTTACAATCTTTTTTTTTTTTACAGTTACCTGACAAAATAACCAATTCTTTCTATCTTTGCCATTTTAAGGGCATTAAAATAAATATCTTCTTCCTCTCCGTATATATCAGTCACCAGCAGTTATCTTCATTACAATTGCGTTTCTAAATCTACACTGTTCTTTAATTAAAACATCTAACATCCATATATTTAAGAACCTCAACTTCTCATTAACCTTTTCTTTAATGGAATCCTATCCATTAAAATGAAATCTATTGGCCACTTTTCTGACTCGTAAATTAAATTATGCTATTTTTGTGAGAACCATATTTTTTAGAATATTCAATAATTCAGCCAAAGTATGTGTTTTATTAGTTTTCACTTCAGTGAATCTTTTACAACTTCTTCCTTCGCTACTGAGCAATATGTTTCAGTGTTATTACATGAGCTTAATTTTAACTTAATAAAAATAAAAGATTATTATTCTTATTATAAAAATTATTTATATATGTTTTCTCTCTTTTTAATGTATTTGCTTCCTTTGTAATAATTTATCATTTATATTCATTTTTATTCTTGCCAATTTTGCTTTCCCCACTTAAACTCTTTTATACATCTCAAGTGATAGGTTCTTTATTCTATAAACAACATATCTTTATCATATTGATTGATCAAATACATATTAATCTCATACTTGGGATATTTAATTCCCAAGACTGTGTACCATAACAAAAAGAAAGAAAGCTCAGCAGTTTTTTTTGCTTACGAAGGAATGAAGATATAAAATCTCTCCTAGGTTTTTGCAAGATATGATCTTAAATTGAGGTCATGGTGGGAAATTACATCTGTTTATTAAATATGTTTTCAAGTATATTATAGGATAGATACGAGGCATCTTCTTTCAATGAGACTGAATAAGTTACTTAATGACGGTGTTCTTATTGCTGATCATCTTACTTTAATCTCATATCTAAGGACTATATCATTAAACTCATGGTTTTATATAGAAAACGTCCTTTTTTGTGGTTCATGTAAAGCAATCTTAAAACAAGTTTTGCCTTGAATCTTATTTTATGAAGTATTACTTATACAGCTCACAGATAATTCTACAAACTTTCATTTCTTTGAAATATTTTTCTCATAATGAAATGTATCTCTAGTTTATTGATGACTTAAGACCCTCCATATTCCACTCCCACCGCTACATACATATGTTGTTATGTGGCCACAACATAGTATACAACACCTCATAATATAAAAAATGTGAGCAGCGTTTGGGCACCCTTTTGTAAAATCCTATATTTTCCAGGCACTAATTTCCAAAATTCAGCTTATTTTTTTCCTGCCTCTTTTTTAAAAACGAATCTTCAGATCTGTATTATTTTTGAGCTCATGGAATGCATCGTATAGCTTTGTACAATCATATCCCAATGCACCAGTTGTATAATAATCGCTCTTTCTAAGTATCAGGGATTTGCTTATTACAAACGACAGATAATTTGAAATGATCGAATAGTTTTCTGGAGAAATTTCAATATCATCTTGTTTATTTTTGGGCCTTGGACCTCGTTGCCTTTGTGGTAGTTGGCGAAATGCTGAATGACTGCCTATTCACATGAAGCAAATGGGTCTTCGCTTCAGAGTCCAAGGTGTGGCAATCATGGGCCTTCTAAAATGCTCTAGATCATATTGATCGATGCACAAATAGATATTAAATATGATTGGAATACACTTATATAGATATTGTACCGGTCAAAACATGTTTATCCATCTAACATGAGCTTCACAAAATGTACTTCAAACCCAGTCAAGCCCGAGATTTAGGTCAGGGACCAGCCTGAATTCGAACCCACTCCACCCCAAATCAAACCCCCACAAACCTAATGGATAACATAATAGTGATGGCACATGAGAATTAATTTTAAATCCGGCCGACTAGCAGAGCTGAGAAAAGACAATGAGACATCTATTACTATGACTAAACTAAAATACACATAAGCATGACTGTGTGTTTGGAAGTGGAGAAAAGGGGAATTTGAACTACTCAATAAGTTAGACAATAAAAATATAGTTTAATATAATGACAAATTATTTACATACATTTATAAATTAAGTATATACATTAGTATGTGCGTGAATGAGCAAGCGGTCTACAAAACGATAGATATATGGTCATTCGCGCTATTATTTCTCATATGCTCTTTATTAGATAAATAATATATTATAAATAAACACATACCTTTGGTGGGTCCAAGATTAAGATGCCAATCGATTATTAGAAAGAATTCACATAAAATTGTTATTAACCCTTTGGATTACGGTTCTGAAACATGGTGACTTACATTCTTTCAGGGAGCATTCTGAGATTCATTATAGATATAATACAAACTATTTTCATGCCATTACGGTCGTGAAAATAAATAAAATACATTTGAAAACATATTTGATTATATGATACAATACTTAATGAAAATTCTTTTAATTAGCGCTGGTAAGAAGAACGCTTTATTTTCCCCAAGGCAAATACTCTTAAATATAGTAATACATTACGACGGTGAGACTGTATAATAAGATTGAAATAACATTATAAATTAATAAAGTTAATAATATTCGGCATTTATATATATATATATTGAGCAGAGCGCAATTTTAATATTATTACAGCACTAAAATTAGGTCATAAGCAAAAGAAATAATACTACGAAGAAGTTTGTGGTGCTGACACAATAGCCTAAAAATAACAGGAAAAGTCATGCTTCTGGACAAAAAATGAAGTGGATAGGCATGCCGTGGTCATCGCCGACGTGCAGGCCTTTGATACAAAGAAGTGAATATGCATAGCATGTGCCAAACTTACGGGATCACCCCCAGAGGCATTTTTATACGAAATAAATGTTCCGGATAGCTCAACTATCTGTGGAACGATATACGAGAAGAAATCTATGGGTTCGAACTTGTTGCAACCCCCAGATTAGAAGACTAGAAGCACGTAATATATATATACGAAGATAAGCCAAATGTCAGTAACGCAGTACAGATGAATGTCACTAACAACATGAAATATAATTTACTGCTTTAAAATAAATGACCCTTGTTTGAGTACTATAATTTAGACAAATAATACGCTATGCAGTTATAATATATAGATATTTAGATTTCATTTACAAAAATATACTTGAAGATTTTATTTAGTACAAGAAACATTAAGATTTACCCCCTTCCCTTTTCAGTTATTTAAAATAAATCAATCCCACCTTCATGGATTTTATAACAACTGAGAATATTTAAGTACTGTATTTGATATTTTAAGAGTATGGAAAATAAAATAAAAACTAGCAGTTATATATATAAAAAACAATTAATGGTCACCTTTTCAGAATTGAATAAATAACATTTATAAAATAAATAAGGTTTCAAAGCATTAATTAGCTTGAGTTCTGGATTCTCCCCGGGTAGAAAATCCAGAGTTAAACAAATATTTTTTTTTATATTAAACCATGAATAAAATGTTGACTCATAAAACTATCTGTCAAGTGTATTAATTAATAATGTGTTTTAAATGGATGTTAAAAACCTTAATTCATGAAAGTTTACTTAAAAGAAGAAAAGATTTTAGAAATTCAACTCGTCAGATTGTTTGAAATTGGCATATTAATAATAACTAAAATAGACATATAACATTATTAAGTGATAAATAACTATAAATAAATGACCACACCAAAATTAAAGAAAATGAGAGCATATGAGAGAAAATTAAATATATAGAAATCATTTACTTAAGAGCAAATTACATATTAAAACAAAACAAAGTTAAATCACATATTAGAAGAAATCTTGATAGATGAATTAGGCTAGATTTAGTTTCAATGGTGGCAGTTTGAAATAATTTACCTTGCACAATTTTAAGAGTTGATATTTCAAAGTCTGCTCATGCATGGCAATTGATTCTTATGTGACAGCAAGCTTCTATTTAGCATTCCCAAGTTCTCCATCGGGCCTTTACTTCATTCTAGGGAGCATGATATAACGGCAGCGGCAGATGATGACCCAACAGGGCCGAGAAAGGTGGTGGACTTACTACTACATCATTATTTTTTAACTTTCACACTAGCGTAGGTTATGTTCACTGCAGTTCTTTCAACAGTAGCTAATCTAATCTGTCCCTGTGATTCAAAATACAGCCATTTTATACTTTTTCTTTCTCGATTGTTTTTGAAGATGCAACAGTAAGATAACATCCAAAAATAAATTCAAATCTATTTCCAGATTAGAAATAGATTTGACAAAATGTTTATAACAAAAGTATCTTTAATCTTAATCCCATTTTAAGTAAAAACTTTAATTAAAAATACCTTCCCAGATTAAAACAATAGTGCTTCCAACCCTTTAATTATTTTTAGACTATTAATTGTAGCATCTTCCATCTTGGTTTTTATAAAACATACATTTTAATAAAAAAAGTACTTTAAAAAGAAAAAGTTTAAAAATGACGTATAATAAAATATTTATAAAAAATCAATATTTTGTTAGTATTTTGCTCCTATATATATATATTTGAGCCGCACCTATGTATTTTAATAAAAAGAATTAATAATCATAAAATTAATAATAATAAAAATGTTAATTTAAAAGTTAAAATTTTATAATTTAGGTGCGCATCTCAAATGTATACATAAAATATACATATATGACAGAAGGAACGGGATGGGATATAGGGTTTAAACACAGGTTAGTAGATGGAACTATGAAGCTCAATCTTAAGCTAAGATTGACTGCTTCAATATAATTGTTATGAAATGTATAGCCTATTATAATCAAATTAATAATTTGTTATATTTATAAAATTAAATGCTTTGTAATTTATAACGGGAAAGTAGACCCAAAATAATCTGTAATCTTTTGATTAATGAAGATTGCTCTTGAAAGATCTTGTTTATTTTTTATTATGGGTGTTGCTATGCATGTTTTTAAAACACATGTATATTATAAGGAATAAAATTAATAATGAAATGTATTTTATGCTCGATAAAATATATATTAATTATATTAAAAAAATAGTAAATTCTAAAATACAGATATTTTACGTTAGATAAAATTTAATTAATTAGTGCTCAGTCATTTATAAAACTAATATATTTTATTTAACATAAAAGTTCTCTTATTTAAAGTTGACTATTTTTTATATAATTAATATATATTTTATTCAACAAACAATAGTTCTACTAATATTAACTTTCTTTCTTATAATATATATCATTAAAAGCCAATCAACATTTGGACAAACCCAATATCAATAACAATTTCAAACTGTTGCAAGGCAACCTCCTTTTGACAATAAAGATAGGGTCCCACCTTTATGAATGGTCTAATATATTTATATAGACACTAAAGATTGCAACTTGACCACAGAGATTGAAATTATTATATATATGTTTGTGATAATATATTGGACTATTTCCATCATTAACTGTCAAGTGTTGGTAGCCGAGAGGTCAGCACAGTTGCCTCGCAAGCAGTTGCTTGCAGATAGTTTTTGCGGGTTCGCTTCCCGGCTGATGCTTTGACATATGGAAAAAAAATGTTGAATGTATAGAACATTTTAAACTTTATTTAAATTTTTCAAATACAAACAATTTGTTACCAATAACATACAAATAGACAACACTAGTTATTATTCTCCACTCTTCTTCAGGTGTTGTTGGTCTAGCATAGGAGTCGAACTTACACCTTTAGATTCTTGAATATCGAATTTTAAGGCAATGATCTAACCAGACATAGCACTTGGAAAATAATGCAGTATTTGGCTTTCTATTTCCTCATAATAGATGCTTAGTTTCTCATTAATTAGATTCTTAATTAATTAGTAATTTACTTGAAACCAATATAATGATTCATTTCCCATACCTATTTTTACCACATAAATGTGCACGCATGTAAATGTGTGTGTGTGCTCTGCACTCTTCAAATGCAAATACTTTATTCATCATTTTGGAAAATTAATTTATTTTCAGCCTATAAACAATGATTGAGTTCATCAATTTTTTTGTGCTGTTGATCAGCAGGGCTAAAAGACACCACTATCCATCATTTTCAAGTTCACTGTAAACTTTATTGTTTTGTTATGAAAATAAAATAATTTTTTGCTGATAAGAAAAATATTATTTAGACATTGCACTGAGATATATAAAAGAATACTGCTATAACTACAGTTCATTTTCATATCTTATGAAAGACCTACGAGGAAAAGAGTTCTTAAATTTGTAATATAATGTTTATAGTGATGAACCATGTTATATATTTTTAATATAATACTTTCATGACAAATCAAACAACTAGCTAAACTGTTTATTTTGCAACAAAATACTTTTCTTGCCAATTATCTTATAACACTATTTTTTTAAGATATTTTTCATTTGTACTTTAAAAACATTTCTGCCATTGTTAGCAATTAAATTATTGTTGGACATAAAAGAATGTTTCAAATCAGTCACAAATTTGATGTTATAATCGACACTTGAATTTATCAACGTAATTACACAACATAAAATAAACACATCACAGGTGTGGTTTCCATTTAAAGCAAGGAGTGGCACATTTCAATATTCTAAAAACTTACACTAATGATTGCTTGTTTTAGGCCAAATGTAAAACTCAGTGGGTTGCATACAGTCTGGAAGCCATAGGTTGAGTATGGCTGATAGAGTTTACATTTTCTAATATTTTTTTTTTAATTTTATGAGGGATGAATGAATATTCAAGGCTATTTGCTTTCATTGCATATCACAAATCTGTAAATGGTTCTGATAAGTAATAGAAAATTCTTCGTCTCTATTAAAACCATTTCCTGATAAATCTTAAAAAGTTACGTACTCATGAATTTTGTAATAGAAATGGGTTCGAGATAAAATGCTAATCTGTACTTATATTGTTTTTTCTCTCCAAATAATTTATTATAATTACGTTATTACATTAGCAGTTATGATATTCTAACATATAGTTTTAAATTTCATTGTGCAGGCTGATCATGCTATCTTTTAATCATCAGTCTCTGCCTTTGGCACAGTTGCTGTGTAGATCTTTGGGATATATTTTATTTGATATGGTTTCATTTTTCTTCATTTGAATTTTCTGGACTTTAGCCTTTTGTTCTTCTCTTTTCCCTTTTAGGCCCATTGTATTTTTCTGTAAGAATTTAAATTATTCAGGTCTTTCTATTAATCGTATGCACGTGTGGAACTTTTCTTTGTGGTAGTAACCGCTTTTGTAACTCAGCTTCCCATTGAAGTCTAAATGTTTCGTACAAACTCATCCAGGGGCATTTCTCATAATGTTTTTGATCTTTGCCATTTTACAGCTTTTTTATTTTGATTTTTTTTTTAATTAAACGGCAGCGACAATCATTTTTCTAACAGATTTTCAAGTGTTTTGACAAAATTATTATACATATGCCGCTGAATAATTAAAAAATAATAAAATACATTTTCATTGCTAAAGATTTAAACAAATAAGCTAATTAAATTGGTAACTTATAATAATCATTGTATATATTTTTGATCGATCCATCATCAGATTTTCAATGAAATGTACGGCTGAAGAGTTGTGGGGTGGAGTGGATTGAAGCTTGTCCTTTAAAGTATGAAGATTGGCTATCTTAATCTAAGCTGAGCATTGATTGTATATATGTGTGGAAATGATAATCTGGACCAACTGACGAGTGCTGGTTTAGCACGGAATACGGTTTGGTGATTGTTTATCTTTTCGACATTTGTGTGATCAAGTGTGTCGTATGAGATAGCGTGGATAGTTGAGAGTCGTGTGAAAGTCTGAGTTCAAACCCCCTATATATTAAATATTGGAGGGCAGGTATGAAAAAAACCTGTATTGTAGAAAAAAATTCATGTATATATTTGTATTTTTTGCGTACTATTTTCCCACTCTATAAGCCTTTGCATTGGAGGCTTCACCGTATTGCATTCGGGTTTGTCATTATATCTAGATTTTTTTAAAAAAAAAAAAATTAAAATTGAAACCTATTCTGTGACTGTTTTAATATGCATTCTGACCCTTTTTTTCATATTTGAAGGAGCTGTTGAACCACTACTGACATATTAAATGGTAAACCTAACATGACAGTAAATGTACGAATAAACTGTGTATAATATTAAAATAATACAAACAGTAAATACATGAAAATTTTATATTTAAATGCAAGTAATATTAACAGTTAATTGCTGTCAGAAGTGCGACTACAGATTTGTGTTTATTTTTTCACTAAATAATATAAACAAATAAAATGGAAAACATAATACTTTATCAATGTATTTGTTAATTCCTTTTTTTTTTCTTGTTTGGTTGTACTATTTGTTCCTTTAAAAAAAAAATATTCTTTTTCATTGCAATCTGGACTTCTTATTGAAGCCAATGGTATCGTATTTAACTTAATATTTTGTGTATTTATTGTTAAAATCAACTGCAAGATAAAAAAAGAAATTTTTCTTGTTTGGTTGTATTATTTGTACTTTGTGGTTTTTATTTTTATATTATTCATTATTTCTCAAAATATTTATTAAGGCTTTATATATACATTGATGTTTATTGACAGGTCTGTTAAATCTTTGAATCTATT
Source organism: Epiperipatus broadwayi (assembly GCA_028023455.1). Lineage (NCBI taxonomy): Eukaryota > Metazoa > Onychophora > Udeonychophora > Euonychophora > Peripatidae > Epiperipatus > Epiperipatus broadwayi. The sequence goes on from JAQFVV010006306.1 coordinate 2,908,589, forward strand.
ATTCATTAATTATAATCGTAGTGTAATGAAGCTGTGTGTTATTTGTTAATTAAAAATATTTGTTCTCTTTTACTTTATAGCCTTTATAATAATAGGTTTACATTTATATGTCATGTTTGTCTAATCATATGCGTGTTAAAAATGACATACTGTCTTTCTCCAGGGATGGATTAAATAGATTTGTACAATTGAATATTTGATTATAATATCAGGTACACACTAGACTCAAGCCCTGATTTAAGCTTGGCCTGTAAGAGTTGGTGTATATAGAATGTACGCTCTAAACTTAAGTGATTCACTTAAGATTTTTAAATTCTTACCGGTGAGAGAGTGCGTGAAGATTTATAATATTTAAGAAATAGTGCATTATCGGAGATTGACTTCCATTTGAATAATTATTATTTTTACCTGTAATAATATAATTATAGGGGATTTGAACAGTTTATTTAAAAATTATTCTTCTCCCTTTATCTTTTTTCCTTTTCTTTTTTTTTAAATTAAAAAAGTATATACTGTGCATAATGAAAAATGATATACTTAAAACTAACAATTACATGATCTATTTTCATTTGATATCGCAAAGAAAATCCAATTCAATAAATCGAACCATAGCTGGAATATCATGTGATCCTGCCTGAGCAAATAACCTTCTAGTTTTTATTATTATTAAAAAAGAAACAAATTATAATTATTTTTATTATTACTATTAAATAAGCATATATATATATTAGAGTATATTGATTGACAGTTTTTTTTTTCTTTAAATATATATATAGTAAAATTTTGTGGCCTATAATGCAAGCATGCACACATTCAATACTTGATACAATAAGATAAAATAGGTCTTGGATTTAGAATACTGTAGTTTAATAAAATTACCATGTAAACTTAATAATATATATACGAAGAAGAGTATAGAGAAAAGCTTTCACGAAATACGTTTTTAAACAGAATGTGCTTAGCCAGCTTTCGACTATTATGAGTCATAGACATAGTGTAAGTTGGGAGGTGGGAGTGGGTGGTATATATATTCTGTTTAAAAAGTATTTTGTGAAAGCTTTTCTATATACGTTCTTCGTATATCTATTATAACATTTTAGTCTGAATTAAAGCCTATAATTTTATAGTTACATCTGAACTTAAAAGATCTTAAAGCTGTCAATTAATGATCTATATGAAGAAAAACTTTTAAGACTAGTTAATGGATTGGCGCAGTTATTGAATAAGGCATTGGCAATTCTTATAGAAGGAACATGGATGACATGAATAGTTTAGCTGAATCGTCAGAACTGAAGAACAAATAAATTCTCCTTAGTTTGTGATAAAAATAGTTGACTGTAAATAAAATATAGTACAAATATTGAGAAATGCTAATTGCTGTAAATAAAATCCATCATTTAACTATCTATAAACTGAGAACAGCTGTTACTACTTAGATTAGCAATATCTGAAGAAGAGGGGATAATAATATCACTTGAAATGTTGTGTTCTATAACTAATCTGTATTATTTCTAACGACTAAATGTATTTAGAAAGATATAGAGTTTGAATTTTTCTAAAACCAAATCAAATAAAGTTTGAAATAATCCATAATGTAACTAAAGGTTTTATTTACTTTTGAGGTGTGTGAATAGAAACATATCATTGAATCTCTTCAGAATGAAGTTCTTTCAAAGAGTAATCCATTCTTTAATCCATTACTTATCTTCTCCAAATCACACCAACAACATCCTTATTTTATCCAACCATCTCACGTGTGGTCTCATTTCAGGTCTTTTAAATCTCTTGGAATCTAATTTAATTCTTTAACTATCAGCTTTATTTTAAACTCGTGATTATTTCAGTGATACCTTGTTTTTCTTATGCTTTTGATTCTTTCTTGCTACTGCTAATGCATTTCTTCGTACTTTGTTGGGTGATCTGCAAACTCATTCTTCTTCTGTTGAGTGTCTAAATCTGTTTCTCAAATAAAAATTGGTAAAGCGCATCTATTAAAATCTTTTTTTTTTTTTCAAACTCATAGGCAAATTTCTTTCAATATGAAGTTACTTCTACCAAAAGCACTACAAGTAAGTTTCATTCTGTGATTTATTTCATCCACATGTTTTCGTGTGTATTAATAATCTGACCAAAATATTTGTGGTTGGTAATTTCTTCTAATTCATGATTATTATTCTTTATTTTCTTTTTCTGAGAAAATCCTTTTAACATTACTTTAGTCTTTTTAACTGAATTACAAGCTTATTATATGCCTATATCAATATAATATATAGGGTATGTGCACACAGACTTTCACACGACCCACTGATACACTTAAACACATATATGTCGAAAAGAAATAATCACCAATATATGTATTTCATGCTAAACCAGCAATCATCAGTTGGTCCAGATTATCATCTCTACACATATATGCAATAAGTGCTCAGATATATATTAAGATAGCCAATCCTCATACTTTAATGGACAGGTTTCAATCCACTCTACACTCCAACTCTTCAACCAGCTATCCAATTGAAAATCTGATGATGGAACGCTCATCTTTTCGACATATATGTGTTCAAGTGTATCAGTGTTATGAGACAGAGTGGAGAGTGGTGGGTCATGTGAAAGTCTGTGCTCATATACCCTATATATTATATATATTGATACATGTATGTAATAAGCCTGTATTTCAGTTATTACATAGTAGAGATGTCTGCCCATCCCTCCTATATGTATTAAATGGATTATGTCTTGTACATGAGGGGCCAGATTGACTTTAGGTCAACATAAGTGTAATGAGAATCCTGGCCTCAGGGTGGCCTTTGAGCATTCCATCATCAGATTTTCAATTGGATGGACGGTTGAAGAGTTGGAGTGTAGAGTGGATTGAAGTCTGTCCATTAAAGTATGAAGATTGGCTATCTTAATATATATCTGAGCACTTATTGCATATATGTGTAGAGATGATAATCTGGATCAACTGATGATTGCTGGTTTAGCATGAAATACATATATTGATGATTATTTATCTTTTCAACATATATGTGTTCAAATGTATCAGAGTTATAAGATAGAGTGGAGAGTGGTGGGTTGTGTGAAAGTCTGTGCTCATATACCCTATATATTTAGTCTTTTTAATATTTATCTTTGATCTACTTTCTTATTTTTATCTAACAACTTTTGCAATATTTCCTAAAGTTCTGCAGCATTATTTGTAAAAATAATTATATCTTATCTAAACAATCTAGTTAATTTGAATAATCTTCAAGTATTTTTATTCCCCTAGCTCTTCGTCTTTAACTCATGTAATACTGCTTGTAAATCTGCTATAAAATGTTTTGGAGATATGGACTCATCCTTTGGTTAAACTTATCAGTATTAATTCACTTGATGTTACCAATTTAATCACAATTATTGCATTTTGATTATTGCATATTCTTCTGAATATGATGATATTCTGGATCCATATCTTATGATCCAGAGCTTTAATTGCTGTGAAAATGCTTGTAGAATCAAATGTCTTTTCATGATCTATAAATCTAAAACATAGTGCCAATTTGAATTCATTGATCCTTTCTTCATATATAAATCTAAAACATAATGCCATCTTGAATTCATTGATCTTTTTTTAATTTTTCTCAATACATAAATGTAATTCACTGTGCTAAAATCACTTTTAATTTCAATTTGTTCTTTTTTGTGATTTGCATCCATTGTTCTCTTTAGCAAGTTATTATTTTATTAAAGATTTTGTGTAGAACTAATAAAAGACTGATAGGTTTGTAATTTTTAATATCTTCTTTCAATATCAATATTCTGCATTCTTCCAGTTGTCTGGTACATTTTTATCATTTAGTCATTTGGTATATAGTTTTGCCACCAGTTTGTCTATTTCTTGACATCCTTCTTTTGAAATATAAATAATAATTCTATTATTTCTTAAATTGTTTTTTGTTCTTTGTAGATTTAAATGCATATCTCATTTCTTCATTTAAAATGTGTAACAATTCAGATGTAATAATTGTAGAGATTGCTTTGTTCCTGGTTTTTTTTATTATATTATGTAATCGTTCGTAGAACTCTTCCATGCATTTCGTTATGTCATTTTCCTTTTTAGTAAGAATTCTATCTTCTTATTGCTTAATTAACTCTTCTTTAATATCTGGATGTTATTTTCTACTTTTCAAACTTTTATAGCTTTCCTTGCTAATTCATAATATATTTTATTCTATCATTATTAACTCTTCCACCTACCATTTTGCAAAATTCCCGATATTTGATGTTTTTTTTTTTTTTAATGGGCCATTTTCAAATATTTTCATATTCCATTTTTCTTCATGTACTATTTTAAAATTTATAATACACCTGGGTCTTGTTTTATGCGGTAGATAGGTTCCTCAGAAAACGCGCACAAAAGAAATTGCACAAAAATAGACTTACATTACCTTGATAAATGGGGGATATACTGCATTTTTCCAAAAATCGCATAAAAGCAAAGTAACAACTTATAATTACTTTAAAATTCGCATAAAACAAAAAATAAAATAAAATATGACTAATAAAAAATTTCAAATTTGAAAAAAATTGATACAAGACAAACTTTTTTTATTAACTACAGTATTTAATTTTATTCAAAACAATATATTTTTATGTATAATTTTTCATTTTTTTCCATACATGTACTGTATTTTAATTATTATCGCTATTTGAGACATCAGATTCATCATGATGTGAGGTACTATAGCTTCTCCTTAAACGAAGTCAAGAGGAAATACAACTAAAACGTTTTCAAATTGCTGTTGATCCTTCCCATTTTGCTAAGCAATCTAAAATTGATATTTTTCTTTCCAAAGAAATTCATTTTCTTGGGTGTTTTTCCTCTCCATTAGGGTAAAGTAAAAGTTTAAAATAAAAAAAGAACTTAGACTTACAATAATAAAAAGGCATCGACTCATCATTATTGGACAAAATTTAATTAAAACAATTAAAAATTAAATTCTTATTTTTGTCTTTAATTTTTTAATTTTCAATTCCGTTTAAAAATCAAATTTTATCGCTTCACATCACGTTATATAATTTTTAAATTGTTAATTATAATTAAAAATCAGATTTTAATTGTCAAATTTAATTGTGCCCACCGCTGTTACTAACTTTTTAAAAATAAACTTGCGGACACTAAATGATTAATTGATTACGTGTACTCTTTTTATAAAAAGCAAAAATAGAACGTGATTTAAAATGCAAAAACACAACATACATAGTATTTTTCATCTATAACATTTAAACAGGTTTACATTATAGTCTTGTAAAATGTATTACTTGTGGACACTAAATGATTAATTGATTACGTACTCTTTTTTAAAAAAGCAAAAATAGAACGTGATTTAAAATGCAAAAACAACAACATACATAGTGTAGGCATCTATAACGTTTGAACAGATTTACATTATAATCTTGTAAAATTTAATGAGTGTATATAAAATGAGGAAATCCTGATTTTAAGTCAATTATGAACTTCTTTATTGCATAAATCTATTATAGTACTATTATTAAGTGCTTAAAATATTGAAATTATTAGATGGAAGTCGAACTCCGATAATGCGCTATTGCTTTAAATATGATGTGTGAGTGCGCGAAATTTATAATATTTAAAGTAATAGCGCATTATCGGAGCTCGACTTCTGATCTAATAATTTTTATCACATAAAAGAAAACCACATACAAAGATCTTAAGAAGAAACATGAATCGCATAACTTCAAAATCGCATTAAATAAATCCGCATAAAACGAGACTCGGGTGTACAATTATTTTATAAAATTTATTTTTCTTGCCTTTTGTTCTGACAAATCAATAACTGGATTATCATAATTTAAAGATTCATATAATTTATGTTCGATAGACAATGATGCTGTTAACTTGGACAGTTTTTTTAATCATAAAATTTTTTGTTTATTTTTTATTAATTTTGTTTTAGAAAAACAAACAAAAAAATTATTTCTTATACAAAAAATTCTTGATCCATTGGATATGCACTTACTACTTTTCACTATTCATTATCTCCTTCTATTGATCCTGAAGTGCATTTAGCACTTTTCACTATTCATTGTCTCCTTCTATTGGTCCCAAAGTGCACTTTTCACGATTCATTATCTCCTTCTATTGGTCCCAAAGTTAAAGCTGTGGAAATTCATGTCATAAAAATGCATAAATTATTTTTTTATATCTATCATTGACAAATCATGATTCCAATGCAGTGCTTTCTGCATAGTTTTTAATATTTATAATTCAGAGATTTGTTTCTTTTTTACTGTAGAAAAAAAATTAACTTCTCCCTAAATTTTTTTTCATTTTGCTGCAACTTTAAGCAAAAGTTTTTGGTTTGCCTTCATCTTTCTATTAAAATTCCTATCAACATAACTTTTATATTGTACTTGGCACATGCATCGAGCAAGTAATCGTCGGCTTCTGTTTAAATAGCATGCGAGCGCAACTTCCACCTTTCAATTCATTTTTATATACTTTCAGAAAAGATAATTTTTATTTTTTTTATAATAAAAATTCATGATTTTGTGGTGATTTTTCCAATTAGCATAATTTTTTTAATATTTCCCCCCAATTTTGTTGTTTTTTCGATTTATTGTTTATCAAGAAATTTACAAGGGAGAATAATAGATTATTCACCTGATTCAACCATGGGTAGTGATTTTGCCACATAGGATTTGGAGTTGATGCTTTCTTGTAGTTTTCCATAACTGATTTCTTAAAAGTAACAGTAATTACAGTTCCTAAAAAAAAATTTTTTTTATCAATATGTGCAGTAGTGGTTTTTCCTGATCAGATCAAAAATAAATTTTTATTACTGAGTTTTATCAAGACTTAAGTTTTCAAACACTGATAAGTATTTTTTTCCCAATTATTATTTGATAAAAAAAATACATGACAAAATATTTTTTGATACTAACAAGAAAGGTGTTGGGCTTGGTAAATTTATACCTTGAACTATTGCATTTTTTTTTCAATAATAGGAATTTATTTTAGGTCATCTGTATATCGGAAGATTAGAGGATGTATGGGGTCTTGACCAGAAACAAAAATGTGTTTAATGACAATTGAAAAATTCCAAGGTGTTAAAAGTGAAAATTGTGATAAAAATTTATTAAATTGATCCTATTATATACCTCTTTACCATAATCTAAATTTTAGAGCTGCATACCCGATACATAGAGAGATGATAATTGGTGAAACTATCAAGAAATTTATTGATCGGAATGGCATGAAATAATATGATCCCTCGAACCAGTAAAATGAGATTTCAGTTGATAGGTCTGTACAGTAGCCATAATGGCCATATGTGTCATATGGACTTGCATACCCGATACATAGAGAGATGATAATTGGTGAAACTATCAAGAAATTTATTGATTGGAATGGCATGAAATAATATGATCCCTCAAACCAGTAAAATTAGATTTCAGTTGATGGGTCTGTACAGTAGCCATAATGGCCATATGTGTCATATGGACTTGCATACCCGATACATAGAGAGATGATAATTGGTGAAACTATCAAGAAATTTATTGATCAGAATGGCATGAAATAATATGATCCCTTGAACCAGTAAAATGAGATTTCAGTTGATGGGTCTATACAGTAGCCATAATGGCCATATGTGTCATATGGACTTGTATTAAAATGCAACTTCTGATGTTGAACAATGTCTGGTTAGTCAATCTATGACGTTAGTAGTTTTGCAGTATTCAAAACAAAGTGCTATGCTGTCTGCCTAAAAAAGGCATGGAAGTTTTTTTGACTTTGTAGGGTGGTCATTGGATGCATGGTAAAATTACTCAGATATGTTGTTTTATTGCATATCAACTGAAATGGAGATTGGCGATGAGTACCAAACTCCACCCCAGTCTGCTTCTTCAAGAGTCTTGTGTGATGTGCCAACTCCACCAATATCTATCCATAGATGCTTTATCTCTGTAATCAAAGTAGGATGAGACACTCGTAGTTTAATGGATAAATATCTGGATATTTGCTTACATATTTATTATTTTGCTGCATGGCTACAGTAACGTTTAATTAATTGCAAACAATTATTTTGTAGTAATCATTTGATTTTATGTTTTAGATGGATTCTGCTTAACAAGTGAAAAATATGACATTAAAACAAGATGCACTAAATGTAAACTTTTTCCTGTTTTGTACATCTATGTGTCATTTACAGCCTGAAGGCTATTTTCAACTAACTTATCCATCTCTACTATGTTCCCTTCATTGATTGTACACAGAATACCTATAAAGAAAAGAATACTAGTGGCATTTTGAGGAAAAATGATAGATAGTTAAGTCTTGTCATATATCATTTTATTGGAAATTTTATAAGTCATGTAATGAAACTTATTAAAAACACACCTTTATCTGATCAGTGGTGAATCTTTATGTGAGGATTCACCACAATAATCATCAATTTGTATCCACTATTTTGATTTACAATTAATTATTAACTATTATGATCTTTAAAAAAACTTATGAAATTTTTTTGAAAAAACAACTAACAGGTTTTTAAAATGATGATCATTTTATAACAGTGACTTCTTCTGAAAATAAAATGATGACATTTAAGCTTAAAATGTACAGCATAGTACAAAGTATATTCAATATACAATATTATGTTTTGATTATAAAATTAAAATACAATTAACATACTTTTTCTTATGTTTATCTTGTGCTCTTCAAGACAATAAGTGCTTTCATTTACGATATATCCAAAATAAAAAATAATTTCCTTATTAATGATTACAAAACAAATAAAAATGTCACTTTCAATACAACTGCACTAATAATAAATTTCAAAATATTTCCATTAAGTAAAATATATTTACCCAGTCAATTTTGAATTAAAATTAGTATGAACATTATTTTCCCTACAGGTGACAATACAATCATAATTATAAAAAATGATCAGCATAATTGTATGTTATTTTGAAGGGAGGGAGTAGAAAAAAATGATTTCTTGTATTATGTAAATAATAATCAAATTTATATGATTAAAGGTTGCTAAACATAAATTTAAAATATCATTGACTTGCTCAATTTTAAATTAATCATTTTGTACTTTGTTTCCGATATTTAAGATAATATAGCTTTTATTATAATTATAAAAAATTCATTTTTCTAGTATTTAATCATTTACATGATTAAGATTTCAGAAATCAACTATACATTATATTTCTTTAGCAAATTTTTATTTAATTTCACTGCATTTCTATAAAAAAAAATCACAAGTGTTGTGCTAAAAAAAAATAACAGTGGTGCAAAAAATATTCAAATTTTCATTGGTTAGATATTACTAAAATAAAACTTATGATAATGGAATACAAAGTGCATCAAAAGTAAATTTTAAAATGTACATTGTGCTAATTTTTTTTTTTAATTTTAAAATATATGTTGTGGCTAATTAATTTTTTTCTTTATGCTTTATTTTACTTCAATAACTCATGATTCCAAATATATTATTATCTAAAAAACAATGAGGATTGCCAATTCCTCTACAAGCTTTGTGTTAAATGCTTAGCCAGAGCCAGCACTTAAAATATCTGTCAGGAACCTCTCCCCTAACCCCTGACCATGGTTTCATGCTTTGGCACTCCTCAGAGAGGTGTCAGGGTAGGTATTTTTAGATCTAGTGTCTGAACCATGGTCAGGGGTTTGGGGAGGGGTTCCTGACAGAGATATTTTAAGTGCTGGCTCTGGCTAAGCACTTAACACAAAGCTTGTAGAGGAATTGGCAATCCTCATTGTTTTATAACACAAGCTTAAGAGATAGGGTCATGTGATCTATGCCTCTTATTTTGACTATTTATAGTCTCTGCCATAAGTCTTACGCAATTTTTATATTGCTAAGGCAACTAGTATATGGTATGGCTGAAGATCTTATCAGCCCCATATAGCTATTTGAGATGGATAGCTGAATTTGAAGACATGTAGATGTCTGAAAATTTCAGATTTTCCACTCAATAGATAACTTTTAGTTAAATGCTGGCTTTGGGTTGGTATTTTTAGATCTAGTGTCTGAACCTATCCTGACACCTCTCTGAGGAGTGCCAAAGCATGAAACCATGGTCAGGGGTTTGGGGAGGGGTTCCTGACAGAGATATTTTAAGTGCTAGCTCTGGCTAAGCATTTAACACAAAGCTTTTAGAGGAATTGACAATCCTCATTGTTTTATAACTTACAAGCTTAAGAGATAGGGTCATGTGATCTATGACTCTTATTTTGACTATTATTATCTAGTTATATAAGAAACAAAATGGTAGCCTCAATGAAAAAAAAATTTTTTTTTAAAAATTATAGCTACCAAAATGTTTTTATAGCATTTATCCATAAGCTAATATTATTTTTTAAATAATATGCTTAGTAAAATATTTATTCGTTAATTAACACTTTTTTCCAATTTAAGCTTTAAATATTTTTAATCAAATTTTTATATAGTAACATATTTTTTCACATTGGAACCCTTTATAATTGCTTTTTTTATGTGAAACTTTTGATTTACAATGCACTTTGGGGATTCATTAACCAGATGAAACATGCATAATTTTAAAATTTATCTTCAGAAATTATGAATAAAAATTTTTAAAGTTAAAATATCTATTCTTATTATTTTAAATATGTAATGATTATATTTTTTCAGCTGTATTACATTTCTTGGTATCTTATTTTTCTGATAACATACACTATTTGGTTTTTGCATAATGCAAATTGAAATTATCATAAAAATTATATCTTAACATTATAGGACTAAAATCATACCTTTAGCACATACTGAGATGATTTGATGGTGCTACCATTGCTTTTGGCTTTTCACTATTTTGTAGTTTTCTATAATTGATATTTGCTACTTTGCCTGTATTTAATGATAGAAATTGAAACTAAAATTAGTAATTTAAAAAAATCTGAAGATGTTAGTATTATACAGATATACAAATATACACATTTCAAAATTCAAAACATTTAAAGAAACTGACAATACCACTGATTGGTTAAATCATAATGCAAAGAAAAACAATGCCATTGATTAGTAAATTATTTGTTTTCTGACTTTTAGAGTGACATTTTTTGTTACGTTGGAGAAAAAATGTAACTTTCAGTAATTTATTTACATAATTATGCTTATTTATGCAATATATTTGTAAAATATTTATTTTAAATCAAAATTATATGTGATTAAAGTTAGATTTTATTTGAAAATTGTTTTTAAGAAAAGTGATTAAAATTTTAGTTACGGTAAAGCAGACGTTATTATCATTTACTGAAAAGAAATGGTTCTTAAAAACTGGTGAAGATATTTTTTGTGAAATTTGAATAATAAGATATGTAGTTCTAAATTTTAGAACATATTTTCATTGGTTTATTATGTCTCAATTAAAATTTGTTTTGATATTACAAATGGAATTCAAATAAATATTTTTGTTCAATAATTTTTATAAAATACTATAACTTTATCTTTTTTATTGCATTGCCAAATCCATATAGTATTAATATCTATGTTCTTTATTACTTTTTACAATGCTTTTTTACAACCCAGACAGTTTCAATTGTCCCAAAAATCCTCTTCAGAACTTCTACTTATCTACTTATATTTCCAAAACTTAAATATAAGTAGAAGTTCTGAAGAAGATTGTTGGGGCAATCGAAACCGTCTGGGTTCTAAAAAAGCACTGTAAAACATAAAGAATATAGATGATATTAATATTATATTTTTTATAAATATGAGTAGGTTAAGATTCAATATGAAAAGAACCACTGCTATTATATTTTCTTATTTTTCAAAATTCTAATATTATTTTTCAGAATGTCTTATTTATAAACTTATATTTGTAATTAATAACCTAAAGATTATCAATATATAATATAGAATAAACATTTAATTATAAAAAATAAAATGTGACTGAAACTGTCACTAGGGTTTTTAAAAAGTGTTATTCCAGTTGACTAGTAAATGGGTTAAATGAAAATAATAATCACTTTGCTTTCGATTATTTAATTAAAAGAAGCAGCAAAATTGAAAAAGAATAAGAATATTATAAACTCCATGGTAAATTGATATTGTCTCTCAGATTGTTTGATTTAAAAAATATTGTAAATAATAATTTGTACCTTTATAGAAGTAGTTATTTTTATGCATCATTATTAATTTTTCTACTAAGTGTGTATTTATTAATTACAATGAAGCCATAATATCTACTATATTTTGTTGTAATATTTTTCATATGAATTGTGTATGGTGGATAATAGATCGTGTTTGTTTATAAGTTTTAATTAAATCTTGTTTACTGTACTGTAGATATATAGTACTTTACCATTCATATATATATTTAACATAGATCTTTTTATTTATAAAGGATGTGCATTAATAGTTGAATGTAATATGGAATATTTAAATTTTAAATTTAGAATCTCATTTCTCATCTCGCATTCAGTCACGTTACTATTTGAGATCTAACGATTTTTCTTTCAAAAGTTCACCTTGACAATGGCAGATGCTATTTTGTCAAAATATCGGTATGTAATGGAAAATAATCCACAGTTCAACCCAAAAAATAATTTATCTAAATTATGATTATAATGTAAAAGTCACATTACTATTTGAGATCTAACGATTTTTCTTTCAAAAGTTCACCTTGACAATAGCAGATGCTATTTCATCAAAATATCGGTATGTAATAGAAAATAATCCACAGTTCAAACCAAAAAACAATTTATCTAAATTATGATTATAATGTGAATAAAAAAATTTAAATGGTAATGTAATTATTAATAATAATGAAAGAATAATATATTTACTGTGGGTGCATGTTCAGTCATATAGTTACACTCAAAAAATAAATGTAATAAATAAAAACTTAATCTAATATATCTTTTTCTTTTTTAAGAAAAATGGATAATGGTGTCAGAATTTTTTTATTGATTATAAATTTTTCTGACATAACTCAGTAACATCTGCCAGAAATCTTCTATCAAATTCAATGACTTTTCTAAAAGTTATCTTTTAATATGGTTATATCTTTAGCCTTTTTTTTTTTTTTAAAAAAATCATCTTAGAAAGAATTTTAACAAGTGATATATTGTACTATATTAAACTTTTTTGAAAGGGGAAAAAAATGAAGGAAAAGTGCCTGTGCTTTTGTATTTAGTGTGGAGATAATACGGTTAATATGAAATCATATTAGAGTTAGTGGAATTAAACCACTAAAGTAACACATGATCACTATTTCCTATGCTTACACAACTCTGCCACCCATTGCAAGCCATAATAATGGCTATTAGAAGCCTTTTCGCTGATGAAAGCCACAAGCTAGAAACCAGTCTGGGAATATTGGATGAGTAGGCATTAGCTAAGGATTTTATGTACAAACTTTCTATCATCCATTGAATATTATAGTTTGCACTCGTTGATACTAGTGTGTGGAGAAAGTTGTTATAGAATTAGTGGTACTGTTGCGAGAAGAAAAAAATAACTGTTAACATAGCATTTGAGATAAATTCTTGTAAAATATATAAATTATAATGATTTTATTATTATTTCCTTCTTTTTTTGGACATTATATAATTGTAGTATATACTTACATAATGCATACCATAGTTTCACTGCATTGCTTATTGGTTCTTTTGGTCTTTATTTTATTAAAGCTAGTTCGGATCAGATATGTTCAGAAAGAAATAATATTTAAGACTTTATGGATATGGTGATTTTCTTAATTCAATCAACATGTACTGAATATTCTCTTATTATTCATAATTTATGGCATGGTACCCTGGTCTAGAGTATTGTTTGATTAAGAATATCACAGATATATAATGAAAAGCAAGAATATGCGATAATATAGGTATTTCCCATTCACTGGTGGAAATCTAGTTTGATAACTAATGCACCCTTTCTTTGCTTTGACTCTGATCATTGAAATTATCAGTGTTATTTGTTTTTATATCTATGCATTTTGGATAATTATTATAATCGCTTTTTGTACTTCAACAACTAAATGCTAGTTATATTCCTGTTATCTGTCATAATCCCTCCAACATTTATTCAATTACATATAAAAGAGTGTGCCAAAGTCTTGGCTATTTATAATTATGTTACTTTTTTTCCCTACATAATTCAATCATTATTTTTCTATTATTGATATATACCATATTTACCAGTTTATAGGATGCGGCTATTTATAAGACACTTAATTCTTCATACATCTTTATAAGAAAAAAAATTTCTATTTTTTTTTTTTATGAATTTTTGTATGATTTACTGAACTAATTTTATAATTATTTATGTCTACAAAAAATGTAACTAGGGAACACTGTAATATTTTTTTTAAATCTTTGTCCTCAAAACCTATAAATTCGTCTCCAGATCTAAATGAACTACTAGAAGCCTCTTCTTCAGAAATTGTGTCCGCATATAACAAATCATTCTCTGTGCCATCAAATGAGTTACTAATTCCACATTTCTTAAAAGATTTTACAACTGTCTCATGTTTCACAGCATCCCATGAAGTTTTGATCCATTCACAAATCTGCGAAATGCTAGGCATCTATCTTTTTTTTTTTAATGGTGTCAATTCAAAATCTGTAGACTGCATCCGACTGTTCCATTTCTCTTTCACGAATCCTTTAACTGTTTTATTAATGCAGTCATCTAAACGTTGAAGCTGGCTCATTAAGCCACCTGAAATTAATTGAATTTTTGGTTTGTTTATTTTTTCACAACTTCTGTTCTGTGACTCTCCCATATTAGTAAGCAACAGTTTACCAGGATGCCTAGCCGCACAGACTATCCATAACTTCATCCCCTTTCGATCCATCCAGCCCTTAGGATGAACGTGCACAACACAACAACACATCTTTATATAAATATAAACCTGAAGTTTTAGACTAACTGGAATTTAATTTCATGACTTTGATTACTGCTGCGCATGACGTGCCCCATATTTTAGGCGTATTAAATAGAGGGGGAAAAAAAATTGAGTCCTATATGCCCGGAAAATACGATAGATGGTTTCAAGTAGAAAAAAAATGAGCTTACATCCATTTATATTGATGGGTTTATTTGTTTAGAATTTTCGAATTCATAGTTAGAATTATATATAAATTTATTTGGTGTTAGCGATGCATATTATTTGTATTGACACTTTTGTAAAAATTTTTGCGGATGGATGAAGAATATTTTTATAGTATAAATATCGCAAGCTATTCTTATCCACATTTGCGTATTTTGATATTAACACAAATATTTGAGTTTTACAAATATATTTTCTAACATATGGTCGAACTTTTATATATTATAATCATATTAATAATCAGCCATACATCAATGAATCAACCATTTTACTTTAATAGGTTGCTATAGGCTCTCTATTATTTATAAAACGTTTTTATTTTGCATCCGGTTGCTGAAGAACATTAGCCTGTATGTTTTTATTTTTGTAAAAGTTTATCAGTTCCTATATCTACTTAATGAATATTTATTGATCTTCCTTTCTTTCTCTCTATACATATATATGTATAAAAGAAAATTTTATTTAAACCAGCGTAGTTTTATAGAACCAATGATATTATGAGTACGTATGTTTAATTTTAACGTAATTACATTAGGAAATGGGTTGTGTGTGCGTGCGTGTGTGTGAATACAAAAATGACTTATAAAATAAAGTCAAAAAGCAAGTTAAGGATTGATTAACATTTCGTTGAGGGAAGCTGTATCTAGTGCCACAATTATCATTATTTTCTCCCCATGAAAAAGTATTTTCTAGACGCGTGGCTGTAATGAATTGATTTGGCAATTACTACATAACAGTAGCATGTTCGCCTTTCTTTGTCTAGAGATGAAAAATTGATTATTAAGAGTATTTTGACAATACAACCACAAGATAATCTTACCCACATTTTATTGTTAGCAGCTATTCGGTCAAGTGGATATTTTACATTTTATATTAATAATCAATCATACTTGCATTTATATAGGCAATTTAGAGAGAAAACATATATTTAAACAATCGTGTGGCATTCTGGAAATTATTTTTTAATTCGAAAAAAAAAAAAAATATTTTGGCTACCTTAAAAGGCTTCCTTCTATTTTTAATAGCTAGTGCTGTTTAATAATAAAAATCAGACAAAAAAAAAAAAGATTCTTCAACTTTAGAAGAGAAAAAAGAAGAATCAAGACGTTAAACCATTTAAATATTTTATAAACTTTTAAATGTTGAAATTGTCTTTTTGCTTGTAAGGGTTATTTATATTCTTACATGAATAGATATAGCCTTGTGTATATATATATTGTCCCGTTTTGATTTACAAGTATCACATTTCCTCCACCCACAGCCCACTCTAGATTAATTTAAATACAGTAAATGATCATCACTAATCGTTTATTAAGCTGAATATTATCTCTACTCCAGATCTAAACTTTAAAACTCAGTTAAAGATTAATATTTCTGGATTTTTTTAATCAAACATACAGACTTGGAGTAATTCAACGTTATTTCTCTCTTTCCATGTATAAATTGACGTTCTTAATAATTTAATCTGAAAACCCATGAATAAAGACACTAAAAATTACCCCTCCCCACAATATTTCGTGCTGAACCAGCACCGACCAGTTCTTCCAGGTCACCATCTTTCACATATATCATTATCATATGTTCAGTATTTATCAATAGTCAATTGTTACATTTTGATTTATAAGTGTGAACTTATGGTCCATCCACACTGTGTCAAAGGTGTCTTTATTTTCCTTTTTTCTCTCATTCTTTTCAATTTTATTTATTTTGTACTCTATTATTTTAATACTTTTCTTAATTATGTGTACTGTGAAATTACTCTTTTTTTAACTCTTCAGTTTGTTTATTATAGTCTCGCTCCCTCTTTTTTTTTAACAATACGTTATAACCCTGTATATCTTTGAATATATAATATACCGTAAATAATCAAATTTCAATGTTAAAATTTGTCCATAATGATGTCTTCTATTTATAAAATTAAAAATAATCAATTTAAAACTAAATTGAAACAGACAACTCACAATAAATAAAACATTATTTAATATATCAACAGGGCTTGACTGAAAGCTGGGTTGATATATTAATTTATTTATTTTTAAATTTATATTGAGTTGTCTATTTCAATTTAGTTTTAAATTGATTATTTTTAATCTTGGAATATATACAACTAATTTTTTTTTCTATCCATGTTGGAGAAACAATTTATTTTATCACCAATATTGTTTTTAGTGTAAATATTTGTTTCAACATATTTTTTATTTATCTGTTTCTTTTGAGACATTACAGACAGATATGCAATTCTATTGTTTGTTTGTTTTTTTCAATAGTAAATTTTATATTTCCTTCCACCTTATTAATATCATTAACAAATCAACTTATTTGCATTGGCTTTTTTTAAAAATCGTCAAATAATCAGCCACATATCTATTGAAGAATAAAGGAGCATTTTTATTCCCTGTTATATTTTTATGTTTCAAAAGGCCTTTATTGTCTCAAAAGAATACAACATTAGTGGTTACATAGTAAATTAACTGTTACAAGTTGATTACAAATTTTAACATTTACATTGTCATTTTGATATAGTTCTTTCTGAATTTACACGAGCTATACTGGATTGTCCATTATTTATAACTTTGCTGTTTGTCTGAGCAGGGACCAAGTAGCTGCATAAATATTTTTATCAAATTCGTTCCTATAAATATTGCTTAGAATTTGCATTTAAAACTCCTCCTTATTAATAATTCTTTTTGTTTTAAAAAAAATTCCTCCTTATATTCAAAAGTTGCATCTTGGAATATAATTCTATTAGATCAGACATTGTATGAATAGATAACTTTATTTTTAATCTTTAATTCATTTTCTCTAGGGCTAAATGTATTATTTTTGTTTACATTTAAATTTATATTAATTGATTACATGCCCATTCTTATAAATGTTAAATATATATATTAAATATGTAATTAATTTCTTTTATTAAGTCTTTATTATTTTTAATTTTTTTTCTTTTTAACATATTTTTTAAAAATTTCATTCAATAATTATTTTGATACTTTTTCTAAATAAAAAATAATGAGCGGGTGCTAATTGCTCTAACAAGCTTTATTGATAAATGCTGCAAAAGAAAGCATTTAAAAATCTATCTAGAAATTATCCCCAAACCTCACCATTGGTTTCACGCTTTGGCAATCCTCAGTGAGGCGCTAGGGTAGTTTCAGACACTAGATCTAAAAATACCCACCCAAAGCCAGCATTTATTTAAAAGTTAACTATTAAGTAGAAAATCTGAAAATTTCAGACACTTATATGTCTTTAAATCTAGCCATCTATCTTAACTAGCTATATGGGACTGAGAAATCTTCAGCCAAACCATATATTAATAGCCTTAGCAATATAACATCGCTTAAAACCTAAAATCAAAAAACTACAAAAAGTCAATAAAAAATAAAGCCATATATCATATGACTCAATTATTTTTTAAGCTTGTAAATAAAAATAATGGGCGGTGTTAATTGTTCTAACAAGCTTTATTGATAAATGCCGCAAAAAAAAAAAAGCATTTACAAATCTCTATCTAGAAATTATCCCCAATCCTCAGACCACTGGTTTCATGCTTTGGCAATCCTCAGTGAGGTTTAAGCGATGTTATATTGATAAGGCTATTAATATATGGTTTGGCTGAAGATTTCTCAGCCACATATAGTTGTCTGAAAATTCCAGATTTTCTACTTAATAGTTAACTTTAGGTAAATGCTGGCTTTGAGTTGGTATTTTTAGATCTAGTGTCTGAAATTATCCTAGTGCCTCACTGAGGATTGCCAAAGCATAAAATCAGTGATCTGAGAATTGGGGATAATTTCTAGATAGAGATTTTTAAATGCTTTCATTTGTGGCATTTATCAATAAGGCTTGTTAAAGCAAATAGCACTGCTCATTATTTTTTATTTACAAGCTTATAAAATTGGGTCATGCGATGTATGACTTTATTTTATTTACAATTTTTCTAAATAAAATCCCTTACAATTAATAATTGATCTTAGTGATATGTTTTTTTTTGTTAATTTTTGGAGCTCCATATATTCTAATTATTCTACATTATTTATTTGTTATTTTTTAAATATTGACCTGTCTATTAACTTCTTTCTAAATATGTTTAAATAATGTGTATATTTTTTTTAATTCACAATTTTTCTTAACTTTTTCAACTACCTTATTACTAACAAAATCATTATTTTTTTTCTAAATAATCTTTTTTTTATTCAATATCACTAATTTATTTCTTTTACCTGACTTTAGGAAAACTACCTTTTCTTTATATTTAGCTTTAATCTTTTTGACTTCTTTCTTTTCTATTAATTTATTTCTTTTGATTTTTCCCTTTCTTTTATTCTCAAAATTGTTACCATTTTTTATATCAATTATTATTTATTTCTTAAATTCTTTTAATCACATTTTTTTTTCTTCATTATTTATCAATTTAGTAGCATGTCTGTCATCATAATAATGAACTAATTTTTCCAATGTTGCTTCTATCTCTATCTCATCTTTCAGTACTTTGGTATTATTCCTGCTATGATATATTACTCCTATGATGTTTGCATCTGGTAATAATTATTCAAAGTTTCTGTTTATGATGTCATGTCATCCAAGAATCCTGGCATGACTAATCCATGTCAAATATATACACTTTACTAACTTTTCACATATATATACATCACTAAGTTATAAAATATGCTGACCTGTATTCAGTCCATCACACTGAATTTTTTTTTCCTCCACAATATAATACACCTCTCATAACATTTTTAAGTAATACGTTTTTATATTTAAAAATATATTTACAGCTAAAACTTTTTATATTTGTGTGTTTTTTTTTGCCAAAACTTTATATATATATATATTAAAAATATATTTAAAATATAAGGTTAAAGTTACAGTTTGCCATTTTCAGATAAAGCTAAAGCTTTCTATTACAGTTTGCCACTTTTTTAAGATTAAAAAAAAATGTAAAGCTAAAACTTAATGTTAAACATTTCAGAGTTCTTTTTTAAGTTTTTTCCTTTTTCCATAATCAATATATCTCTCTATCATTGAAAATAATTGATGTTTTTTTAAGATTTGAAGTTTGGTATTGTATGGACTGGGTGTTTATGACAGCACAAAGGGCTGTATTATGCCAGGTAGGGAAGGATGGCTTTGACGGCATAAAGTGCCGTAAAAAAACGTACAAATCACAACTACCTGTTTTTATTTAGTCGTGTAATGTATTTTTTCATTTTTCCATAATGAATATATGTCTCCATTTTTTTTTTTTTAGATTTGAAGTTTGATATTACACTTGGTTTGGTGAATTACTCTGGTGACATGTATTATTTTAAGTTTGCAACATGTTTAACATCTCCATGGGATCTGCAGATAAAGTTTATCGATTAAATTTGTCTACACATCTCTTGGAGTTTTATTTTAAACATATCACAACTTAGAATAATATGTCATCAAAGTAATATGTCATAGTAGGAATAATACAAAAGTACCCGTCTTTCTTATTATCATTTTCAATTGGCACATATTCAATTCCTTTAGTCGATATAATTTTCTCTTCTGTTGGAAATTCTTTTTTTTTTAAAAAAAAAAAAAGAAAGACTACATACATTTTTCAATTTGTCATCTCTTATAATGCATTGTTCTTTTTTATGTTCCACCAATGTTTTAAATTTCTTAACATGTCTTCATTTGCTTTTTTACTTATAATCCTTTTTATTTCACATAATTCCCTAAATTTTTCTTCTTCACCACTTATTTTATCCCTCAATATAAATTCTATATTTTATTTTTTTATACAAATCTGTTATATTTTTCTAACAACATTTAATGTACTTCTTTAAAATAATATTTTTCATAAACTTTATAAATACTTCATTATTTGTTGATGTTTTTAATTTTTCCATTTTAATGAATTTTAGTATTATATTATCATTATAATTTCTTAGGTATTTTATATTATTTTTATTATATAATTATATTATATTATTTAATTGATCCTTCATTATATCTACTTTTGTATTTATTTTTTAACCCCATATATCAAGTATAATGCTTGTCAAAATTAGATCTTTAAAATGGATAAGTGGATCACACGGGGTAATGAATATAATACTATGGCTGTTTAGTCGCCATAACACCTGTAGACAGTATTTGACCACTGTCTACCAAATTGAATTCGAATACGAATCAATTAACTTTATGGAATTTTATAAGCGAAATTCCTAAATCTTGTGTAGATCTTATCTAAGGATTTAAATTAAAAGTTTCCCCAGTGGCCATTATTTCTTCAGTAAGACATATAAATAAACTTTTATGGAAGGAGTATATTTATGAGTGTCAGATGGTAACTGACCTCAAGTGCCAATCTCACTAGTGCAGCGAGAATTATACTTCCCTTAACTCTTAATGATCCTATTTATACTATCTCTAATGAGGTGTCCGGCCCTAGCTAACTCACTCTCAGGGTTGGGAGGAATCCTATCGGAGTAACGGAGGTATACGGAGAAATCCGTGTATTTGAATGCTCTTTTCCCCTCTTTCTATATCTCTTAAACCTACTCATATATAATTTGCAATTAGCTGTACTGAATTCTCTATCTTTAAACCTTTATTCCATTAGTTAATCCATCAAATTTATTTCTTAAACTTAACGTTTGAGTTTAAAATCTTTATACATACGTGCCTATTCATACCAGGTATATTTAACTAGTTTTGCGACATATTCTGACAGGGACAGAAATAGGCAAACATAAAGGATAAATCTATAGGTAATTTCAGTTTCAAGATAAGTATATAATTTTATTCTTATTAATTTATTAAAAACAAATATTCATAAAACAAAGAAAAAAGGATATAATTCTCATATCAAAATATAACAAAACAACAATTTTTTATTTATTAATAACACATAAATATTGAGTGGGGTAAAAAGAATATATATATATACAGTTATACGCTACAGATTAAATTACTAATTTAACCGTAAATAATCATTCAGAGGGTAACGATAGGCAATTCTATGTTTATATAATATAAAGGAAATCATATTACCTTGTGGAATCTGGAGTTTTATAATGATAAATTTGCTTACGTAAGTTTAAATAGTTCTGAGTTCACGATCCATAGAAAATTGAGGTTTTATTTTATTGAAGAAAGATATCTGCTATTGGCAAAGTCCGGCACTAGTATCCATTTTGTAATATTAACTGGAAGCGAAATGGCAATTCGTAAATCTTTCAATGGAAACGTGTTTGTCATATTAGATTCAATCCCTTTCCTTTAATTCTAGGTTATTTTGCGTAGTATCTCAGTGAGGTTCTCAGGTTTCTCGTACTGGAAGGTGGTAGGTAGGAACAGCTCTGTACTTGTTGCAGGTGGTGATCACCCTTCATGTATCTGGTTTTACCCCAACATTACGAATGTTAACATTTGACAAGTTGATTCAAAACACATTTCTTTCGCAAGTCAGTTAATTCAGATAACTTTAATGTCGTTTATAACCATGAAAGCATAGCCATCTGAAATAATATATCAAAAAAATATATATTAATATAACTTACTTTTCAAAAGAAAAATGTCCCATGTTCTCTCTTGCTCAGACATTCTAATGAATTGATTTTTCTAAAACAGTTTATCAGCATTTTTATCTCGCTTTCTCTGGAATGCTTTTAACACTTTTTTCCCTATTATTTTAAGTATTTTTGTCCACCGTACATTCACTTAGAGTTTTCTCAGAATTTTAAGTGGTTAAATAATCTCCCAAATAACAAAGAATTGCCTAGAGGTATATACAGCAAAGTCTTTTTGTTACCCTCATTAAAATTAAAGTAAGATACGATGGATGGACAAACTGACAAATGCTGTTTTTGATTTTTTCACTATTATGCTTTGTGCATTGATATATTGTCATGATGAAGTTTGTACTCACCACTTTGCCACAAATCCGAAAGTTTTCCTTTTACCACATCACACAAATGTTTCAGAACTTATAGTAAAATAGTACCTGACCATTGCAAATGAATTCTGAGTGAATAATGCCGTTTGCATGGACTTCACACTCACCACATTTTCCTGGAAGATGACAAATTTGAACTCTTCCATTAAACCACTTGTAAACTTAGATTTTCTTCAGAGCAGGTTGCTTGTAAACTGTTTCAAGCATTACGATCATTTCTCTCCCATTTTCCCTTAACAGAAAATAGAATTTCAGATTGTTTCAACTTTTACATCTTAATAAAAATCAACAAATAAGTGAGAAGCCCTTAAAAAAAAACATTATTTGGCAAAATATACCTAATCATCAGAAAAGCTCCAAGGTCTATCATTTTAAAAAATGACTCATGCTCAAATGAGATCAAGAAGAAGAGAGCAGATACTCTGCTGTGGCTAAATAGATAGCCAGAATGTAAAAGCCATTAATTTACCAGTAGATTTTCTACTGAAATAATGCAGTTTGCACAAAAAAGAAAAGTTAAAAAAGAAAATAGTGTGAAGTAAGCCATTTGGAAGAATCAAATGTCCAAAATTCTTTGAATTGTTATGGACAAAGTTAATAATAACATAAGAAAATTGTGGTAAGAAAAGCAATAGATAT
Source organism: Epiperipatus broadwayi (assembly GCA_028023455.1). Lineage (NCBI taxonomy): Eukaryota > Metazoa > Onychophora > Udeonychophora > Euonychophora > Peripatidae > Epiperipatus > Epiperipatus broadwayi. The sequence goes on from JAQFVV010006306.1 coordinate 2,932,272, forward strand.
ATCGATATTGGAAGAAATGTTATTTCAACAATAAAAAGAAAAGAAACTAGTAATAAAAAGGGATATGGTATTATAAAACTGAGTGGGGAAATTCTACAAAAGATCACATAGTAATAAAAACAAAGCAGTTTTAGTAACTGTTTTAAACATTTTTTAAAATTCCTCCTATTTTATACTAAAAGGGGAGGTATGTAATTAAATCTGTGAAGAATGGGAAAGCTCTTTTATGGATAAAGTCATTAATAATGTGTTTTTTAAAAAAAGTAAGTAAAAGATTAGAGAAATTTTTAGCAAAACTGTACACTGAATACTTAAATGCTAAGGTATACTAGATAATTAAAGAATGAATATCATAATCATTTTTACGTTGATATTTAAATTTATTTAAACGCACATTTACAGCCTTAGTAAATATTGATATTTAAGAAAGATGAAAATAAAAGTTTGAATAGACTTATCAATATTCCATCAGTTTTACACAATACATTTGCAAAGATCATTGCAAATCATTTAGAGAGGCTTTTGGACTCGAGCTTATAAAAAGAACAAACTTCGTTTAAAATCAGTTATACACAATGAATGACGTGTTATAGCAGTGGTGCCCAACCTTTAACTTGACGCGAGCCAGTTGAGAATTTAAAAAAATTTGGGGAGCCACAATTATATATTACATTTTTCATATTACATTTATAAACATGGTACTTGGGTACTAAACCTGCAATGTAGGGGGATAGGTGGGGGGGGGGGGGACGGCCTATTCACATTGGTATCAATCCGCTGTTTCTAATGTGGCCAAAATAACGTGTACACGGATCTTTCTCGATGAAAACATCAATATATACAGCAAAATATATATGTGTACACGAATCTATCTCGATTAAAAACAACTATTTACAGCACTAAACATCAATATATATATATACAGCAAAATATATACGTGTACACGGATAAAAACAACTGTTTACAGCACTAAACATCGATATATACAGCAAAATATATACGTGTACATGGATTTATCTCGATAAAAACTATTTCCAGCACTAAACACAATATATATACAGCACCAAACCAAACGTCTACAAGGATCTTTCTCGATAAAAACAACAATATATACAAGAGCACTAAACACAATATATATATAGCACCAAACCAAACGTGTACAGCAAAAAAAAAAAATGGTGTAATATGTTAAAAAGAAAAAAAAATGTAAATACATTTTATTTATTAAAAATTTGGTAACATACATATAAATTACAATTACAGGAAAAATATATTTTATTTAATGTGAAACCTGACACTGCATATCGTTATTGTTTGTATTGTAAAAATGTTTATTTTTTAGTGTGTGTATGAGCCATCAAGGAACATAAAATATTTTATCAATTTTTTTGAAGAGTGCAATTCGAGCCACATTAAACAGTTACGCGAGCCACATGTGATTCGCGAGCTACGGGTCGGGCATCCCTGTGTTATAGAATCGTTCAGTGAGGTTAATTGCTATGTTGCTTGTGCAAAATCATTTTTGTAAGAATTAAAACTACAATATATAGGCACAAAATTGAGTCAAATTATGGAAAATATGTACAAAATGCTCCAGTAATTGATTAAAGTATATCGTGAATCTGAGAAGATTCGTTTCGGTAAGGGCATACAACAGAATGATTCTCTCTCCAAAACTGGAAGTATTTTGTGAATTAAAAATAGAAAATATGGGGAATTTCTTACTAAGAATTAATAATGTGTGGTAAGATGAAAATAAAGATTGATAAAAAGAAATTGAAACTAATTGTAATTATTTTGGCAAATCAGCTTGAAACATAAGGAAGGAATTTAATCATAAATTAAATTTGTATTAAATCATTTTGGTAAAAATAACTTGACACTAAAGGGAATTTGCTTCTATGCTTGAAAAGGATGATTTTAATCAGAAGTGTTCTACTATTACCTTGTTATGAATCTGTGATTTGGATATTTAATAGAAGAGCAAATACAATGATTGTTCAATAACTACTCTTTCTTATTGCATTGCCAAATATATTCCATATAATATTAAATCATCCATGTATTTTACTACTGTTACACAATGTTTTATTTACCATCCTCTTTTACAGTTTCGATTGCCCCTGCAATCTTCTTCAGAACCTTTAAAAAATTTAAAATTTGAAAAAAAATTTACATTTGAATTTAAAAGTTTTAAGTTAGGAGATATAAAAAGTTCTGAAGAAGATTGCAGGGGCAATCGAAACTGTAAAAGAGTGTGGTAAATAAAGCATTGCGTAACAGTAGTAAAGAGCATGGATGATTTAATATTATATGGTACAATGATTGTATATTAGATGGCATAATATGCAAAGATGTTTTTCAGATTAATAAAGATGGATCTTCTTTAATACATACATGGAAAGAAGAAATGGGTATCACTGATACCTGGAACCATTCAAGGAATTAAACTGCTAAATATGGGATAGATATGTTTGTATAATAATCATCAATAGCTGAATAACTAATATCTAATATGGATCTTAAATGTTTGCAAGAGAAGTTACAGATAGGTTATTTAGGAAATTTATTGGAGTGGTATTGTGAAGATAGACTATGGATGAGATAAACTGAATTAAGTTTCAAAAGATATTTAACTTGCAGTGTATTGATCATTGTTTTGAATGATGATCTAAGCGATTTATTATATATATACTGTAACGGTATAAAATGAGAGCAATGGAAAGATACAGTTATGTATCTAAATTGAGGTACATATCTATCACAAAGAAAAATTTAATATAATACAAGATAGACTCATTGATATGCCTTATGAATCAAAGCTTCAAAATTATAAGGGTGTAAAATGTTCAAGAGATAGAGACTCTTCTAAACCAAACTAAATAATTGAAATTTATAATATTAGAAAAAAAAATTGAGACAAAAAATAAAAGAACATGTCCTAGCTTCAAATCCCTAATTTATATCTATAGAATCAATAATAAAAATAATAAAGAATGCTAGCTCTTATTAATGTCCTATAAATTATGGAATAGGGACTTAAAATAGCACTAACTAAATAACATAAATACATAATGACTACATGTACAATCTAAAATTGATAACTCTATAACAGTTGATAATCAATCCATAATAGAATAAATGAATAAGGGTTTAGCAAGCTTTTATAAATAAGATGCTCTAAAATCCACATTTGTATAATATTCAAGATTTATTGTTAAATTTACAATTGGTATTTATTTTGGAATAACCCTTAAGCTGTTGTTTGTCTAATTATGTTATATTCAAAAGCATGGAAAATACTGAGATCAATAACTAATAGAATTTTGTTATAAAATTTATTGATAGCTTTGACATCAATAAGCAACCTTGATTAATTGTTAAACACCAATGTAATGATAATATTTCTACTATTCACTAGTTACATTTTATGTATCCTTGTTTATTTTTTAATATTAATTATGATTGCTACATCTTATATTTATTAATATAAATAAAATCCATAATATATATGTGTGGACTTTGCACACAGGTAATGAAGCTGATAACAGTAAATAAAATAAATGATATTCTACAATTTAATCAGCTGAACGCTTTCGGGGGATTCATACTCCCATATTCATAGCTACTAGAATGTTGAGAACTTTATCAATGTCTATGCAAATGTGTTTTATATGCCAATGAAATAAAGCTTTAACTAATATAAATAAACTCAAATTTCAAATTTAATGAATAATAATGATAATTTATTTACAATAGACAATGGAAAAAAAATTTTAAATTAAAAATATATTATAGGGATTAAAATACTATGAGGTTACGTATGTTTGAACTATCTAGTGATGTTAGACAAATTTATTCCAAAAACGAGGAAAATACCCATCTGCATATTAATTTCAGCTGAACCACGTATAAAATTATGAAGTAAGTCCTAACTTGTTACAGTCTGTCCGCTAGACAGATACTGAACAAATCTAAACATGTTATTAAGCAAAAATCTACATCAATCACTAATCACAAAATTTAAAAGACTTATGATTTTCTTTTAAGTAACCACTTAAATATTCACTCACATGGAAAAAAACAAATTAAAATGGCTTTTAAATATAATAGTAATATTAAATCATAAATAAAACCAAACAACCTGTAAATAGTGACTAATGTTCATCATCAAAAGTTCTATTGCTTTTTAGATTTCTTTCAGCAAGTTCAAAAAGAATATGTATATAATCTATTAAGAGATTCCAATATTTGGAATGCAGTAATCTGACAAAAAAGAGTTAAAACAGGCAAAATTCTCCATACAGTAGTGCCACTCAGTGCAAGCATAAGAAATTGTGATCATGTGATGTTTAGTGTTTTAAAAAAAAGAGTGCAATATTTGAAGTTTATTTCAGTGGATGTTGTAGTAATTTCAAGTTAGATATTGAAGCATATTAATCCTTTTAAGGATTTTTACCATGTTACAGGTTATCATATATATCCTTACAATTTTGGTTTCATTGACATATATGTAAAACATGAATGCAGACAGATATTAATTTCCAAGGATGATTTTTAATATTGCAGCTATTAAACTTTCCATTTGAAATAGTTATCACTTTATTCTTCCATGTGTCAACAATCTGTAGGGATATGATATAGATAAACACACATATACAGATTTACCTTGAACATTTTATAATTATATTATTCCATTAGCAATTTGTTAATTTTATCTTTTGGCACATGTGTATGTATACCCACATTGAACTTAAGCAAGCATTTTAAAATTCCCTTGCAAAACTTAGAACACTACAGCAAATGATAAATTCCATTTAACTATTGTTTTAAAACTTCTCAAAAAAATTTTGTTCTTTTGGGTGTCAGGTTTTTTTACCTACCCTCTCTACATATTGTTTTCTCTAAAACATCATTAAAATATGTACACTGCATATATAAAAACATTTATTGTAAAGAAAATGTTATAAAAATATAGCACTCATTAAGGTGGCCAATACACATACAAGAACACAAGAATAAGCAGAAAAAAGAACCAACTTAAGTTCACGGGCTTATAGTTGTTTTTTTTTTTTATGGAATAATGAGGTCATCAATTTAAATTTCTTTGCCACCAATAGCCTCAAGCTATTCCCTTTATTTAAAAAAATATTTCTCTTATTTAGTACAATCTTTCTTTTACAAATAAAGTTGTATCTCTAATAATGTGTCTTTTTAGGATTTTAAGTTTTAAAACAAAAGCATTTAAAAATATTATTACAATAATAACTTTTAAATCTCTTAAGATTAAAAAAGAGATAATACAACTGATTTATTTTTAAAACATTAGTATAAACATATTTTTAAACAAGCATTGCATCTAGAACAGGGGTGTCCAACAAGTTGATCGTGATCCACCGGTTGATCGCAAAGCTAATTTTGGTCGATTGCGAAGTCAATCTGGCAAGAGCTGTCAGGTAATGAATGAAACAAATTAAGTCGAGGTTTTCAAGTTTTTTTGTTCTATTTTTTTTTTTCAATTCTAGATAGGTGAAGTCCACTAAGTCATATTATTAAAAATAATATGGTATTCGTCGAACAGCCACCATATCCCACTGGATGGTGTCATTTTCATGCTAAAACACATAAAAATGCCGTTTCCGCAGCCGACACGTTCGAACCCGTGTTTTCTATAATACAACTTTTTTGTTGTGCTACAGATTGCAGGCTGCTATGTTGCATGCGCAGTACAGCATGTATGTTGCATAGCAGCAAATACATTTTCCGAATTTGCACAGTTTATAAAATGGTTACGGCTTGGTGTGAGGGTGTGTTTTTTTGAAATGGATGGAAATGTTGTTTTCATTGGATTTTTTTTTATTTTAAAGTATTGAAATGTTCAGATTTTGTAAAGTAATAATTAACAGACTTTTTACACTGTAGTATATTGAAGTTTTAAGTGGTAAATGTTGACGAGATATATGTATAAAGTGAGTTGTGTGTCAAGTAACGTACTGTTCATAACATTTCATGAGACAAACTAGATTGTACCGTGTGTATATTTTTGAAATAAAAAAGAGCGTTAACACAAAAATATCCAATAAGAAAAGTACAATTGTACACTGTTTTTTTAAATGTCATAAAAAGCATATATTATAAACATGGTTAATAAGTAAAGAAGACATTTTATATATATATTTGTTGTTTAAAAAAGTTTTAGTTTCTTTCTTTTCTCCGACTACTGTTATACTTTGTTGAATATAGTTTACTTTTATTGTTATCATTTATTTTATAGATGTTAGTAAAAAAAATATTTACAAAAATACGATTTTGATATTTTTTATTTTAGCATTACAAACAACAGAACACTAAACCTAACCCTAAAACTAATAAACCTAACCCTAAAACTAACTAACAACTTTTACTTTTAGTTGTCATTCTATTTGAAATAAAAAATAGCAGTAATATCTGTGTGTCTGTAAAAAAAAAAATTAAAACAAAGACTAAAAAAGTAAAAAATAGCGATAACACAATAATATCTGTAGAAATGAAATGTAAAAGGAAAACTAAGAAATTTAACTTTTTATTCCGATTATGAGTTTTTAAACAACAAAAAAACAAAGCCGTAACCCCAGTAAAAAAATCTCAGATAGAAAATTGATTTTTCTAATAAAAAGCAAACTAAAAAAGACGAATCAAATTGTAATTTGTTTATTTTGTTTTACATTTATTATTATTATTATTTAATTTGTATACTTTATAATAAAATATAATATTTAAAAAAGACGATTTTCTTTTATTTTTATTTTCGCATTACAAAAAACATATCAAAATGATTATAATTAACGGCCAGGGAATGATCATATTTTATAGTTTAAGCATGAAAACTGCACCATCGAGTGGGATATGGTGGCTATTCAACGACAACCAATAATCGACGACAACCAATAATATTTTTAATCTTGACTTAATGTAGCTAATTTGAATAAATGTTAATAATTATTCATGTTGCTTTAATTCCCCCAGACATGAGTTTTTTTTTGGCCTATTAAATAATTATTTTTCACTAGGTAGATATATAAAAATAGTATGTATTTCATAGCTCTCTCCACTTGTACCCGTTAAATGTTATTTTTTTATTAGATAGATATGTAAACATAGTATGTATTTCACACCTCCCTCCACTTAGACTATGCCTATGACAACAAGTTGATCACCTATGATAAGTCGATCACCTATGACAACAAGTCGATCGCAATACATTTTAAAAATAAAAAGTAGGTCTTATGAACACAAAAGTTGGCCACTCCTGATCTAGATTATTTGCGAACTCAAAATCAACACATGCATATATACAGAAAAACATGAAAATGTAATCATTATTCAGCTATTTACATCTAATTAAACATAAGGATAAGCAATGTTATTTTAACTTTTAAAAATGTATGTTCTTAAATTTAAGTGACCTTTAGAATAAGATGTCAAACCTATTGTGTATTATTTTCTTAAAAATAGAGAAAAGTAAAAAGTCTCAAATCATTTGTATATTAGTGTGATTAATAATGACTTAAGGTCAGACAAAATAAGACAAAATTAGATAAGAAATCACTTGATTTTAATAATCAATTGCTTTATATAAAATAAATAGCCTGGGTCTTACCAATATGGTACAATATATAGAAAAAAAGCCTTGTGACTTGTTGTAGGGATTGTTATATTTGTTTGCACATTGACATATATGTCTAAGTTTTTAATGACTTTCAAATAAAAATAAATGTAATGTTAAATATTTTCAAATTTTCATGTGCAATGCATAAAATAATGCTTTAGTCAGGTAGCCTATAACAAATGTGTTTATCATACTATAATATTTTGTTAGAATTTCGTGGCATTTTAAAATTTATGCCTCTGTATAATTGTGTATAGTACATTTGTAATAGTTTTTATTGTATTATAACCATTACCCTATTTTTTTTTACTATGAAGTTACATTGATTTGTCTTTAATTAGTGATTTATTATGTATTGGTATCAAACTAGGTGGAGAAGAAAAAAAATCAGATAATATTAATGATTGAAAAAAGAAAGTTTAATAAAGACAAAATTTATATATATATATCAGTAATAATTAGTTTAATATTAAACATTTTATTGCAATTTAAATTTTCAACATGTGATGTTTTTTGTATTGCTTATTTATGATCAAGTGATTTTCTGGTATATATAAAAAATATTGTTGTCAAATGATAATTAGCATATGACATCCTATTACAAAAATTTTACTGAATTTTTTGTTTGCTTTTTAACATATAATCTGATACTATTATAGGATAGAATAGTTTTTTTCTTTCTTTTTTTAGGAAAGCATTATATTCTCTAGTTTCTCTTGCTTTTTTACATTTACTACCTTTTACTCTATATAGTTATTGTAATTTATTATTTTTGAAAACCTTATTTATCTCAAAACTCTGCGTTAGTCATGTAACCAGAGATCTTGCGATATGATACATTTTTTTATTCAATTAAAATATTTAGACTGAATTGATAGCTACGTTAAGAACAATAGTCCATTCTATAATTCTAGAAAAGTCTATTATTATCAGGAAAAGTAACCAATGAGTACCAACCAAATCTCCAGACTGATCGGTCATTATCCTCTGCCAATGGGAAGTTTTCACTAACCCAAACCAAAAATCAGAAATTAGTTTGAAGATTTGGTTCACATTACTATCTTATGGATTACAACTCTTAACGTAAATTTTAAGTATAAGACAGAAAAGTCATATGATTGATGCTTTGTTTAAACTGATTTTGAGGAAGGAAATGAAAGATGAGATTTGCGAGTACTTCATACTTAAATTCCTCACGATGTTTTTATCAGAAAGGGCTCAAATAAAAGCCCATATCAGTAATATATGTTAGATATTGCTACCCATTAATAGGGTCAGATATTAAGTTGTTGTTTTTTTACTTTTTGTAGTGTAGAGTACTAGAATGATAATCACAAGAACTAAAACTTACTGGATTAAATCTCAACCTACCATTTCTGGTACATGAATGCCGTATGATTAACCATTAGATATTTTTTTTGTTAAAATGGTATGAAAAACAATACTTTCTGATAAATCAACTTTGATTAATTACATTTTAATTTTACAACTAGTTTGATTCGGGAGTTAGTAGCAATGTACATACTGCATCATGAATTGTAAATTATATAATGGTTTGCACGAACTAGTTTAACATTATTATAAAATCTGTATATAGTATGTATAAAAACTTGTATATATTAAATAAGAACTTAATTGTATTTTGTAATGATTCCCTTTTTTTTATATATATGTGTGTGTAGACGGAGCTATCCCAAAATTTACAAGCCTTGTCCGAAAAAGCTAAAAATGCGACAGAATTTATCGGAAAATTAAAAATGATGAGTGAACAAGTTCAGGTAAGTCAATTATAAATTTTTTAATTACCATTTAATAATAATTATTTTTAATAAAAATATTGGAATAGTTAATTGCTAGAATTTGGTAAACAATTGAAATTGATGTCGGTGAATTTAGTTACGTTACGAAGGAAGAAATGAGAGAGAACATATAATTTGGAAATTTTGACATGGAAGCCTTTAAATAAAGATATGACAAGATTATATTATATTTTGAAATTGTTATGTAATGTGATGTAAGATACATGAAAATGTAAAAACTTGAGAGACGGCAAGATCATATTATATTTTGAATAACAGAAAATATATTTTGAAATTATGTGTTTAATGGATTTAACATTAATTAATGAGATGTAAGATACATGAAAATGTAAGAACTAGAAAGATAAAATTTGGTAAGAAAATCAGTATTAACAATTAGATATTCATAATCTTAACAAACATGATATGAATTTAAATTAAGATCTGCAAATCATGCTTAAAAATCTCAAACGAGAGGATATGATTGCTATTCTGGAGTAGATGATACCAAAGAACAGTAATTTAAACCACTAAACATCACATGATCACCATTTCTCATCCATTGATTACTCTGGCTTCCACTAATGTATGGAAAGTTTTTTGCCTGTTAGAACGGTAATTTACCAGGAAATTTTCAACTAACACATTATGTTTGAAGAATAGAAAGACTATGCAAATATTTAGAAATTATTCATTAAAGGAATTGAATATTTGGAATTGTGTAAGATGGTACAGAAAAAAAGTTAATAATGACATATATGGAAATATAATTTTGATATGGCATATAAAGCTATATAAGAGGCTCAAAAATACGAAATAACATCATGGTATTGAACGTTGTTTTAATAATAAAAAGAAAACCTGACACCATTAATCATAGATGGATGTCATCATGAAATTGCATAAGAGTTCCATAAAGAACAAAAAAATAAAGCAGCCTTACCTTAAACCACTAAATCATTATATGATAACCAATTGTGGCCAAAGAGTGATGGTGACTATGGTTATTTAAAAAAACCAAAGATACCAAATGTATAGATACTGAACTGGGTTCAGATCTATATAACTGAATGAGCTTGGATTGAAAACATTATGTTTTTATTTTGGACCCGTTGCTTAATAATTGTCTAAAAAGGTAAAAGATGATTGCCTGTGTTAAATCCATAGATCTAAGTATAGTCCTCTCAGATCCAAGGTTTCTCACTGATGAAGGCTACAAGTTAGAAACTAGACTGGGAATATTGGAAAAATAGGCACAAGTTAGGGATTTTAATGTATAGACCTTCTAGCATTCATTAATTATTGTCGCTTTCACCAGATGGCACTACTGTGTGGCTGAGAAAGATAAGGTGGTATGCAGAAGATTTGGATAAAGAATTTATGTCAGTAGACTTGTACAAAAGGTGGGATGATTGTGTTAGGAGGATTGTTGAGTGTTATGGTGTTAAGGAGTGTGATAGAAGAATAGATGCATTAATAAAGAATAGGGAGTTGGAGAGATAGAGAACAAGTATGGAGAGTAAAACAAGTTGAAATATATATAGAAGTAAACAGAACATTAGGTGTGAATTAATTTATGATAATAGTAAGGAAAGTAGTTTATTGTTTAAGGCTCGAACGGGATTTTTAGCAACAAGGGAATATACATGTAAATGAAAAAATATGGTTGATTTAGACTGCAAGTTGTGTAAGGAAGGTATTGAAAATATTAGACATCTGTTACTTCAATGTAAATGCTTGGAAGCAGAAAGGGTACAAATAATGAAGTTATGGAAGATTAAATATGAACAAAGTGATTATAAAGAAAGTGAGTTATTGATTTTTATGCTAGGTTTGGGAAAAGATAAGGGGGATTTAGATATGAAGGTCATGGAGTTGACAAAGATTATGTTGTGGAAATGGGATGGAGCAGATTATGGGAAAACTTAGGTTGGAGAATGGAAAGGGAAGGTAAAGTTGCTAATGGGTTTCTCTGGGCATAGTTGCTGAGAGATTCCTGACTCCATATAAGGAGAAGTCACAGTGCATCATGTCACATTACTATTTAGTTATATGAATTTTCAAGTCATTTTCATGAAGTAAATTGTGTTATTAAATCTATTAATAATTTTTAAAAAACTACACAAAAATCTTTGAATTATTGTTGGTATTTAAAAAAAAAAGGATAAGAAATTGAAAAAATCGTCAGCACAGAAAGAAATTAGAAGTATAGGTTTTTCATTGTCTATCACTTTATACAACTTTTTTTCAGTAATGGTTTTAATTTGCTCCCAAGACAACTTTGGTATACAACTAACCAAATTTGCTAATTGGATAACAATGGATCACATACAAATATTAAGAAAAATTATAGAAAGAATCAATTGATATGTCATTATTTTTTTGGTTTTGTGGAATAGGAAAAAACATGATAAGACAAATGACTTTATAAGTTGCCCTTATACTTTATGATTTGTAAGTTAGGAAAAGCACTTGTTTTTATATGCCCTTCAGCTGCACTTAAAGCTTTGAGACAATACGTAATGGATCCAGGGGAATGACAAATTATAAAGAATAGTTAGTAAAATGCAATAGCATATTTGAAAATGTCTACAGAGTAATTCATGCTGTCTTAAACTTACTGAAAATACTCTATGGATTTAAATGAGAAACTAAAGGAATAAAAGTAAATGAAAACTATTTAAGTCATCTAGATTTTTCAGATGATAGTGGTATTTTTGCAAACAATGGTTCAAAGTGTCAGGAAATTTTACAAGAAAAGCAGGACTAACGATAAATGCCATCCTGATTAAATTATTATCCAATGTCTTCTCAATAAAGAAGAAAATGAAAATTGGCAATAATTGATTACAATTAGTAATTATAAATATCTTGATCATATTATTAATACAAGCAGAAATGTAATGGGTAAAAGTAATTACAGAATTGAATGAAGATGGAAGGCATTTGGCAGAAGTAACTTATAAGAAGTTAAACCTCTGTGCCTTGAAAACACAGGATTTTTTAATTCTTCTCAACTTGTAGGTCTGAAGTGTAGACACTTAATAGAAATTTATACAGAGTATTTGTACCACACAATAATGTATTGATAACTATATGTTGGAAGGAACCAAAATAAAATACATGATTGAAAAAATAGATATAATTGACATCTGTGGAAGAGGGCTGGATATGACACTAGAAGATATGGCAATAGACCAAAAATGATTAAGTTTATTAGAAAGACATGAAAAACAGATCTTCATTTTACAGTAAATTTTAATGATTGAAAATGATGATATATTTATTATTTGTGTTTAGATATTGGGCTATTTCCATCATCTAATACAGGTATTGAATGTCTTTAGAAAAATATAACTTTATTTAAATATTTGGAATATTTAAATAAAGTTAATTTTTTTTTAAAGATATTCAATAATTATATTAGATGATGGAAATAGCCCAATATATAAATACAACTAAAATACCATCATCACAAACCTTCAGGAAAACAATATATTTACAATATATTTGTAATAAAATTACAAGTGTGTTGAGGCACTGGCAGGAGAAGCTATATCAAGTACTGTTATAAATCAATAAATAAACAAGTAAAAGCTGAGCGCTTTTGAGGCGCGTTGCCTCATGTTCATAGCTATAGCAATAAATAATGTGGAGTAGTGTGTAGATGGTAATATGCAAATTATATGTAAATTGTTTAATTTGTCCAACGCTTAGAAATATCAAAACAAGTGGTGTGTCTGTTAATGGAGTTATTGTTGCTAGTGATAAAATATGCTTCCTTGATTTTCTGTTTACAGTCATTTTTTTCAATGCAAACTATTCTAGGATTGGAGGGTTCAAATGTGTGACCGATATTTTTTGAGTGCTCTAAGAAAATTGAAGAATTATCATTGTTCTTCTGTGCTCTTTTATATGTGTACTTAGATTGGATGGCTCTATTGTTAATAGTGGCTTTGGTTTCACCGTAATAAATGGCATGGCGTCCAGGCTAAGGGTATGAGATGCTGTGAAGACCTGGGGGGTCTGAGCTTGGTCCATTTTATCTTTAGAATTGTTTATAAGACGGTTAGTGTTGGAGGGTGTACGAAAGCTGATTCTAAATTTGTTAGATAAAGATTTAATAATCGATTAGAAATTTTAGGAATATAAGGGAGGGTGATGTGCGTAAGGTTCGGATCTCTAACATTGTCTGTGATTTTTTTTTTTTGTAGAATTGTTTAATTTTGTTAATAATTGTCTTATATTTGAAACTGTTTAATTATTACATTTTTTTTTAATATTTAAATTTTTATTTTATAATTCAAAGTTATTTTTATTATCTTCGATTATATTTCTGTTCTCAATACTATCTTTCGAAGATAGAAATTTTAGCGACAAGTCCTTGAGAAAGGAAACGAACGTAATAAAAATAAATTTGATATGACAAGACTTGAAATAATATTAAATATAAATGATTATGTTTCATAAATGCTTTTACAGATTTTTGATTTTATTTTATTATTGTTATTAATGTATTGATATTTTTATTTGTCTTACTTCATATTATTAGTTTATAAGATTTTTTTTTTTTAGTGAATTTGTTTATGCATAGGTATATAATATTTGAATACAAGTATAGTGTTTGTACCTAAGCATCCTTCTTCTAAATATTTAAATGGATATATCTTTCTAACAACTTGGAAGGGCTTTGTTACCAATTTAATTCATTTTCCTATTTATGTTGTACATTAGCAGTGAAAATACTTTTAAAAAAAAAAAGGATTTAACGTACATATTGCATAATACTTTCACAAGCCAAAAAAAATGGAATTTGAAAATGTGAATATCAGGAAAGAAATGATTTTTGGAGATAGAGAGTAGTAGAAATTTCAACTCTGAATATGGAATATTTTTTTAAAGGATGAAATAAAAAATACTTTGGATAGCAAAGGGATTTTCCAGATTAAGCAATTCTCCTTTATATATCTTAGAATAAATAGAAACATACTAATGTGGATTAACAAAAATCACATGACAGATAAGAGAATCAATGCTACATTTTTCATGATTTTAAATACTTCTGTTTTAATTATCATTACAATGTATAAAATGCAATAAACTTTATATATTTTTTTTTTATATTTAATTTTGTATTATACTTTTACTGTTTAAATATTTGTATGAGATGATAACTTTGTTCTGGGCTGTAGATCTGGGGCAGATCATACTCCAATATGTACATTTCAATGCGCTGGTGAACAAGAATATCATTAGTGCATGTGTTTGAAACCAGTTGTGTTCTCAGCATGTATTTTCTCTATCAATTAAATGACATAACTTGAATTATTGAATAATGAATTATTTATTGTTAGCATAACGATAGTTGTTTCCAAAAAGGGGTGATATGATAGGATCAAGCTTGCAAATATGTAATGTGAAATTTGGACTTTTGAATTTTTTTTTATCATTATATCATAATCATCAATAGTATTCTGTCTAATGACCAGGTCCATAAACGGTCACCTCACCAATTCATCCATTTTGCTGCTTTGTTCTCTTCATTGCCCAATTCTTCAATTCCACATAACTTTCCATTTCTTATGTCATCCAGCAATGTCAATCTTTTCCATCCTTTTTTATTGTTTCCACTCATCATTCCCTCCAAAACATCTTTTACTAAACTATACTTTCTTCTTATTATATGTCAAATCCAATTTCTCTTTCTAATTTTCTCCATCGATCTTTTTTTTTTTCATTTATTCTTTTCAAAACTTCATTTGTTATTTTATTCTTTTCCATGACTGCATCTCAAAGGCTTCCAGTCTGTTCCCAATTTTATTACTTAGTGTCCACCTTTCACAAACATACATCCACACATAGCATTTAATTAATTTTAAAGTATATCTTAATTTTATTAATTTTTAATAAACGATCTTTTCCAAGTAACATTTTTTTCTTCATTTATTTATTTATTATTCCATTTTCAAAATATTATAAGAATTAAGGATAACAATTGTTGTACGTATTTAATAATCACAACTTATACATAAATACCTGAAGTTGTTCGTTTATCATTAAACTCATCAGAGAAGTATTCTCTGTCCTCTTAAAGCCAGTAATTAATTAAAAGGTCTCGTTGATAGTGAGATAATTAAATATTATTCTTTGAGTGTATTATCACAGTGCATTTTGATCTATTTATAATTATATTCAGATGCTTATGTTTGATGGATGTGTTGTAAACTTTCTAAATCAGAACAGTGCATTCACCTGAACATTTTAAATCATAGTACTCCATGTGGATGACATTTGAGTTATCCTTAAAAAAAGTTATAATTTATTTATAAAAATATTTGGCAAACTTTATGGATGGATAATTTGTCATTTCTTTTTTAAAGTTAAAAGTTATGAACGTTTATTGGCCTTGATTTTTTTAAATAGTAAAGAAATTCATTTTTAGTTTTTAAATAATATATATAATAATTTCTATTCGGTTTTGAACAAATTTAAATGTAATTTGAAATTTTTTTGTGATTACAAACAGCTTAGAATATATATATATATATATTTTACATATCCATCCGATTATTGGTTAGTCAATGGGTATCTACTTATTTTTAGTTAGAAAGCAAAACAAAAAATTTACAAACTTCATGGATGGATAATTTGTCTTTTTTTTTTTTAAAGTTAAAGTTATGTTTCAAAGCAACTTTATTAAGTCACTAAAGTATGATACACCTGTGCAGGGACCACATTCTCTCACCTGCAGAAGTGGGCCATAGAGGCTACAATGATACATTAATATTTTACAACTGGGCGGTGGCTCAAAGCAATAGAACTGCCTTATACAATAGATTAGGTATTGTTTTTGGTTACTACTGACAGCTTCTTCTTCAGCAGATTAAATCGCTTATATATGGTATTACATGTATATAAAAAAAAAATACATTCCGAGTACAAACATCAAGAAAAAACACCAAAAGAAGGTGGGGGGGGAGGACATGAATTATCACAGATCAAGCGTCAATCAAGGGGATGCTACATCCATTTGAGGCAAAGTCCATGTGGGACAATCGACTCAACCCACCTGGCAAGTCCCCAAGCAGCTCCCCCCAGACCCATCCATGACCCATCAGACAGAACTCAGTTTAGCGAGAACCCAGACCCACTCCTTACCATCTTGGCCCTATAACTGGGTTACAGTTTATCTGGGTGTGACGTTGATTCAGCATGTCTGGAACGCCAACCGAATCAGAGAGGGCCATGAAAACAATGCCAGATCATCCCTAAACCTGGGTGTGGCAATGATTGCCGACTGATCCCGCCAATCAACAAACCCCTTCATAGCCATCACCTCTACTCTTGAGACCAAGAATTCAGGCAAAACCAAAAAAAAAAAAAAACCAATGATTAGACTCATTGTCCCATTAGGTCCTCAGGGTTCACAATCCAGTTCGTATTATATAACCTTGTTCTGAACTAAATTGAGACAAAATTTCAATTATGATTCTGGTTTACTGATCCCATTGAGTTCTTCTAATCCAAGTTGAGTTCTAATTCTTGATTCTTAATTAAAGTTCCAATTATAAAATCTAACGGTTTGTATTTAGTCTTTGGGTTTTTCTTAATAATTTTAAATCTAAAGGGATTGAATAATTAACCGCTTTTGTTTCTGTCTAGGACTATAACATCCAATAAATCCATTTTTATCTCTAAATCATTGTTTTTTTTTATCTTCTAATTTACTTTGTTGTAATTCTAAGTCAGTTTGAAACTTTTTTGAAGAATTTTTTATTTTTTGTGGCATCCCAATCGCACCAGGAGTGGCCCAATAACTTTTTACCTAATCATCATAAATTTCTAATTTTTATGCAGGGAGGTAGCTTAAATCATAATCCATAATGTTTAATTCTTAATTTGAGATCAAATTAATATTTAAAATAATTTTCTTTTCTGCAAAGTTTTGCCGCATTCGGCCACTTCTGGTTCAGCACTACGATATCATTAAACAATTTAACATTTGAAAAACGTTTTTCCATGGTTTTAGACTAATCTTTGCATCTGGCATGTTTCTTCAACTGTTTTCCGTCCTCCCTGACTGGTTTGTAGTTGTTGAAAGCTGTTTTATTTCTTGATATCAGGAGTTAAGTTTGAATTCTCAGGAATATCATCGTTGAGCATTTTTTTTTGCACTTTTATTTTCACGGATATTAATTTTCTAATCGTTTTAAATTAGCTCCATCCTCAAAATTAAGATTTTTGTTATTATTTCCTATTTTGAATTATTTGGTTACATTTTAAATTTTCTCGGTTTTAATGATTCTAATAATTACTTATATTAGCTTTTGCTTGATTAATGGTGGCCATTTGCATAGAATAAAACGATTGATAAATTGAGTTATTTTGACTTAAAACTGATTTAAAATTTCAAAGGCGAAAATGGTTTTACATGCTAATAATTTTTTTTTTTCCTGATAGTTTCCATCTTTATTTGAAATATTTATAATAATAATAATGGTCCATTTTGTCTTTCTCTCTTTTTTTTTAGAATTGGTCCCCAACCCTATGCCCCCGGGCACCACTGCACCCGCAGACCATTTTACGTGTGCCCGCCGCTATCTGAACACGATAAAAAATTATTTATCTGATACAAATAAATTTAATATTTAAAATTTCTTAGAAATTATTGCATTATATTGTAATCAAATTGTAGGGCATACTATACTTTTACAGCGTAAAAATATAAACGTTAATTATGTGTTAAAATTTTATTTTTGAAATAAATATTTTTTTTTACATTATGTGTATTATTAACAATATCCAACTATAAATTTACATTGAAAAAATAAATGGTGCCCACCATCTGGTTGAAATAAATAAATGGTACCCGCCACCTGGCCGGTATTATAGAATGTGCTCTTAAGTGCAAAAAGGTTGGGGACCCCTGTTATATATAATGAATATATAAATAATAAACCACTCTACATATGCACTTCTTTATAACCGTTTTTTTTTCTTGAGTTTCAACTGTGCAAATTTTTTTAGAGTTCACTTTTTGTTTAAAAAACTAAGCATAAAAATAAAAAGTCAGATGGAAGTAAAAATATTAATAAAGGGACTTTTATATACACTTTATTCTGGTTACCAAGGATAATTGATCCCCCAAAACTCATCATAAATTGCAAGAAAATCATATAAAAAGCAAGGGATTATAATGGTTTTGTATGAGGAAAAAATTACCTCATTCGTGCAGATAAAAATTGTGACATAATATTGTACTAACAAACAATGTAACCTAATATATATATAATAGTTTTTAAAATGCCTAATATACAACATATGCATGTGTAAACTATGATCTTTCAAAAGTAACCTTTATTAGTTAAAAGATTACAAAAAAATTTTCGGGTACACTTACCCATTGAGGATTAAAAAGTGTTCAATGTTACAAGGTAAAACAATTATTGACCAGGTTTATAAAAAGTACATACGCTCGATAACAATTATATCCATAAAATAGTTGCTATAATTTTGTTTAGGGTGTATCTGTATATGGACCTAGATGGCCCAACCGCCGATAAGTAATCCACCACCCAATGATCCCCCTACCTGGGACCCTGAAGCAAAAACCCAGATATTTCAGCTGAATAGGCGGATGTCCAGCATTGCGCCAACCACCACAACAGGCAAGAGATCCAAGGCCATTAGACATTAAATCCTTGACTTCAGCCGAGCCCATTCTAGGTATCTCTGTCTCCCAATTCAACAGTCCAAATCGGCAGTGACCCCTTTCAGTCTACCTGACCAAAATTGGAATGCCAACTGGGGAAAAATTAATGAGTGATAAGCACAGTTCTGCCCTGCCCCAAAAACAATCCATCAAGGTGGCACAACAGCCTATCAGAACAGAAACAGGGCTGAAAACTTTGACCCAGTACCCTCCCGGCAGGTTTTCCAAGTAGCAGAAATGATCATCAAAGCTCGCATCCATAAACCAGACCCCCAACAACTGCCACCATTGACCCCTGAGGAAGAATTGAGCAGTGCAGCCCCATGCCCACAAATATTACAACAAAACTCTATTAATGTTACAATGATGATATTTGTAATTGGAGTGTCTAGCATCCAGCGTGTCAAATGAATTTGTCTGTGGTTATGTTTTTGGCAAAAGAATTGCTAGCTTTTATTTTTTAAATTTCTCAATCCTTATTAAAAGTTATTCATTGAGTGATTTTGGTAAAACAGTTGATTGTTCATCTTTCTCATCCGTAAATCCAATATATTATCATACGGCTCTTGCATTACATTATTTACCTCATACTTCTATTCCCTCCAGTTTTTACTGCATTCGTGTAAATTTTCATTTTTGATTGTAATGCCTCTTCATACTTGAATTCTTTGTTATTAACATTAAAGAATTTGTTTGACTTACTTCTCTCATTATTTGAAATTTAGAATTTTATTGTTTTGTTTTTCTTAATCGGTTTCGCTTTTTAGATAATGTTGTTTTCAATTTTAAACTTTTCAAACCCTTCAGTGACATTCACTTCCTCTTTCTCTTGTGATATTTTGGGTGACATATAGTCCAAGTCACCTGAGGTGTTTTTTTTTGTTAACCGAATTCTCTTCCTTCGTCAATTGTTTATTTCTACTGCTGTTTTCTTGATTCGCATTTCCCCCTCTATTTTGCACTTGATTTGAAACATTCTCTGCCATCTTTGTTTTCACAACAATGTCAGTTAAAATCTTTTTTCTATTAGGAAACTAAAAGTTTTCTTTATTTTGATAACAACACTTAAAGGTAATGAGCTGTATGTGTATTATGCAGATATGCACTTAATGCAACTTAAATGTATGTAAAATGAAAAAAAAACAACTTAGCTTTAAGTTGCTTTTTTTTATATAATCTATCCATTCATCATCATCCAGTTTTCTGAGCCATCGGCATCTCATTCTAAGGATCTATCAGTAGCTTTTTAATTTTTTCCCTGATCACTGGTGTTTTGGAGGAGTTCGCCAAGTGTTGACCTATAGAGAAAAAATCAAAAATGAATGGGTGACTTGCTTCTTTGATTTTTTCTTCAAACATTACATTGTAATGTCTCATACATTGATTTAAGGCATTTTTAGATTTAATATTCCATTTGAAAACATATGTAGTTGTAAACTTTAAAAAAAAAAATTTGGTATGATTAGAAAAAAAGTTATTTCACTACTTTACAGAAAAATGGACTGAGAAAGAGAGGATAAGCTAGCAGTTGACAATTTTATGTATTCTTCTGCAAAATTCCTTAACTCTTGCAGTGAACAAAAACTCATACTGAAGTTTCATTTTTTTAAAATTCATAATCTTATATCTAAAATTAAAAAAGCAATGTTTAATAATATCTCTATTAACTGAATTGTTGTGACCGTAAAGATTTATTATTTATTAACAGTGTAAGAGTAGTCATATTATGGGATTGTACTTTGCAGAATTGCAACTGAGCAGTTACTTTGAAAAAATCAAAATTCTAACATATTAAAAATAAAAAAGTATCTAATTCATTCTGCGCTTGCATATTGTAATCAATATTTAAGGCCTTTTTTAAACAATATACACCATGCAGATCTAAATAAACAGCACTTTATATACAAATATGCTATGTCGGCATATTTTTTGGGCCATGAAATGTCACATTTTAGTAAATGCAATAACCATTTTCTTTGAGATGACTTAGAAATATTTCAAATAGTGCATTACTTAATGAAGGCGAGATACGAACTAATTAACGGTATGTATCTTTTCAGTTTGTTTTTATTGCATTTTCATCATACAAAATTTATTATTAACTGAATGAAATTATGCTCACTATTTTTAAACCACACTGAAGACATTTTACAATTAAATATTAATAGTATATGACCAAAAGTTATTTTTGGTTTATGCTGAATGGAATTTTCAATTTTTTTTTGTTTGTACCTATATTTGTTATATATAGAGTTCACAAAACAAATTCTTAACAAGCTTTGAGAATACCCTCGACCCCAGACCAGTTTCTGCATCTAGTGTCATCAGTGAGGTGTTATGAGACCGATTTCTGCATCTAGTGTCATCAGTGAGGTATTAGGAGACCGATTTCTGCATCTAGCGTCATCAGTGAGGTGTTAGGATATTCATTAGAATATCTCGTTAGAATATCCTAATACTTCACTGACGACGCTAGATACAGAAACCGGTCTGGTGTTGAGGATATTCTCAAAGCTTGTTAAGAGTTTGTTTTGCGAACTCTATATATAACATTTGTAAACACAAGCTTTATTAAAATTAGATCATATGACATCTGACTTGATTTTTTTATCAATGTATCTATATTTTTATATATTAATGATAAAGTCCGCTACTTTTGAAATAAATTATGAGATGATTTAAAATTGACCAAGTAGATTATGTAGTATTTTAATTTAGATTTATTAATTTTTGATCACATAAAGTTCATTCATACTTGCGTGATTCATGGAATCATTTTTCTAAAAATACAATTACGACAACTAAGTTACTATATGATGATAGTAATTTTTGCTGCAAGTTAATTAATATTCATAAGAATTTTCATCAATAAAAGTGAGTAAATACAGTATACAGTTTTTAAAAGTAATGTACACATTTTAAAATTTAATACTGTATTAATATATTTGGTTCTCCTTGTACGTCATCAAAATACAATTTTGAATATTTATTATAATGAATGAAACACTGGGGGGCGGCGTAATCGTTAATGATGAAAATCTTTACTTTAAGCTATGCTATTAATAGAATTGATTGTCTTGCAATAACGCTGGATGAAAAATTAAATATATTGAAGATTCATTAATCTGGTTTTAAGTTTATAACCAAAATATTGTATACATCACTGTAATATTGTGTATTATGAATAAATTCTTTATTATACAATTTTAGCATGAAAGTCACCATTTTATACAGCTTTAAAAATAAAATAAAAAAAACTATCCTATGACACCATCAGTCTTACAAAATGGCCACCATTTTTTTTAAGATCATTATAGTGAATAATCTAAATCAAAATGATGGGTACAAATTGTTGATGATATTGCTATTCCGAATCCTCGCATAAGAGCCAAGCGCTAAATGGGGTATAGATGTATTCTTTTCCATCTATCCATGCATATTATTCAGCATATGATTTTAATGTTTTAAAATTATTTTTAATAAAAAATTATAAATGGCTAATTTGACATTTATATATTTTATGTTTTAGTTTGTTTCTTAATTTTTTGGAATACATTATATTTGGTATTGTTGTTTTCTCTATATTAAGCTGTTTATACATTACAATAAATGGCCGTGATATTTCACCTAGAATAGATTGGCAGTTTAGTTTGTCAGGATGAGGAAATAAAAAAATTGAGATTAATATTCAAATACAAATACATTGTCTATACTGAATTTAATGTAATTATAAAGGATTTGAAATTAGCCTTTCAAGCTCCCTATTCTATTCACTTTCTCTAATACAACTGATACATATGACCATCTACATGGGAAAAAATACTGATCAGTTGGTCCAGATCATCTCCCACATATATATATAAACAGTGCTCGGTTTATATTAAGATAGCAAATCTTCAAACTTCACTGGACAGGCTACAATCTTCTCCATCTTTCAACATTTCAGCCATCTGTATCATTGAAAATATGATGATGGAGTGTTCAAAACTCTTATTGATGCCAATATTATTGTCATACCCATGTTGACCTTACATCACTCTGAGATCTCTCTTGTATAAGACCTTAATATTTAAATACCAGTATATTTTCTATACTAAACTTAATGTAATTAGAAAGAATTTGA
Source organism: Epiperipatus broadwayi (assembly GCA_028023455.1). Taxonomy (NCBI): domain Eukaryota; kingdom Metazoa; phylum Onychophora; class Udeonychophora; order Euonychophora; family Peripatidae; genus Epiperipatus; species Epiperipatus broadwayi. Next base: position 2,955,554 of record JAQFVV010006306.1, read on the forward strand.
ACTCAGATTTTCAAGTTCCCTACATCTATCCACCCTTTTACACAATTGATACATATGACCACATACATTGTGAAAAAGATAAATGATCTTCGATATATGTATTTTGTGCTGAACCAGCACTCATCAATTAGTCTAGATCATCATCTCCCACTCACATATATATAATCAGTGCTCAGTTTATATTACGATAAATCTTCAAACTTTAATGGACGGTTTCAATCTTCTCCACCTCTTCACCATCCATATCATTGAAAATAGTTACATTAAGTTAACTGAAATTAACTTAATGTAACTATTAAATCCATATATCATTAGGCATCTTATTCTGTTACTTGCTATCTTTTTATTAATAGTATTTGTCTAGAAGCCATTATTATAAAGTGATGGTGCAGTTCTCCCTTCCTCTTCAACACCCTTTTAAGAACATTTGATTTTTTTCAGCTTTTTATGTCACAGGAATTGTTGTACTCAAGGATAGAAGAATATAATTATAACTCTTTTAATTAATTTGTCAAGAAATTACATTTCTTTTGTGTTTCAGTTATTACATAGTAGAGATGTCTACCCATCCCTTGTATATGTATTAAATGGATTATGTCATGTACATGAGGCGTCAGATTGACCTTAGGTCAACATGGGTGTGACAAGAATCTCGGCCTCAGGGTGGCCTTTGGGTATCCCATCTTCAGATTTTCAATTGGATGGACGGTTGAAGAGTTGGAGTGTGGAGTAGATTGAAGCCTGCCCATTAATGTATGAAGATTGGCTATCTTAATATATATCTGAGCACTTATAGCAAATATGTGTGGAGATGGTAATGTGGACCAACTGATGATTGCTGGTTTAGCATGAAATAGGTATATTGGTGATTATTTATCTTTTCGACATATATGTGTTCAAGGGTATCAGTGTTATGAGATAGAATGGAGAATGGTGAGTCATGTGAAAGTCTGTGCTCATATATCCTATATATTCTTTTAAAATAGTAAATATTTTAACGCGACTTGACTACTTAATTTATTACGATTAGTTTTCGATAGTCACAATAAAAATTAAATCTATAAGATCTCTGAAGAAATTAAAATTTGTAAGCGGAAACTATTGATTCCAATTTGTATAATACTTTATCCTTCAATGTGAGATAAAAGAGTTTGATTTTATGCTATCGAATATTTTTTGATTAACACTTAAAATTTTAATTTTTGTACAATAATCATATGTTTTGTATTAGAAAGTAAATTTGTTGATGAAGTCGGAACTGGATTCCTATTCACTAACGCGCACTACACTCACACGCATATATAATCTATCGTATGAAAGTACGCACGTTATTAACTTGAAGAATTTTATTTTATTAACTTAAACATTTCAAAGCTAGATATTTGCTATACATTTCTAATAATAAACTATAGTAGAACAAAATTAAGCAAACGTCATTTTAACTCTTTGAATCCTGAGCGGCCATTTTAAATTAAAAAAAAAAATTACAGGTCATATAATTTTAAATGATTAGACTTTTATTTCCAAGTTAATTTTTAAAAAAAAACAATAATTTACTTATTTTTATTTTGTATTAATGCACTGTTATGTTAAGTTTTTTAATCGGGGAGAAATTGAGTAACTATATTATTATGCTAGAAATTTGTTAATTTTTACCATTCTTTAAATAGTCTCATTTTTTGTCGACTAAATGAAGTACATATTTGCAAAAGTATAGATACATTTTTTAAAATTATATATTTAGAAAGTTCATTTTTATTAAGATTTTTTTTTTTTTAATTGTGTAATTGTTTTATAAATTCACCATTTTCATCACAGCAGAATATTGATCTTCGTAAATTTCTTTTGCTTGTTTGTTTAACCTGCAGTTTTTTTTTCTTAACGATTCTCCTTTTTTTAAAATTATTTCATTAACTATTCTTTTTACCTGGCTTATACTTTCTGAAACCATTTTGCAGCTTTCTTTTTTTTTTTACTTATTTTTGGTATATAAATGTATTTTTACATATGCCTTACTTCTTGAAATTCATTTATTTTATAATTATTACTATTATTTAATATTTATTTTTATGTTGAACTTAACCTTATATAAGTATAATATTTGTTAGAATTTTTTTTTCCTATTTTACTTTATATAACATCACCTTGTATGAAACTTAATAATTTTATATTCTGTGTATTTTTTTGCAGTTTATTTTATAGAGACAATAATTAAAAATCATGTCTATATTGAAAGTAATACTATGTAAATTCTAATAGTAATTAAGATCTCTCTACTTAGTTTGGACTTTTATTTTCTGTATAACTTAACTATTGTTATTCTGATTAGAAATTGAATGAATTTATCTCCTCTTTATATATATATGTCAAAGCATTGACTGGGAAGCGAACCCGGGCCGGCTGCTTAGAAGGCAACTATGCTAGCCGCTAGCCCGCCAACGCTTGATAAGTCATTCTGTAATACAGATGAAATTATTCAGTACTTAGAAGCTTATTTAGTGACAGATTGACAGAGTTTGTTGTAATATCAGTGGGACAAAGAGGATAGTATTTATTTACATTTATTCTGGGGTGTTTTCTTTTAGCACTTGCCAGGAAATGCCAGCATTTTTTCCATTGTTTTTTTATCAAGTTATATTGACGTTGATTCTGTTATTATGAGGACTCGCAAAACTTATGCAGTGTTCATTTCTCTGGTCATCATTCTAGCTGACATTGTTGCAGAAATTATTATTGCCTTAAATAATTAACTTCTAATAATTCTACCATTTATGTTAATTCTCTTATCATAATTAGAAAAATGTTATTTATGTCATACGTACTTTATTGTTGATCAAAAGATTACATAATCTCAAATATTACCTAACTGAAACTTTTATTTTACATATTATTTGCTTTATCACATGTGTTAAGCTTAGATGTCAATAATTTTTTGTTAAAAGGAGGTTGCCATGACAACAGTTTGAAATTGTTGGTTATTGTTGATAATGGGTTAATCTAAGTGTTGACTGATTTTTAATGATAATTTGTTTTGTATTTGTTCCTTACATTCTTTGTAAATCTAGATCTGAGGTATTTGTAATTTATTTGAAGGTTCCCTATTGTCATTGATTCTTTTAATCTAGTTATTAGGCTTCTTAATGTTTGTTGATTTGTTTTCGCTGAATGATGAGAGAGTTTCACAAAATTTTCTATTTAAGCTTCGAAATAATATAAACTATAATTATATTTTTATACGGTATTCTGATAAACCACTAACTCCATTGACGCTGATCTAGTTTAAAATAACTTTTTTTTAAATTTCACTTTGAAGCTGTTTCACTGGAGATTAAAAGTTAGCTTTCTTTTAAAATGGCATTGTGAATTTCACAGAGGCAAAATTCTCCATATAGTAGCGCTATTCAGTGCAAGCCAGAGTAATCAATGGATCTGAGAGCACTGCACTTAGATCTTAGGATCTTAATGCAGCTTATTAACTAACTATAAAGCTTTGAATCCAAAATGAAAACACAATAATGTTTTCAATTCAAGCTCATTAGCTTGTGTAGTTGTATAGATCTAAACATTATTGTGTTTTCATTTTGGACTCTAAGCTTTATAGTTAGCTAATAAGATACAAGGTGGCTTCTAGAGGGTTGCATTAGATCCTAAGATCTATATGCATTGTTTTCAGATCCAAATCTCCTCACTGATGAAAGCCACAGGCGAGTTTTGCCTCTGTGTAAACAGAAAGAATGGTAACCATGTGATGTTTAGTGGTTTAATATCAATCCTGCCCAATAGGATTATGGTCACTGTGATTATTAAAGAACCAAAGACACCAAAAATATGGATGCTGAACTGAATTCAGATCTATGTGGCTATACAAGCTAATGAGCTTGAATTGAAAACATTATTGTTTTCATTTTGAACTCTAAGCTTTATAGTTAGCTAATACAGTACAAGGTGGGCTGCTGGAGGGTTGCATTAAATTCTACGATCTAGGTGCAGTGTTTTCAGATTCAAAGCTCCTCGTTGATGAAAACCACAAGTGAGTTTTGCCTCTGTGTAAACAATTTGTGTAAGCATAAAGAATGGTGATCGTGTGATGTTTAGTGGTTTGATTGTGAATTTCTTTAATTATTTATATATATATTAAAATGAAGATTTTCACAGTCTAGAGATATAAATAAAATGTTACCTAGATACATCTATGTAATAGACAGGGTATGAGCACAGACTTTCAGATGACCCACCTCTCTCCACACTATCTCATAACACTGATACACCTGAACACACATATGTCGAAAAGATAAATAATCACCAATATACGTATTTCATGCTAAACCAGCAATCATCAGTTGGTCCAGATTACCATCTCTACACATATATGCTACAAGTGCTCAGATATATATTAAGATAGCAAATCCTCCTACTTTAATGGACAGGCTTCAATCTACTCCACACTCCAACTCTTCAACTGTCCATCCAATTGAAAATCTGATGATGGAATGCTCAAAGGCCACCCTGAGGCCGAGATTATTGTCACACCCATGTTGACCTAAAGTCAATCTGACCCCTAATGTACAGGACCTAATCCATTAAATACATATACAAGGGATAGGCAGACATCTCTAATATGTAATAGCTGAAATACACAGGTTTATATATACCTGTGTCTATATATGTAATAGACAGGGTATGAGCACAGACTTTCACATGACCCACCACTCTCCACACTATCTCATAACACTGATACACCTGAACACACATATGTCGAAAAGATAAATAATCACCAATATACGTATTTCATGCTAAACCAGCAATCATCAGTTGGTCCAGATTACCATCTCTACACATATATGCTACAAGTGCTCAGATATATATTAAGATAGCAAATCCTCCTACTTTAATGGACAGGCTTCAATCTACTCCACACTCCAACTCTTCAACTGTCCATCCAATTGAAAATCTGATGATGGAACGCTCAAAGGTCACCCTGAGGCCGAGATTATTGTCACACCCATGTTGACCTAAAGTCAATCTGACCCCTAATGTACAGGACCTAATCCATTAAATACATGTACAATAATCTCGGCCTCAGGGTGGCCTTTGAGCGTTCCATCATCAGATTTTCAATTGGATGGACAGTTGAAGAGTTGGAGTGTGGAATAGATTGAAGCCTGTCCATTAAAGTAGGAGGATTTGCTATCTTAATATATATCTGAGCACTTGTAGCATATATGTGTAGAGATGGTAATCTGGACCAACTGATGATTGCTGGTTTAGCATGAAATACGTATATTGGTGATTATTTATCTTTTTGACATATGTGTGTTCAGGTGTATCAGTGTTATGAGATAGTGTGGAGAGTGGTGGGTCATGTGAAAGTCTGTGCTCATACCCTGTCTATTACATATATAGACACAGGTATATATAAACCTGTGTATTTCAGCTATTACATATTAGAGATGTCTGCCTATCCCTTGTATATGTATTTAATGGATTATGTCCTGTACATGAGGGGTCAGATTGACTTTAGGTCAACATGGGTGTGACAATAATCTCGGCCTCAGGGTGGCCTTTGAGCGTTCCATCATCAGATTTTCAATTGGATGGACAGTTGAAGAGTTGGAGTGTGGAGTAGATTGAAGCCTGTCCATTAAAGTAGGAGGATTTGCTATCTTAATATATATCTGAGCACTTGTAGCATATATGTGTAGAGATGGTAATCTGGACCAACTGATGATTGCTGGTTTAGCATGAAATACGTATATTGGTGATTATTTATCTTTTTGACATATGTGTGTTCAGGTGTATCAGTGTTATGAGATAGTGTGGAGAGTGGTGGGTCATGTGAAAGTCTGTGCTCATATCCTGTCTATTACATATATAGACACAGGTATATATAAACCTGTGTATTTCAGCTAGATACATCTATAATCTATTGTAACCAATGTTTTGGCCAGGTCAAACTGGTTATTAACTGGGTAATAAATTTAAAGAAAACAGTTGTAGGGGCGCTATAAACATTCACATATAATAATAATGAATATTCTACTAATAGAAAACAGAAATAATAAATATCTGAAATTATTCAGATTAATGACTTTTTTAAAAAAAATTTCCTAGAAGATTAATTTCCATATATTATCTTTTTTGTTCATACAATCTGGTCTTTTAAGGATTTTGATGGTTTCTCTGATCTGATCTGGCTGAAACATTGGTATATATTTTTACCGCAATAAATTATACATGGATGTAACCTGGATAACATTGTATTTGTGTATATATAAATATATATATAAAGGGAGTAAATCTCCCTCCTTTAAGCTATGATTTAAAAGTCCTCTAAATGTTGAACAAAGAATCAAGAATAGAATGAATCCTTTTCTATTCTTGATTCTTTGTTCAACATTTGGAGTATTTTCAAGTCATACCCTGGGTGATGATTTACTTCTTTGTTTACATATACATTGAGCTATGTTTAATTTAAAGTTTATATATAGATAATCAAAATTATTCCATATTCACAACTCAACCAGACTAGCCAAGGAAATAAAATCTAAAACACCTACTACCAATGGTTTCCCTGCTACAAGCAGACTTCTCAAGTGTAAAGCAGTGGTCTTCGACCTTTTCACACCTGCGGATCGGCAAAAATAAAGATAAGGTTTCACGGACCAGCGGAAGTCTATAGATAAATTTTCTTAAAGATGTAAACTGCTTAGCCTTAGATGAGCATAATTGTTTTAACTGATCAAAACAACGTTAAATATACAAGAAGTTATATATAGTTTGTATAATAAAAAACTTTTTTTTTTTAATTTTGAATTTTTTTAGAAAAGTAATCAAAAATTTAATTCTACCTCCCCCCATAACTAGAAAAACAAATTAATTTATGTATGATTGATTAGATTTTGTTTTCATTCTGTTTCTTTTTTTTTTAATTGGGTAAAAATGAGATAAAAAATAAATACAAATTGTTTATATTAATTAAAAGTTGAAACTCTTATTATTTTGTTATTACAAACTTTCCTGTGGACCAGCAGAAAATTTCTGTGGCCTGGCACCAGTCCGCAGACCAAGGGTTGAAGACCACTGGTGTAAAGAACTACAAAATAACATATTTAAACTAAACATTAACCACAATTCCACTTACTCCCATACACCCTTGACATTAAAAGAACTTTTTAATAAGTTAATTGCTTCAGAATCATAAATTTTTAATAATAAAGATTCTTTAATTCTTTTTATTTCATATATATATATATATATATTGTATGGTTTGTAAAAAAATAAACTTAATTATAATTTTTACTTATCTGGAATATAATTATATATGTTACGCTATTATCAACGTTTGAATTTTTCTAATAACATTTAACAATTCTATATGCTGGAAATAGTCCAACACAAAATTACAATATATATATATTTACGCTTGTTAACTATAAAATCAACACATTTAATAAATGTGTGCATTTCATCTTCACATTTTTAGAGAAAGCAAATAAAATCTGCTGAATGCAAATATGGCTTGAGCATATTATGATCTATGGTTAGTTATTTTGGAGTTGAAACTGGGTCTGTTGAGTCTTGTAACGCCATAGGTGATAAGTCAGAGTAGTTAGCAATTGAGTTAAAGAAAGTTGGAATATTATTATTTATAATGTTATAAGATGTAGCTCTATAATGTTTTAATTACTTACATTGCTATAGATGTCTGTAATAATTAAAGATTCTTATACTGCTACTTCCCAAACTAGCTGTCACCATGATGGGATTTTGAAAATAAAAATGTTTGTTCAATGTGATTAATAAATCTCTTTATTTCATTATTATTAGTTTATCTTCATGTCATATTCATTTCTTTCTCTCTTTTTTGTGACTTTTTTAAAACTATTTATTGTTTGCATGAGTATGTGTGTATATAAATATTTAACTGCCAGTGTTTATGGCTTTTTCAATTCTTAATGAAAAGGATTACAATATGTCTTAGGTGAAATACACGAAAGCGTTGTAAAAAGTTATTCATTTTTTTGATATAGAAAAAAAAAAATTTAAGATCTAGAAAACCACTTCATATAAATAAAATGTATTCAGTTGGCTCATAATCTTTTGGTTTTTTGCCTCAGTATCATGTTATACAAAAACTTATTGATGTAAAACATAAATCTAAAAAAAAAATACACAGAAGAGCTTATTAAACTAATTTTCATGTTGTTCGCCCCAGCAGATTTTATTATGCTTTAGGAAGTAGATATGTTTCTAATGGTATTCGTTAAATAGATATACGTATTCCATTTGGATACAGCTAGTATATCAATAATTTTATGTTATAGTTTAGCCTAGGAATATCAGGATGTATAAAATAAAGATAATGATGAAGGCGAATTATAAATTCTACATCGATAGGAATAAGTTCCGCCACCATTGATGAAGGCCACTTTATATTTTTGTATTTGATGAGCCCATTTCCACTTGCCTGAACAATTTCATTAATCTGTAGATTTTATAATATTATCATTTATGTTCTTTATTACTTTAACAATCCTTTTTACAACCCACTATTGATAGTTTTGATTACCCCAGCAACCTTCTTCAGAACTATAACAAACACAATACATGAATACAAATATACATGATTATATAATTTTACATTTGTATTCATGTATTTGTATTGTGTTTATTATAGTTCTGAAGAAGATTGCTGGAGCAATCGAAAGAAACTCAATAGTGGGTTGTAAAAAGCATTGTAAAAATAATAAAGAATATAAATGATATTAATATTATATGCATTTGGCAATGCAGTAAGAAAGATAAAATTATAATACTTCATAAATTCTGTAGATTTTATCCTATAACTAATAATGTTTGAATTGCTATTGGCTATGGGCCAACTACTTGAAGGAAATTTGGAGTCTGCTTGTGGCCTACGTTTCTTTTCATCGGAAAAAATCTAGACCAAGGAGTGATATGTGAATATGGTTACTATGGCAAATTGATTTTTAAAAATAAGAATGATTGTTAAATAGCTCAATGCCTTATTAGAGATCAAGATATTATGAAAATAGAAGTGGAATCAATTTAGCCTTTATTGTTTATATATATATGTTGTTTATTTTTAAAAAAAAATAATTCATTCCCACATCAGAACAAAATAAAACAGTCAGTGCGGCTCAGTTCACAGTTAAGAAAAACATTTAAAATATAAAAAAATCCTACTCCTTATTTAAGTTTTGAATTCTTAATGTTATAATAATTGCATGTTGATAGGATTAATCAAGCTGGGACAGAATCATAGAAGATCGATCACTCAAGAGAAGAAAACATTTTAAAAATCAAACTAATTAGCTGCTTGACTATTAATAACGAACTGAGACTGTCATTAGATGATTTGGACAAGATTCGGAAAGAGAGAGACTACGACAATAATAGTATCTATTTTTAAACAGTATTAAATAAATACATTTGTATATTTACATAAATATGTTGAGCGTTTTAAATGAAATATTATGCTTGAGGAATGTAAACGTTAGAAATGATAAAAAAAAATGGATAAAAAAATGCATTTTGTAAATAAAATTAGAAAGATCTGTGCAGATAAGTTCAATGTTGGGTTTAGGACGCCCATTAATTTGAATAGGTTCATAAATAATACCAAGGATAAAATAAGATAAATTGGACCGGATTAATGTTGCATATGTAATGGGGTGCAATCAATCGGATTGTCCTTATATATGCTGGGGGAAACAAAAGCAAATTTGAGGACCAGAGTGACGCCGCATTCATTAATATATAAAAAAAAGTTAAAATTGATTTAACAAGTGCATCTATGTTTTATAATCATGAGAAGGAATTGAGCATTGTTTTGATCCTGGTACTGTTAAGATAATGTGAGGAAAGAAATGATAGAAAGTGAAAGACTAAAGAGACTTAGTTTATCACACACACACACAATGAATTAGAGAGCCAATAGCGTTCAAGACAGCAAAAAATGTCTTCTTTTTTTTTTTTCAATTTAATCGTAAAGTACTGTTTTGTTGTTGTATTATATAATAAGCATGTTAATAGCTCTTAACAAGCTTTTCTGAATATCCTAATCCTCAAACTGATTTCTAGCTCTGGCTGTTATCAGTGCAGCGCTAGGACATTCAGGTATTAGATTGGATGATACCAAGTCAAGCCCCAGCATTTATCTAATAGATACCTATTAAGTAGAAAATCTGAAATTTTCAGGACATCCATATGTCTTCAAATAGCCACATGGGACCGAACTAAATTTCAGATATACCATATATTAATAGCTTTAGCAATATAAAATTGCCAAAGCCTCAAAAGCAAAACAATAATTATAAGGAAGCCATATATTATGTGACTTAATGTAATAAGCTTGTACTATAAATGTTATATAATGAGCGTGCTAATAGCTCCTAATGACAGCCAGAGCTAGAAACCGGTCTGAGATTGGGATATTTAGAAAAGCTCATTATATAACATTTACAATACAAGCTTATTAAATCAAGTCACATGATATATGACTTGATTTCCTTGCAATTATTGTTTGCTGTTGTTATTTATTTGTTTTATACTTGATTTATATAATTATATTTTATTTTCTATTGCAGTGTTTTAATATTATATATGTGAATATAATAAACAAATTATGGAATAAACTCTACTGGTAGTATGTTGAATATAGGAAAGTTTATTTCAGAATTTTTTGTTTACTATATATTGTATCTGATAAAAATTTAGAGTAGTAAAGATATTATATAATAAATATTTATTTTAAAGATAGAGAAGGAGATGAAGTATATTAATAAGGTGCTTACACATTTATTTGCATACCCCAGTTTCCTAACTCAGTTCAAACCTTGCTGACTTGCTATTTATGTAATTTAAGAGCAAGCTATTTATATAGACTGGAAATTTTATAGACAAACTTTTCTTTTGTTAATGATTAATTTGTACATTGATCATCCTCTTATAAAAATTTATATAATGTGTCTTTTTCATAATTAATAATTAGGATGCAAGCATCGATTTTATAAAGATTACACTTAAAAGAAATACAGGCTACATTTCATGATTAATTTAGAAGTAGTTATGCAAGTGTCAGACTACATCAGATTCTTGACTAAATTGTTTATAGACTGTTATTAAAACAGGCAAAACTGTCAATACAGCGCTACCCAGTGCAAGTCAGAGGAATCAATGGATGCCAGAAGGCTTGTGTATAAAATACCTATCTAAGGCCTACTCATCCAATATCCCCAGACTAGTTTCTAGCTTGTGACTTTCATTAGTGAGGAGCTGTGGATCTGAGAGGAATGCACCTAGATAACAGTTACAAGTAAGCATAAGAAATGGTGATCATGTGTTGTTTATAGACTGGATATACTAGATAGATTTTTCGAGCGACATTTTTTATTTCAAAAGACTACACGTCCATTATAGAAAACAATTGATGGTATAATACTCTCAACTAATACTATCTCCCCTCCCCCAGATTAAATTCCTAGATAATTTCAACCTGGTGTTACTCAGTTATCATGATTAAATAATCTAATTACACATTAGGAATGAGATAGAACTTAGATAAGAATGGCATATATGCTAATTTCATTTTTTTTAATATTTGACTAATATTGATATGTCAGAAAGATATTAATAAAATCATAAGTAATATAAATATGCATTTGGAATAAGCAGATTTAAATAAAAAAGGACGTGACACTAAATTAACTTTTTAGTAACAAAAAACAATTGATTTGTATGAACTCTACTTATTAAAATTATTTATTGTTTTATATATATTTACATACAAATATAATTGGGATATTAGGAAGATTAACATTAGATGGTTGTAAGACAGGGTAACTCCATATCTCCAAACTTTTTACAGCAATGGTGTAGGAAGTATTTTGTGGACTAAAATGGGAATCTAAAGAAGTAAAAGTTAATGGGAGATTATATATTAAGTCATTTAGATTTTGCAGATGATGTAGTTGTTTTTGCAAATAATGCTTCGGAGCTTCAGGAAATGTTGCAAGAGCTATCAGATGAAAGTAAGAAAGTAGGACTAAAGGTAAATGTTGAAAAGACTAAAGTAATGTTCAATGGATTTTTCTCAAAAGATGAAAATAAAGATTGATTACGATGACTTAGAAAAAATTAACAACTACAAATACCTTGTCAGATTATTACTACAGATGGAAACAATGGATGAAAGTAACCATAGAATTAAACTTGTTTGGAGTGCTTTTGGTAGAAATAACTTAATACTAAAAGGAAATATGCTTACATGTTTGAAAAGAAAGGTTTTTAATAAATGTGTTTTACCAGTTCTTACTTATGGCTCTGAGACTTGGACACTTAATAGCAGAGCAATACAGAGACTTCATACCACTCAAAAGAAGTACAGAGAGGTGTATTTTAGGAGTAACAAGAAGAGATTGAAAATGTAATATATGGGTAAGAAAACAAACAGGTGCTACTGACATCATTGAAATAATTAAAAGAGTGGAGTTGAGATGGATGTATTTCTAGAAGAGTATGATAATAGACAATTGAAATCTTAAACTGGATTTCAAGAGATTGTAAAAGACCCAGAAAGAGACCACATATGAGATGGATGGATGAAATAATAATGTGTGGTGGGGTGATATGGAGAAAAGAGACGAGATTAGAGAAGATGGATTGAACTTGAAGAGACTTATCTTGCAGTGGATTGCTAATGGTTGATGATGATGATTGTTTTTGCATATCAGATCCTAAGGAGTCTTTGTATAAACTTAATTCTCAACTACAAGAAAAATTTTATACATATTCGCAAATTTGCGGGGGGGGGGTCAAATTTATTTTATTCCTTTCTATATTTAAAATAAACTGATTTTTGGATAAATAGATAGATAGTTTAATCGATAGATATATAGACTGAGAGACAGTTTCATATTTATATATATTTAGAGAGATCATTAAACTGCCTCACATTGTTTTTAAAACTTAATGGGTTTAAAACAATTGAATTTAAAATTAATAAATGACGAATTAAAACTTTTATTTTCAAATAAATACTATTCTTTTGAATTACTTTGTGTATTCATGTATTTTAGGAATCAAAAACTCTTAGGGCAACTAGTACTTAATATTACTTTTAAATTGATTTATTTTTTAATATAAAGTTCTTAAATAACGTTGAACTCCAATGAGATCCTTGTGATTTAGAATAAATCCATCACTGACTGGGTTCCTATAATCAAAACATGTTCCTGTTGTAAAGAAGACATGTCTGCATGCATTTCCATTTCTAACTTAGTAATATTAGTCACATTCCATTGATTTTTCTAAGACCTAATGCAAATATTTTGTTTGATTCCTTTTTTCATGATAATTTTTCAATTGGGAAATTCTTGTTCCCCTTGTTTAATAAAACAATATGTTGCCCCTCTTTGCTATTGTTAGTATTGTAATCTCTGTTGTAAGGAATCCATTTTTTTTTTTTTTTAATTTATTTCCAGTTTAATGATAAGTAATGATCAAGTGATATTCCAATTTGTTTATGAGATGCATTTACTTACCATAGTTTCAAAAAAGTATAGGTGGCAGCACCATTTCAGTCCATAGACCAATTCACATTAAATTATATTAGTATGTCTTCATAGGTATCATGTCATACATCAAACGGAGAGCTGGTCTTATATTATTCATTTCAACACAATTTACATCTAATTCCAGAAATATATTGATTGGATGTAAGGGATCACCGTTTCTTCTGACACTATAGTAGACAAAATGAGAAAGTCATTTAATACCAAGAATTACTTAATTAAACATGCAAAAATATGCTCAGGAAATGTCTATTCAGTCCATAAAAGTAAGTTGTACTATTCTTTAAAACATGAAATTGAACTGTATATACATTATGTGATAATTTTAATGTTTTTTTTACTAAGACAATAAAGTCAATTACTCAAGACTTCAATAGGTTTATAAATGTAGATGGTAACAATCAATTCTTAGCCACCAACAATCTCAAACTGTAGTCAAGGCAACCACCTCCTTTATTATTAAAGGACGTTGCCTTAACTACAGGTTGAGATTGCTGATAGTTTAATGGTTGATTGTTGTAATATATTATGTGATATATATATATACAAACCACAGCTACACAATTTGAATATATATATATTGTAACGTTTATTTATATACATTACAAATATATTGGCATTTGTTAAAATCTAAAAAAAATAAAAGTAAATTTAGATTTTTTTGACTATAATTTTAAAAAAAAAAAAAAAAATAACGTACAGTGAAAGTTAAATTATTCTTTCGTATTTTTTTTTAATGTAATTAGAAATAAAAGTAGAATTGGAGAGAACAAAAGAATTCCAAAAGTAAAAAAAAGATAAGAGAAAGTAAAAATATTTTGGCTAATTAAAGATGGCCAGAAAACTTGATAAGAAAAGAGAACTTTATAAAGTAAATTTTATAAAGAATCTACAAGATTATGAACCAAAAAACGCCATGATAATAGCATGCGCAGAAATCGGAAAACTGGGCCTCTAGTATAAAAAGCAGAGGTCAGGTTGAAGAATGTCTTGGTCATTGGTTTCTCTAGTTGGTCTTGGATAACAATAATATATCCAAGATCGCTCTACGCTGAAGTAATTCGGCATGTCGGAGTGAACCGGAGCTTCTGCGGACATCGTGCCTGAAGATGTACACTAGAAAAGCTTTCGTGACCGACTAGGAGAATGGACCACAAGATCAATTAATAATCAAAGGCCGTGAGCTCATTTTAACCCCAAAAAACTATGCATAGTTATCTACAACCATCGTGAATTCACTAAAACTTACCAGTAAGTTATGCTTCATTATCCTGATTGTGACAAAAGTAACATTTGCAAACAATTCTTAAAAAAAATATGTTTAAACAATCCCGATAGTGACATTAAATTTCTTGTGCAAGAGACATTCATTTTTAAGTAACTTTCTAGAAGAAATTTGGAAGTGAACTGTAATTGTAAAATTGTTTTTTATTAATTATTTCACATCTGAAGTAAATGTGTTCTCTCCAATTTATTTGATTAATAATTTCCTTTAAACATTTTTAATTTATTAGAATAAAAATATTTCTAATACCAATTTTCATTTGTGCATTATTCTATAATATTTATTAGTTTTTATTATTAAATTTATTATTAGTTTAAGAAGATTTAAGAATGTAATTTACCTTTGCCAATATGTTTGAATAAGCCCAAGAATAATAATCTCAAAAAATAATTCTCGTTATGGTATGATGCAATACCGATTAGTTTAAAAGTATTTTTCTTTTTTTTATTCATGAGACATTATTTGACTATTTCAGCGGTCTCTTTAGAATAAAAGGACCTGGCGCCCATATTAAATAAATTAAAAGCTGATTTCAACAATTAATAGGCCGAGTTTGATCAGGAAATATAGCTATGTTTTTAGAATAGAAATATAACTTTCTTCTTTTTGACATAGCTTGATCAACTCACGCGCAGTTTATATTAGCGTGTAGAGGCCTAGCAAAACGGAAAACGTTATAATATATATCTTTTAAAAACACACACTGACATAACACATTAATTTTTCAAAAGATGATTAAGAATTCAATATTTTTTTCAAACCTCATTTAAATAAAGTAATGTTGTAAATACCTTTTGATTTGTGTTCCATATTTTATGCATAAATTTGCTCATCTTTCTGACTAACTATTGTTTAAGGACCCTCACACCTATTTTAAAAATATTTTGAAAGAAAATTGTTGAAATTGATTTTTTCCATCTGTGATTTTAATTAACTTTCTCGTTAACATAGAACACATATGGTCAGATCAAATGGTTTGTTTTTTTTCTGTTCATACAGATACAGCAATTGTTTATAAACTTTGATACCATCAAATCCTTTTACTTCTTATTCTATTATTGGTAATGATATCTTGAAATAGATTGAGCTGTGCTTGTCTAACAGCAAGCAAATCAACAAACCTAATGGATTCATTTTCAGGCCAGTTAATATAATTCATCACCCTTTGCAGCTAAATAATTTATCTCTGATAGTTCAAATGGATGTACTTTTGTAATAGTCAAACCAAATCCCACTAATACTTTCAAATGAATTCGACTGAAGGTTTCACATAGAGCTGACGATATTTTGAATATTCTGTTGGGTGATTGACGTTCTATTTGAACTTGTCTAAGGCTCTGAATAAGTTGCTACAAATTTTAAGAAATTTTTTTTTTGGACACAACTAGTTATCTTATTCGCTTGAATTTGGGTATGTCTAACTTCTCTACATTTTCTGAAATAAAAGACTGAAGTAGACACTTGTACATTTTATTAATAACCTTTACATGCTAGTATAATTCACGCTTTTTAATGGCATTTATTTGGTTAGTAAAACCTACTTTCTAATGGCTGTTCTACTTTTCAAACTCCTTAATGAATGTGCATATAACGTGTACATTTCATAAGATGGATACAAATGGATTGAAAGTTACTATCTTCGTGACCGTATCCCTTGAGTATTTGTTTTTCTGTGTTATGTTGTTTCCATGTAAACATATGACTTTTTATATAGTATACATCCACCATATTTTCTAAATATAAAGTTTAAGTCTTTATCTTAATGCTGTTTTATAGATAAAATACCTCAAATCCCTTTTACAATTACTCACTAATAGTTAGCCAAAAATTGCTTATACATATCTCAAGCAGGCAGGCTTGAATTGCGGATTTTCTATCTGCAACTAGATTTTTGTACTCTAGACTTTATTTTATAGAAGAGTTAACATTATTGAAATAACAGACTCCAACAAACCAAAGAACATCTTCCAGTTAAGTAGCTGTGATTCAGAAATTTAAGACTTATGTGATCAAATAATGAGTGACCACAATCATCACAGACCCTAACAGAAATTAAGGAATTTCTGGAATGATCAGATCATTGTTGTATAATTAATTTTTGGGCATGTGGCAGTCATCTTACAATATAAAAAAGTCCAGATGGGACATCTTATATGTACCCTAATATAATCCCTGTTTTATAGACACCACTATCTATCTATTAGAATCAAAATATTTTTCCATAATCAAGATATTGAAAAAAAGCAAATATTTTCTGTAGTACCTTTTTATAATTAGATGTCCAACTCTAATGTGTGTCTTTTCTTAAGAGCTGAAATAAAGGCTGCATGTCGTAAATATATAAGTTTGTGTATTTAGGCATTGCATTCTAATCAGACAATTCCCACTTTTGGAGTCTTTTAAATCCTTTTTTCACTATTTATTTTTCCATCTCAGCCAGCTAGGTAAACTTCTGAACAATGAGAATACTCTTCTATTGATGGCAGGCAATATATTATATTTTATAAAATCATCATCATCATCAGACTTTAAATTATGATCCACAGCATCATTTCACAAGACTATATGGGTGTTGAAGATCATCAAAAGGAATTTTCCATCATCCTAGAACAGGATTAACACTGAGAAATATTTACCGTGACTTCTTTATATGGGTAAGTTATCACTGGATTACGGTAACATGTTATACTTATATTGTTTCTTTGGGGTGGGGGTGGGGCAGTATTGATTATCTAATTCTTGATTTACCCATCATAATAATTATGCTTAGACAGTTGCATGCACTCTCTAGAACTATGATTTCCGTTTCAATAACTTAGTTTGATAAGTATCGGTCTCCACTCACCTATAAAATAGTATTGATAATTTAAGAAAAACATATTTGTTTAGCTCAAAAACCCACACATTTGTCTTGCATTGGTGGTCGAGAGGTCAGCACGACTGCCTTGCACTTGCAGGCAGTTGCCCAGGTTGCGGGTTCGCGTCCCGGCCGATGCTATGACACTTAAAAAACCCACACATTTAATTTTGAAAAGTTGATTTCTTTAATGTTAATTACAAATTATTATTTTTTGTTTTTAATTAAGTTCATTTGAATATTGTTATACATAATCTGATTTTAAATGTATTATTATTATTATTATTATTCTAAATATATATTTTTTTCTAAAAATGAATTTTCCAATTTTTTTTTTTTCCCCGATTTATTAAAAAGTTTGGATGCTAACAGTTTTAGATTTGCTTCTGATTTTTTAAATTTTGATACTTTTACATTTAATTTTCTTAAATGTAGATTTCCCTTAGGCTGACCCAAAAAAAGATATAAAAGTGTACCCATAAAACATCCCCAAGTTAAGAAAGATATCCCTTAAGATTTGAAATATGAGAATTGTACAGATTAACTTTAGCTTTCACATGTAATTGCATGTGTATTTGTTTACATTTTAGCATATTCATGAATTTACAGAATTTTTATCTGTAATAAGTATCCTATTTATATAGTGCTTACTACAGGTTGTAATAAAGAGAAGAGAAATAAACCACTCTTCACAAATTTATCCACACACACTCTGAGCTCTGTTAAAAATGAGATTCTCTTTCCTACTAGAGAATGAATAAGTTTGTATAATTCATTTGTTAAGTTATAATTCAAGCACACATTAGGTTTAAACCCTGATTTAGCATGGTGACCAAAAGATTGTCTTATATAATGATAAGCTCTATGTATAAGTGGTCCACTTACGCTTTTTAAACTGACCTCATGGGTGAGTGTGTGTATGTGTACATTCGTGAAGAGCATGTGACCAAAGAATTTTATATTTCTAAATAAATTTTATTTTTACATTGGAATTGTTTTTATACATCATTATAAATCTAACCAATCATTAAACTCTTAATTTATTCTTAAACTTAATGGGTTTAAAACAATCTATTTAACTTAATAATAATAATCACCAATTACCATAGACAAAAATGTACTGAGATTTGAAGTTTATATCTGGGCCAGAGACATCTCTAGTTTAATAAATGATTAGGGATAATCATTACTGTATGGAGTTGCTTACATCCAAAAATAACCAATACATAATGGGTTTACTGTTACACAGGATTCATAATGGCTTTCTGTTCTTTCAAAAATCTGGCCTATTCTCAATGAGTGAAATATCTTTGGAACTACTGTTGCCTAAGTAAACTCTGTCCCTCCAGGGACAAAGACTTTGAATTTTTCTCCTTCAATTGACTGAAGTATCGCTTGAAGTTGTTATCAAAAAATGTTTCCCTTTTCCTTCGTAATAGAACGTTCAAATCTTGGTTGGGTTTTATCGATTGGCAGAGAGTGTAATTCCTGTTTTCATTGTAAAGTACTGTAATCCAAATGTATTGATTTTGCTTTCTGATTGTATCATCCGTTCGCTTGTATTCACTGTTCTGTACTAAAATTTCTATAAAAAAAAAAGGTGTAGCTGGAGTGAGTTTGAACCTGTAAATCAAAATGTAACAATGTACATTCATTACATTGGAATCGTTTTTTATT
The DNA here is from genome assembly GCA_028023455.1 of Epiperipatus broadwayi. NCBI lineage: Eukaryota > Metazoa > Onychophora > Udeonychophora > Euonychophora > Peripatidae > Epiperipatus > Epiperipatus broadwayi. The sequence continues at coordinate 2,974,968 of JAQFVV010006306.1, forward strand.
ACTTGTATAACTATGCATTTTACTGATTAAATCATTTAGAGTAACTGTTATTTAGCCTTACTTTCGCAATTGTTTTATTTAATCTTTTTTTGTTTTTTTGCCTAAAAAAAGTTTACATCAAAGATAATTTTAAACTTAATATTTATGATTTAGAATTAATCCAGCACTGAAAGAGTTTCTATAACCATTATATATATATGATCAATAGATGGAGCTTTATCAAAACCTCTGAACAAGCATATTTTTGTTTACATAAACATCAAAAGAGTCAGAATTCACTCTCTTTTGTTGGCTCCACCTTCAGATCAGCTGATTTCAAGCTAATTTGCTATTAAGAGCTAGAAACTAGATCTAAACACTGACTCCAAGCATTTATGCAACAAGTTCCTATCAGTTTGCAAGCATGAATTTTTCAGACACAATGTCTTCAAACCCAGCCTAACAAGCCAGATAGCTACATGGGTCTGATATCAGTTCAGTTTCACCACATAGTCAAAGCCTTTGCAATATATATCATTGCAAAAACCTTTAAAGGTACATTTATGAAAAACAAAAACCAAGTTATAAATCACGTGAACTGATATCAGACCCATGTAGCTATCTGGCTTGTTAGGCTGGGTTTGAAGACATTACATGTCTGAAAAATTCATGCTTGCAAACTGATAGGAACTTTTGCATAAATGCTTGGAGTCAGTGTTTAGATCTAGTTTCTAGCCCTATCCTTCACTGATGATAGCAAATTAGCTTGAAATCAGCTGATCTGAAGGTGGAGCCAATGAAAGAGATAGTGAATTCTGACTCTTTTGATGTTTATATAAACAAAAATACGCTTGTTCAGAGGTTTTGATAAAGCTCCATCTATTGATCATAAATGCAAGCGATAGCAAGTTACGTGATTTATAACTTGTTTTTGTTTATATATATATATAGAGAGAGAGAGAAATTAGTGGCTTGCAATAATGAAACTAATCCCCTTTAAGTAAATCTAATAATGAATTGAATTGCATCTTTCTTTTTTCAATCGGGAATGCATGTTGTAGCAAAAGTCACAAAGCAGTTATATAATGACAGATAAATACAAAATTTGAAAATAAAGATTGATTATGATGAGTTAGAAGAAGTTAACAGTTAAAAATACCTTGGTCAGATTATTAATACAGGTGGAAGCATAATGGATGAAATTAAATCATAGAATTAAACTTGGTTGGAATGCTTTTGGTGTAAATAATTTGATACTAAAAGGAAATATGCCTATGTGTTTGAAAAAGAAGGTTTTTAAAAAATGTGTTTTACCAGTTCTTACTTATGGATCTGAGACTTGGACACTTAAGAGAAGAGAAATACAGAGACTTCAGACCACTCAAAGAACTATGAAGAGATGTATGTTAGGAGTAACAAGAAGAAATCAAAAATGCTATATATGGGTAAGAGAAGAAACAGATGTTACTGACCTCATTGAAAAAATTAAAAGGCTGAAGTGGAGTTGGGCTGGACATATTTCTAAAAGAGATGATAATAGATGGACAATTGAAATCTTAAACTGGATTCCAAGAGATTGTAAAAGACCCAGAAAGAGACCACATGTGAGATGGATAGATGAAATAAGAAAGTGTGCAGGCGCGATGTGGAGAAGAGAAGCTAAAGATTGGAGAAGATGGATTATACTTGGAGAGACCTTCATTCTGCAGTGGATTGATAATGGTTGATGATGATGATGAAATACATTATTTATCTTTAAAATATTTCTTTCCTTGTAATGATAGATGAACATAAATTTTCAAATAAATACACCATTTACATCATTAATACACTTTCTATTTTATTAGTAATTAAACTGAGATTTATTTATTTTTTTTAAGATGCTATAATAATTTCTAATTTCTGAAAAAGAATACTTTTATTGTTAAATTTTTCAGAAATTAGCAATTAAGTACAACTTTTTGATAGTTCAAATATAGATGAAATTAATATGGAAGTATTGAAAAACCCCAGCGAGCTATATGTAAACTAACTGTCAGTAAATAAGCATAAAATGTAGAATGAGTTCACCCATACTTTAACTTTGGGTGTTTTTTCAATACACCTGGGTCTCCTTTTACGTGGATTTATTTAATGCGATTTTGAAGTTACGCGGTTCATGTTTCTTCAGAAGTCGATTTCCGATAATGCGCTATTACTTTAAATAATAAATTTTGCGCACTTACATCATATTGAAAGTAATAGCACATTATTGGAATTCGACTTTCATCTTAGTAATTTCAATATTTTCAGTGCTTTATAATAGTAAGATTTTATGCAATAATGAAATTAAAATCATGATTTCCACATTTTATGTATACACACATTAAATTTTACAAGATTATAATGTAAATTTGTTCAAACATTGTGCGTGTTAATTTTGCATTTTAAATCACATTCTGTTTTTGCTTTTTAAAAAAGAACGTAATCAATTATTAATCATTTAGTGTCCGCAAGTTTATTTTTAAAAGGTGAGTAATAGCAGTGGGCACAATTAAATTTGACAATTAAAAATTAAAATCTGATTTTTAATTGTAATTAACAATTTAAAAATTACTTAAGGCGACCTGAAATTAATGTGATGTGAAATGAAATTTGATTTTTAAACGGAATTGAAAATTAAAAAATTAAAGACAAAAATAAGAATTTAATTTTTAGTTGTTAGTTTTAATTAAATTTTTCCCAGCAGTGGTGAATAAATGTCTTTTTATTATCATAAGTCTAAGTAGATCAAGGCATAATTGCAACTTTTAAACAATATTACGTTAAACGCACTTTTCAATTTATATTAGATAAACTAGAAAATGAATCAATAGCAGTAACTGATGCTTGGAAAAAATTCACAATCTTTGACTGTATAAATCATGTTGCATTTGCTGTTACTCAAATAAAACCACACACTTTAAATGCCTGTTGGAAAAAGGTTTGGCCTACATGTCTTGAAAGCAGTGCAGTTATTCAAACATCGGCATTATCAGATGAAATAATTACTTTGGCACATGATATTGGTGGAGAAGGTTTTGATTCCTTTAGCCAGAACGATATCGATGAATTGCTTGAGGATAATGTCTTAAATGACACTGATATTATTGCAATAAGTTTAGATACAGAAGAAAATGTAGAAAAAGATAATGAAACAGAAGTGGAACCTGTTCCTTTCACTGCAAAAATGATTCGAGAAGGTCTTCAACTTTCTAATCAGTTGGCAAATTATTTTCTTATTAATGACACTAATCACGAACGTGCTCTTAAATTCCAACGAGAGCTAAATGGTTGTATGTCTGGATATCGTGAGCTTCATAAACAATTAATAAAATCATCATCTCAAAGATTAATTACTAATTACATTGTCACCAGAAAACCATTAACACAACATGAGAGTGAAGTTGGCGCTAGTTGTATTTCCTCTTGTGAAGAATCTGATTTTTTACCAGTTTGCAAACGAACCTGTTTATCGGCAAATAGCGATAATAATTAAAACATGTATAAAAAAATGTATGCATAAAAATACATATTGTTTTGAATAAAATTAAATATTATAGTTAAAAAAAGTTTGTCTTGTATCAATTATTTTCAAATTTGAAATTTTTTATTAGTCATATTTTATTTCCTTATTTTTTTTTTTTTTTTTTGTGCGAATTTTAAAGTAATTTTACGTTGGTGCTTTGCTTTTATGCGATTTTTGAAAAATCACAGTCCGTATCCCCCCTTTTTCAAGGTAAGTTATGTCTATTTTTGTGCGATTTCTTTTGCGCATGTTTTCTGAGGAACCTATCTATCGCGTAAAATGAGAACCAGGTGTACTTTCATATTAATTTCATCCATATTCGAACTATCAAAAAGTTTTATTTATCTCTACAACTGAAGAATGATTTAATATTTAGAGGTTATTAAATTTGAGCCTTTCCCTCTAATTAATTATAGTGGTTTCAAAATAGTTTACAGCTGTCTTCAAATTACACTTCTATACAGAAATCACCAATGGCATATAAGTACTTCAATAAATGTTATGCTTATAAACAATGAAAGTTAAAGTGTAGACAGGCTCATTCTATATTTTAAGTTTACTGATAGTTTTCATATAGCTCGCTGGGGGTGTTCAGTAATTCTATATTAATTTCAAATTAGCAATTGTAAATATCTAAAAAATATATTTTTCAGAAATCTTTAATTAATTACTAATTAAATAGAAACTATATTAATACTTTAGATCAGTGGTCTTCAACCCTTGGTCCGCGCGGACTGGTGCTGGACCACAAGTTTTTTACCGGTCTGCGGTAGACTGGCAGGAAAGTTTGTAATAAAATAATAAGTTTAAATTTTTAATTAATATAAACAATTTTTATTTATTTTTAATCTCATTTTTACCCAATTTAAAAAAAGAAAGAAACAGAACGAAAACAAAATCTAATCAATCATACATAAATTAATTTGTTTTTCTAATTATCACAGATGTTTATGGGGGGGGAGGGATAGAATTAAATTTTTTATTACTTTTCTAAAAAAATTCAAAATTTAAAAAAAAAAAGTTTTTTATTATACAAACTCCATATATATATATATAACTTCATCTTGTATATTTAACATTGTTGTTTTGATCAGTTATAACAATTATGCTCATCTAAGGCTAAGAAGCAGTTTACACCTTATCTTTATTTTTACCAGTCAGCAGGTGTGAAAATGTTGAAGACCACTGCTTTAGATTGTATACCTATAAGTTTAAAAATTATCTATTTTATAAATTAAATTACATTTGAAAGTAAATATATTTATTTTATGGTTGATATGGATGTAACATGTATTCATCATTCAGGTGCAATTTAGTTAACAAGATAATCTTAAATATATATTACGCAGTATATTAAAACATTACAAAATTTGGAAAATTGTCAGAGATAGAAAATCACAGGGTTATATTTTCGGGGGGACGACGACGACGACAAATGGTGTTCAATGTACAGCTTCAAGTATGAGTAGAAATGTTGCTAAGAAACTTTTTTTAAAATTATGTCACTATTTTAGTGAATTGTCTTTGAATGTAGGTAAATAGTATTAAATGTATATAAACTTTTATCTATATATTTTTGGTTTGTTTTTTTTGTAAATGTTTGTGTGTAAATGCACAGTATATCTATCCTTCTATTTTGACATTTCTAATACTGTACCATATGTAAAGATTATATATACATATAAGCATATTCATGTAAGCTTTTTCAAATAAAATATGCATGCTTTCTTAGATTCCTCTCCTTTTTTTTTTTTTATATCGCATATATGTTTTGATTTGGTAAATATTAATTTCACTTCAAATTAAGCTTACTTGAAGTAATAAGACATTACTATATGGAAACTTTTCAATGTCTATAAAAGTAGAAGTAATACGTGTTTCATATAATTATTTAATTTGATATTAACAAGTACGCTATTATTCGTTTGAGCATTGCATTGTTTACTGAAGTAAAAAGAAACTAAATTTAAATTTGATATATTTTCTAACTGGTTATATATGGCTTCATTACAGTTAGATACAATAGTAATACTTCAGAAAAAGAAATCTTGCGGCTATAAAAATTAAATGGGTTCCAGCTCAAATTTTTATTTTACAGCTAAAAAGAATAATTGATTTCATTTTTATGGCTATTTGCACTTTTTTTATTTTAATTTCCTCCCCATCCCCATTTGTGTTAAAAAATTTGCCATATTTATGTACTGGAATTTTATCTTTGAATTTTTATGATTTGTAATGTATGAATTTTTATGATTTGTAATGTATAATGACTTCGAAGATCTTTTTATAATTTTAAATCAAATCAAACAGTTATTTCTGAATAACTATAGCAACAGATGGGGGGGGGGTGTTTTACAATTTCTAGATCAATCATCCATTTTTTTTAAAAGAAAATCTGTTTTTATAAATTATAAAAAAAACATGTCGTCTATTATGTATAAACGTCTACGGACAAATTATAGATAAATTTCATTTATTTAGTTAATCCAATGCAGTCTCCTAATAATATATTGAGCAAATGATGGTAGGAATATATACTATCGCCGACTATGATATCACAAAATTTGATTTCCACATGAAATACTTTTTCTTGCTTCTAACCCTATTATATATGGTTTGTTGGGTGTGAAGGATGGATCCATACCTTACTTCGTGATGGGTGTGTAAGTATCTCTTTGTACTAATTTTATTCTTCTTTTGCTTTGGTGCTATCTCTACCTATTATTAGGAGCCCTTTAACTTTTTTGAACTCATAACTATATCTTGTTTGGACTTCATCTTCTCTTTTTTTTTTATCAGCATTTTTCCCCCAGTTATTCCTTTGTTAGGTTTTTCTCTTCTCATATTAACTTCCTTCTGTATTTTCTCATGACTTATTGTCAAACTCTTGTGTTAGTACTTCAAAAGCTAATGCCACTTTTTTTTGTTCACCTATCTTTTCAAGTTCTAGCATTTATCATTTTTATGATCTTTTCGATTTCATTCATTATCTGCATTTTGCTTCTTCTATTTCACAGCTGTACAGATGTTGAAATCTTTATTTTTCTCTCATGTCAAACTCTTCAATTTTTTTCTTAATCCATCTTCTATCTTTGTGCTGTTTTGGCATTCTTCTAGGTACTTCTGAAACATTTGTTTTATTTTATCTTCTTGTCTTTGTTTTTCATTTTCTTCACCTTTCTGAAGCAGCACATTCCATTTTTTTATTATTACTATTATTATTATTATCTTTATTGTTTTTCTTGAATATTTATTTTATTTTTTCTTCTGACCCCCCCCCCTCTTATTTTTTCAATGTTTTTTTTTCTTTTTCATTCTATATTTTTTTATAATTTTTTTTTTTATTTTGTTTGTCTTATTTTGTTTTGTTTTTTTTTAAAAAAAAAAATCCTCCTATACTTCATAAAAGCTGCAATTTTCTCATTAATACTCTCCTTCTGATCAAATATAACAGTATTTTGGGATGTTATTATGCTGAATATTTGATTAAAGTACTTTCGAAGTAAACTGTAAAATTTATAATCTTCCTAAATTTTACTCTCATTTTATTGTAATTAACTATCAGTTGCTTTAATCCATTTTCATCTATATGCCTTCCTTTACTTCTATTATAAGTTATAAGGATATTTCTTCTATCAAACCAATCGTGAACAACTTACTAATTAAGTTCATCACACAATATTATTACCAGAATTAAGATATAATAAATTTGTAATGAAAACCTTCCATTAACAATATTATATTCCAAATTTAGTTTTCATTTTTTATGAAAGTCATTTGTGGAAGAAATTATAAGGTGGCTTTATAATGCAGATATCAAGATGCTTATAATTGGAAGTAATTAAAAACAAGAACAACTTTGGAATCCTAAATTTGTAGTTTTCTGATAACTGTTTTTTCATCGATGATGTGCATATGAAAAATTTGCTTTAGTAAATAATGTTCAAAAATCCAAGTTCTTTATAAACCAATGATAGAATAAATTAAATCTACAATTTTTGATTAGTGTAAATATAACTTTTTACGTAGATAAATGAACTTGGATGTTGCAATTAAACACACTCTCAATTGGGTTGCTGCTACATCTAACAAACTAAAAGATATTTCACTATAATGATATAACTTCTTCAATTAAATTATATCATCGATAGTCTTCAAAATTTAAGTGAATCATGGGTCTTCTGTTGAAGTAACAGTGCTAGAAAATATTTGTTTGAAGGTACTCTGTAATTTTCAGAAATATAGCATTATCGTAAGGCCAAATAATTTCCTCAGGTTTTATAGAATGGTGCTGAACCTATTATTGTAAGGAGCAATCTTTACTAAATGATTATGGATCGCAGATAAAGATTAATCTTTAATCATCTTGTAAAAGATGCAGATTTTATTTTTATTGTGCAAACTATCTTCAAGGCATTCTGAAGAAGTTTAATATCAGTTCTTTCTATAGCAGTTTATTCTAAAAGGAAATATAATATAAAAGAGATACTATTAGTGGAAGTGTTTGAAAAAAAGATATTTTTGTTTTAGTAGAAGTCAAAATTCATTATCAGTAGATGTTAAATCATCAAATTAAAAAAAAAAAAAGCATATGATATATGTGGACATAGTAGTATTTCAGAAATTAGTTTGTATGATTATAAGCATTGCTTTGTACTTTTAATATTAAAATATTATTTATTTATCAGGACCTGCTAATGGTGATAAGGCTTATGCAATGGATCTTTGCCTATTTTGTTGTTTTACATGATAATCTGTCATATTTATATATTTTAATTGTACTAAGCGGTACACCAGGCCAGACGCTTGCATTGTTTCTCTGCTAAAAACACACAATTATATCGATCCTGGACCGACTATGTTTAAATTATTTTTACATTTTCTCTGACTTTTATGAAAATATTTTTACATTTTTACCACCTTTTTTAAAAATATTTTTACATTTGACACGACTTTTTTACTAAAATTTTGACATTTTATACAACTTTTTTAACCAATATTTTGACATTCTTGTAAATAATTTACGATACAAGATTTTATTCAAATATTTGTACTTTTTTTTTTCCAAAAATGGCAAAATAGATAGACATCGCGTAATACAAATAAAGCCAAAAAAAAAAAATCACCGCATAGTCGCCGTAAACCAAAGTTGAAAAAGTCAAAAGTTTTGATCTTAGTTTAACTTTTTTTGGGGGGAGATAGAGAGAAATAATTTGTCGTCACTGAGACAAAAGTTATTTTGGGTTTGTTTTTATTTTTAAAGAAAAGTAATAAAACTTGGTTTTAAAAATAAAAGTTTTAGTATGTCAGTGGTATACAAATAAAGCTGAAACAAAAATAGCTATATAGCCAAAAATAAAAGTCACCATATTTTTTTTTTAAATAACAAAAAAAAAAAACAAAGTTGAAAAACTCAAAAGTTTTGATCTTATTTTAATGGGTTTTTTTTTTTTTTTGGGGGGGGGGGGGTGACAAATAATTTGTTGTCACTGATCAAACCAAGTTTATGATTTCCAAAACTGCATGCAACCTCAGACATTTTTATTTGTCTCGTAATTTACGTGGCTTTTTGTGTGAGTTCTGGGAAAAGGTGCTTGACCATAACCTTTTGCAATTTTTTCCACCTTCCAAAATTTATAGGGAAATCCGGCAACAGTCTTGCAATTATTGGTATCAAATACTATGTCAGGTCGGGGTAAGACTTTTAATTAGAATGCATATTACAACAATTATGGCCAATTTAATTCATTACACTCTCACATCATATGATAGCGATCTGTTAAGTGTGAATATGTCACAAAGCACATTAGCAGGCCATAATATTTGCATGCAATCCCATGTATGCTTGCAGTGGCTAATATGAACAGTACTATTCTATAGGCTGTAAGTTTCTCTGCAAAAGCACAGAAATATTGGGCTGTGTACATGGTATATTTCTGGGTTTTTAGCAGAGAAACAATGCTGCCACCAGGCAGCTGGCCTGGCATACCAATTAGTACCATTTTAACTCCCAGATTTTTGTTCAATCTTAGCAAATATTTTTTGTCATTACCCTGACTATTTTTATTCTATAAATAAATTTTATTTTTAAAAATAAAAATATTCCATATTTAGGTTAAATGTGGTTATTTTTAATTTCAAAATGATTCAGTTTTACATAACAGGTCAATATTTATTTTCTTTTAATGCTAGTTATAGTTTTTATTAAAAATTAAATACGAAGTTATGATAAACTATAAATATTGTATATTATTTATGTTATTTTTATTATGCGGATAACATTTCCCGTTTTCGGAAATTTTTTTGTCTAACTTGTTTTTTAAAAAATTACTTAATCTGCATTTATCGTCATTACTATTCTTTATTGTTGAGGTATATATTTTTTTTCCTTTTTGGGATCTAATGCAGTAGTTATCAAAGCATGTTCTGTGAAATGCTGATTTTCCATGAATCCACTTCATCTGTTCTGCGGGGGAAATGTAGAAATAATAATAGATAGCACAGTGTTATTATAGTCATAATTGAACTGCCACACACTTGTTGTGTAATTTGTATAATATTTAGATATCAGGTAAGCGTTTATTTTAAAATATCCTGTTATATCAAAAAAAGCCGTAAACATTTTATTAGTCTTTTCTACATCTTATCTTTGTGAATTAGGGTTTTTGACATTAGTCAACATAAAATAAAATAAAAACCGCAAAGGTCATAAAAACTTAGAGCAGGAAATGCGAATGGCACTGTCATTCATTCGTCCAAATATTTCGGAAATTTGTCGGAAACATCAAGCACGCATTTCACATTAAATTTATTCCTTAGTTTATTAAAAGTTTTTAATTTGTTTTCAGTGATAATGATAATAATATTTAAAAAATAATATGTTCATGTAACCACAACAAGCAATTTGTTTTATTTCCTTCCTTATTACTTACTATCCTATACACGGTACTTTAGAAGTTTAAATTTTCCCTAAAATTTCTATATTTTCTTTGGTTATTGTTGGGTCACTTCAGTAAAATATTAAGTAATTATTTTGTAATTTTGAATTTTTGTATGTTAGTGTTTGGCATGGAAAATCTTAAATGAAATGTTTTTTTCCACAATTCTGCAAAGATTGGGGAACCACCAATCTAATGTATATTCAAAAACTATAGCGGTGCGCATTAGAAATTTATATTCAATTAATATTATGATTTAAAAACATTGACAGTAGATTCAGAAAAATTTCTGTAATGGATTTTACTTTTTTACTGTGGAAACGTACTCCAAATTTTCAAAATAGATCACCGGGATTACATTTAATGTTGATTGAATCATAATCTGGCCTTAACAAAAATATTCTAGTTATATCTTTTGATAAGGTGGCAGTTCCTATCTGATTTGATTTTTCAACATATTTTCTAATTGTGCTTATTTGTTTATTAAGTTTTTGTTCAGAAGTTCATATTTGTTAACTAAATAATAAAATAATCAATTATTTGAAACTTACACTCTATGGATTTTGTATTTCAACAGATTGCCATAGTCAAAAGCAGGTTCTTGTCAAGCGTTGGTTGCCTAGCAGTTAGCATAGCTGCCTTCCAAGCAGCTGGCCCGGGTTCGTGTCCTGTTCCGGTCAACGGTTTGACATATATATATAAAAAAGAGCAGGTTCTTTAGAGTAAAACACAAAAAAAAAAATATTGCAGTTTTATCAGGTAAAATAATTCTCTTCTATGGGATTAGTGCAGTAGTAGATTAATGGACTCATGAATCAAATAAATGTTTTTGGATCGACTTTTTATTGAATATTAAAAACTCATTTTTTCCATATGTATGAAGTTCAGTTTGTTGTTTGATTTGCTTCAATATTTCATGACTTCCCAAGAATCTAATTATACGACTGTTTTTAAGAGAACGGTTGTATCCACTTTTTCATATACTTCATCATTTCTTCAGCAGCTACCCCCATCATCATTTTTGATTTATTAAAACTTGCAAATATAAACAGTTTTAAAAAATGTTATCGTGAATTTCTTTAGTCATTTTGAAATGTTTTGTCAAATAAAAGATATGTATATTTTCCTGAAATTTTGTGAATATGGTATTTTAGTTGTATTTATATTTTTACTCTGTCAAGCGTTGATGGCCGAGTGGTCAGCACAGCTGCCTTACAAGCAGTTGTCCTGGGTTCGCGGGTTCGCTTCCCGGCCGATGCTTTGACACATGAAAAAAAAAAAAAAGTAATTGAGAATCACTAATCCACTCTGAACTCGTCTTTTGATAATTATTTGCCTCTTTTGCTAATCTTTTAAATAATTTAATCTTGGAATCGTTATTATAAACCGAAACGAGATCTTGACTTCCTCAGGGTGCATATATATATAAACTTCCTGTAAAACATTTACAACTTTGAAAAAAGAATTGCTTTAAAATTTGTTTTATTTTTTATTTATTAAAAAATTCCAATTAAAACCGTTTATAGATTTTAATTTTTTTCCTTTCTTCTTAGCCTGATGGAATCTGTTATTGCTTTCCTTTGATGTGTTTTATTGAGTGGAGTGAGATGGGATATTTGACTAATATCTTTTCTAAAATATTTGTTATATTATGTGTGCTTTTATCCAAATTGAAATTCTCGCAAGCCATAAAGAAAATTGTTAATCTCAATGAGAGTTGTTGCAGTCTATCTGTTTGAAGGTAGTTCTCTTAAAAGCTAGAGTGTTTATTTTGTTAATTTCTTAATGCTTTCTCTATGAATAAATTTATTTATTTTTTTAATTATTATAATTATTGTTACTATTTTAAGTAATTTATGTGTAAAATCGACACCCCAATCCCTTCTAACTAATATTAGTTTTAGAAGGAACTTTATTCAAGGAAAAATCCTACAGATATTTCAGTTTAAAAGGGGGAAAATATATATATTCAGATAAAGAAAAAAAAGTTAATACAAAAACTAAGCGAAGAATACCGCAGTAAATATTTTCAATAGCATTCAGTGGATTAAACTGTTATTAAAAACATGAAGAATACCGCAGTAAATATCTTCAATAGCATTCAGTGGATTAAACTATTATTAAAAACATTTACAATCAATTAGGACACAGAAAATATATCTCACTAGAGGTTAGAGCACTGAAAGACAAATGACCCAAGTGTCTGCGAAAAGTCTGATGGGGTGATTTTTTTTATCTCTCCGTTTTGTCTCTCATTTATTTTTAAATATGTTAAAATGTCTTGCATTTCTATTGTAAAGATAAGTTCACCATAATGCATATAGTATAAATATTGTACTTCTTATTTCTGCAAAGCAGGCATTTGGAAAAGACTATAATTGAACTTATAGTGGCATTCTTTTCCTGATAAATTTTTGTAATAAATGATTGAGTGTATTGTAGGCTACTACACTCAGTGTATGTTTTTGGTTCTCTTCTGATTTGTGGCACAACTCACATATAGTGTCAATGTTAAGTATGTTCCTTTTATATCTCGTGAAATATAATGTTGATAATGACCACATGTTCATTTTGAGTATAAAAAAATCAAAAAAATTGGGCTCAAGTGTCCAATACTTAAATCTACATATTAGCTGCTTATTAATAATGTGTAGCATTGCTAAGTCTAAGTTATAATTTGTATTTTTGTGTAGACATTCATATGTATTCCAGTAGCACCATTTATCTTGTGGGAAAGTTATGTTTTTAGAGTTAGATATTGATTTAATAGGCTCTAATATTATTATTGTTTTGCAATAGTTCTTGATTATATAAATTGTGGCAGAGGACCAGAAAAAGGGATCCCACCAAAATACAGATTTCAATGACACTGCCGGATCCTAGTCTTATTCACACACCAATTATGCTATTTGTAATTTGAGAAGCTTTGCTAATAGTTCCTTGAGCAATAATGGAGCCACTCAGTACTGGGCAATTGTTGTGCAATAGTAAAAATAGGTTTAGCATCAAGATGAATCTCTTTAGTTAGAGCTAAATTTGCTGTATAATAAGAAAGAACAGTACCAATATCTTCTCAATATCCATCACGAGGGTAGCAATAGGTTGTCAAAGTATGAAATGGTGACAAGCTATTGCATATAATATTGCCCCCCCCCTCTTTCCCAAAAAATTTTGGAATCAATCAACTGGATTATCAATCTCTTACTTAATAAATATGCACATACACATCCCTTTCAAATATATAATTTAATCATTAAAGCAATGTAAAAATAAATATACTTTATTCATAAGTGCTTTTCATTGTTATAAAAGCTACATCACAGAATAATGAAATAAGATGTAATCTTTGTATATATGTGCTTTAAGAGCTTTATAGTCCAGAAATAGAATATTCCCTTTCACTACTCTTATGATCTGGCTCAAATCTGGACATGTAACTTCAATTTTTTTTTTTTTTTAGTTCCCAATCAGTTAAAGATTTTTTTCTCACCCTAGCTGCTGAATGGCCAATTCAGCTGGCCATCTACTATTATTAGTAAATAGTATTTAGCTATTTTTGGTTAGAAGGTAAAATTAGAATGACCTTACCCTTTTCAGTATATTTATTTTGTTAAAATCTTGACACTTAAATTACATCTTATATCATTCAAAAAATATTTCACCAAATTATTTGCAATTGCATTTAATTTCAGAGCAATCAATGTACAGCCAATTTACGTTGTTTTTTCGTTTTGGGGAAAGGGATAGGGGGCAAGGGGGAAATAAGCCATATATTATTTTTTTACTGCTTGTAATTGTTTTCTTTCATTTATTAGCTTTATTATTTGCTTGTTATTGTTTTCTTTCATTTATTACCTTTATTATTTGCTTGTTATTGTTTTCTTTCATTTATTAGCTTTATTATTAGCATATCTTACTTTTCCCTTGTGTCAGTATCTCTTCCTTATTTAATAAATTTAGCAGAGGATTTTTAAATCTTATCAATAATAAAAAAATTCCAAACTTTGACCATAAATCACACATTTGGAAGATTATACTTTAATAATCTTTTATCCATAGCTCACCAAAACAGGGCTCACTAACAATGGTATCTCATTATAGGCTAGATATATGATACATTCACCTTGCATCCACTGATTAAGTTTTTTACTAACTATCATTTTGTATTCTACTAACATTTGGATCATTCCTTTGTATATATCTTCTTGTAATCTCCCCTAGTTAAAGCTTTTTTTCTTTGTATTCGCCTATAGGTCAAATAAAATTGTTTTGAAAGAGAATAATCTTTTATCTAAACATTTCTTAAAAAGAAACCTAATACTGAAATTATTTTCAAACCTACAAACAGGATTATCACTACCATAATTCGCTTTGTCCAATGAAAGTTTTATGTGTCAACTCAAAAATAAAAGCCACATATGTAGTTTACTATCAAAGTTTGAAATTTTTTATTGTTCATAATTTTTAAATCAAAAAGTCAATTTTATTTTATTAATTATATTTAAATTATCTTGTAGATTATTGGTATTATCATGTTATTAAGTGTCTCTCACGAAATGTTATAAAAATACTTTTAAATGATGGCTACATTTATATGTTATTAATTAGTAAACAGGATAAGAGACTAAATTTATGAAATGGAATATTAATCTGATATCAGTTTAATAACTGAATTGTAGCTGAAAGCTTCATAAATTTAAATTGATTTTTTTCTAATAATTGCAAATGGTGACTAAAGTTTAGTAAAAGTCTTAGGGAAATTTCTAATGATTAATTACAAAGCAGTTTATGTTTTTAAAGAGATTTTTAAATCAGGGGTTCCCAGCAGATATGGGAAATTTGTCCAGGGATACATAAATAGCATGTAAATAACTATATTCTACTATTAATATAATCTAAAAATATGTTATCAATTTTTCTATGCTATTCCATTTTGGTACTGTCTTATCAGCTGCATTAGCAACAACAATTCAGGTTTCCTCTCAGACATGGAGGTTGCATAGACTTCTTTCTCACTGCAGGGTCCGATAAGTCAAAATATCTGATCAAGTAAGATTTATTTACTGAATACTTTTATGAAAATTTAATAACTGTTTATTTCTTATAATGAATAGGAGGCACTGGATAATTAAGGGGACCAAAAAAAAGTTAGGAACCTCTGTTTCAAATTGTTAAATCAATGATAGAATCTGGAATAGTAGAACTGTAGATAATAAAGCATTCTGATAATTACACATTTAATATTAACAAGCATAGTATATATACTTAATCTAGGTGTAATAATGGGGATTTGAACCTAGACTTTCAGGCTCTTTACAGTGATCCACTATACAATATAACCAATACACATGACCACATACATGTGAAAATGATACTCATCAGTTGTTCCAGATCATCTTCCACACATATATATATATAATCAGTGATCAGTTTATATTAAAATAGAAAATCTACATATTTTAATGGACAGGCTTCAATCCTCTCCAACTCTTCAGCCATCCACATCACTAAAAATCTGATGATGGAATGCTCAAACCCTTGATGATGGACAATATTGCAATCATCCATGTTGATCTTAAGTCAATCTGAGCCTTCATATGAATATTTAAATGGACATATTAAGATCCTAAATATGAGGGGTCAGATTGACGAGGTAAGTATGGGTATGACTGTAACATTGGTACCATCAAGGGCTTTGAGCTCCCATTATCAGATTTTGACTAAAGAGTTGGAGATTGGAGAGAATTGAAGCCTGTCCATTAAAGAATGTAGATTTGCTATCTTGATATAAACCGAGCACTGATCATATATGTGCATAAAAGATGATGATTCAGACCAACTGATTAGTGTTGCTGGTTGTCAGCATGGAATACGTATATTGGAAATCATTTAACTTTCTCACATGTATGTGGTCATGTTATATTGGATAGCGTGTATAACTGTAGGGAGTTTGAAAGTCTGGATTCAAATTACCTTATTAATTGCATATTTTTAACAATTAGTAAGTTTATAATGGCAATGGAAACATCTATTAATTTTGTTAAATAATAACATGATTAGAAATATTTATATATACCATTGTGTAATAAAATAATTATACGCAAGACATATAGAATAATTGAGAAGGAAAAAAACAAAAATAGAAAGACACAAAATGCAGCAAGCAAAAAGAAAAATTGGAGCTAGAATTACTAAGCATGTAATTAAAGGGTGGAAATGTAATTTCATAAACAGTTTTATTTTTGAAGTTAGCATAGAGGGATGACTGACAGAATGAGAGGTATATGATGACAGGGTTATTTGTTAATGTGAGTAACTGAAGACAGATAAAAGAAGAATAATAATGTGAATGAAGACAGATGAAAGAAGAAAGTTGAATGAGTGAAAACTAAAACTTTTTTTAATACTACTGTATATATTTTTTTACCGGTGAGCTTGAAAATATAACATTATATCTAAAGATTCTGAAGAATAAAACATTTCAAAAATAAGTGTTAAAAGTTAAAGTTGCTAAACAACAAAATAACTATAATTGTACATCTCCATTATGAATTTTATACAAGAGCAGTTTTTTAATTCGATGATGATTTGAAGCATTCACATAATGTAATCTATGTGCTTCTGATCCTTTACTGCTCTTACTTATCATTTTTATTAATTGTATTTTAAATTTTACTACACGATAATTTGCATATCGTCCTTACCCATTAACTAAGTCAGGGTGGGGTCTAGGATTGAAATATGTGATCGTAATTGATTTAATAATGATATATACAATATTGATATTACTTATGAATTTAAACAGGCAAAACTCTCCATACAGTAGTGCCACTCAGTGCCAGCCAGAGTAATCAATGGATGCCAGAAGGCTTATGCATAAAAAAATCATCTAGTGCCTACTCATCCAATATCCCCCGACTAGTTTCTGGCTTGTGGCCTTTGTCAGTGAGTAGGCACTAGGTGGGGATTTTATGCACAAGTCTTCTGGCATCAATTGACTACTCTGGCTGGCACTGGTGGCACTACTGTATGGAGAGTTTTGGCTGTTTTAATAACAGTTATGTCCAAGCATAAGAAATGTTGATCATGTGATACTTATGAATTTATAAATAACTACACTTATTATTTCTATTACCATCTTATTACAGAATTATACTCCTTATTGGGCATTTGTTTATCTAACATTCATAAACTACATAGTTAGCCACTGACCCTACAATGGTATACAGCCATTACCGAGTGACTCATTGCAACAAAAATGTGGAAATACGAAGCAAACCCTCAAAAAATTTAGATGAAATTAGAGGGGATTCGAACATAGACTTTTAAGCTCCCGTCAACTATCCATCCATTTTATACAACCGATACACATCATCACATACATACAGAAAAGATAAATGATCTCCAATATATATATTTGGTGCTGAGCCAGCACTCATCAGTTGGTCCAGGTCATCATCTCCCATCCTGGACCAACTGACGAGTGCTGGTTCAGCATGAAATACATATATTGGAGATCATTTATCTTTTCCACATGTATGTGGTCATGGGTATTGGTTGTGTGAGAGATAGTGATCTGGACCAACTGATGAGTGCTGGTTTCGCACGTATGAGGTCATGTATATCAGTTGTATAACATGGACTTGATAGCTGAGTGGAGCTTTAAATGTATTAATGCAAATACAGAAGGATCATTGATTTTTCGTATCTACTGGCACCAGCCATTCTTATATCAGTGCTGATTCCATGTAAATTTGCTACAGTATCATGATTTTCATTTATATATATATATATTAAGCAACTTCCCAGTATTTATTTCAAACATACTTTTTGTAATTTATTTGTATTTAAAACAAACCAAATATTTTATAAATAGATTTGATCAAAATACCAATCATGCTAAAAAAATAATAAAAAATCTTTCGTTAAGGTCTTTCGATTTATCCGTACAAAATTGTTAATAACTTTCGTGATTACTTTTAAACTTGAAAATTATTTTACCTGCAAACATTTAACAATTCTCAAATATTAGCATCTTTAAATAGTTATTACAATTATCACTTTATAAAATCAGGCTTACCAATCCATTTTGATTTTTTTTAAAAATTCACTTGAATTTAAGAATAATCACATATGTTATTACTTTAACAAACTAATAACGAAGCTTGCTATATTGATTGCCTTTATCCATATTTTTATTAGCTAAAAGTGCTGTGTTTCATTTATAGATTACAGAATATCATTTTCCAACTAAATTGAAGTTTAAAAAACTAAAGAAAATATAAGAGAAATTATGTAAAGGATAATTATTTCAAACAAAGTAATTTTCTCTACCAAACCATGAAAAACAAAAAGAAATAACCATGGATATGTCATAATTAAAAATAAAAAAAGATTTCAACTTATTATTTTACCTTTTTTTAAAAAAGTTCTTTTGTAATTATCTTTATATATATATGTCAAAGCGTCCGTCGGCCAGAAGCGAACCCGGGACAACTGCTTGGAAGGCAGCTATGCTGACCACCCGGCCACCAACGCTTAACGTAATTATGTTTAAACTAATTTAAGAGAGGATGTCTTACAATTTGACCCTCACTTATCTTTGAACAAAATATATAAAGCTGACTATGTTAAAATAATGTCACTTTTTGGCGATCCGAATGTCACATGATTTCATAAGCAATTACTCATTTGATTTTTGTTTGTTCTGTATACTTTATCACAGTGGTAGCATGTCAGATTCTAGATACAAAGATTCATAGTTTTGAGATGAGTTTACTACTTTAATGATTAAACATTACATGTGCCGTTTGCCACAGTTGGTATAGTATCTGACTTGGAATCAGGAGGTCAAACGGGATTGATTCTCGCATTCCGCAGTTCTGGTGCTCAAACTCCTGAGCAATAAAGCCGGATGTTTGTGAGGGTTTTTTATATAATCTTCTGAGAAAGAACCTGTTAGATTATTACACAACGTCTATTCAGTGAAATGATAATAATGAAATTATGTTATATAGAATTAAAGTAATTTTAAGGCTAAAATTTTACTTTAAAAGATTTTATTTTTTACTTGTATCCTTTAGTATTAATATTTCTATAGAAATTATATTCCTTCATGACTAGGGATTTGCATTTTTTTAGTTAAATGCAAATTTGTTAAGTAGTCCCTCCCTCCCAAAAATATTTGAAATAAATAAATGATCACAGTTGTTCATTAATAATCAGGTTTTGCCATTAGATGCTGTTCCATAAGTCCAGCTAATCTAATATATAAACAAAATAAAATCATAATAATAAATTAATAATAAATTATTATGGACTTTAATATTTGTACTTTGTCTTTTAATTGCAGATTTTCTAATTCTATGTGCAAAAATTGCCTATGATTTTTTTTTTTATGATGATTTTATTTCTCGTGAAGAATTCTAGTATTATCCAAGTCAAAACTGAAAGTAAAATTACGTTTTTCGTGATCAAAGAAAGCAGACATTATTAAAATCTTTTTTATATACTTTATATAAAAGTCCGTGATCTTTTAATCATTTATCAATACTTCAACCCAATTCCCCAATATATGAAGCTTTACATTTACACATAATATGATATACTATTTATTACTTTTTTGTTTCACGGGTTTTACATTTTTTAAATTATTCATCGGTTTTATCTGTCAATAATCATTAAATGGAACATAAAATGAAACATAATACATTTCTCCATATGTATTTTTAATGAAATATCATAGATTTTTCCATATGTATTTTTAATAAATTTAACATTAACAATTTGAAATATGTGGAATAGATATTCATTTTTTTAATCATTAATATTTTGTTTGTTATTATATTTTTATAATTGATCTAAAATGTAACTAATTTATTTATCAATCTTAACCAAATCCAATCAACCCTTTGAAAAAAATTTCATCTTAAGATTTATCACTTTCGTAATGACACAACTTACCATTACAAAATAAGAAAGATCCAAGACTTCCATAGTGTATATATCTTCTATCCTATAACTTTTTAATTAACGATATGTAATTTACAAATAATATTAATCTATCACTTACTTTGTTTTACTGTAATATTTTATATAAATACAATTTGTGCATCCTATTTCAAACACTTCATAGCAAAATTTTATTATATATATGGACAAACTTGATGTTTCAACTAACTTGCAGTTTTCCTCAGAGCTATAATGTAATAATAAATAAAATAAATATATAAATAATATTATAAGCACATGTAATTAAAAACAATAATAATTATTTTATTTTGATTTATCATGATTTATTTTACTTTGATTATATTTTTGTATTATTATTTTTTTAATTATATTTGTTTATTGTATTATTTATATTTTTATTTTATTTATCATTAAATCATATCTGATGAAGTCTGCAGGACAGTCGAAATGTCATGCAAATACATATAATAATAAAAAATGTGTTATAAAGGGTTTGAAATAAGATGTTCAAATTGAAGTTATAGTTTAATAAATTAACAGATATTATATACATCAAGATATTTAATACTTTTATTCTGCTCCTTTTCAATTGTCTATTTTAAACCATTTAGCACACAATTTGATATATAACACATTTCAAATAGTATTTATTCTTCTCACTTCTTCAAGCTTCTAGAATAATCAGTGACAGGTCTAACATCAGAATCGAACTATAGACCTTTAGATTCATGAGTTTTGAATTTCATTTTAAATGTAGTATTTACAAATCAACAGATTCTTGTTTCTATTTCCATGATAGTACTGTCGGTGATTATTCTAGCAACACTTGAAGAGAGGAGACTAATATCACATGTAATAATGTAATGTTTCCTAACTTGTGAGCTATTATTAACCGCTTAATTTAATTACAAAGTTTAAATAAAGTGTGAATTTTTTCAAAGATATTTAGAAAATATTTCTAAATGATGGAAATGATGACAAATAAAATGCCGGTTATCAGAAACGTTCAGACAAATAGTATTTTGCATATTTGTTATGGAATTAATAATTATTTTTTTTAGAGAATTTACTAAAGAAATTTAATTCTTAATCAGAAGGTAATCGGCCTTTGACTTGTGCTGTTTACTCGTGCACTAACTCACCAATGTTATAGTGAGTATGCAGAATGCTCTTTAATAAATGCAGGATAGAGACTTAAAAGATGAGGATAGCCATCTTATCTTTGTACCTAAATCCAGTTATGTAAGCCAATCTGAAGCATTTTGGAATGAGAGAGTGAAGATTTAATCTTGCTAACTTTTAGATTGGCCTATATGATTGCATTTAGGTACAAAGATAAGATGACCATTCTTATCTTTTAAAAGTCTACTTGCATTTCGGTTTGAGAATGTCTGCATACTCACTATAACAATGGTAAGTTAGTAACGTGAGTAAACGGTGCATGTTGAAAGCCGATTACCTTCTGATTAAGAATTGCTAATGAAAACTGTGCATGTAAAATTATGTCGCTATTACATAAATTAAGAAAACAAAGCAAGCAAAGCGGATGGCACATACATCTGCGTGTGCTATTGTTTGAAGCAAATTTGAAAGCTTATGTTAAAATGTATAAACTATAAAATGTAACTGAAATTGTTTATGTAATAATATAGTAAACGAGTTAAGCAATTTGTTATTGTGATAGTCATATTAAACTTGAATTGAAGAAATAGCTTCATATTAAAAGAAATATGCCTATGTGTTTGAAAAGGAAGAATTGTAATAATTTCGTCAGAATTTACCTTGTATATCTGAAATATGAGTACTTACAAAAGCAATATGGAGTCTATATATGGAAAGTTTTTTAGTTAATTATTACAAGGAAAGATGGGTGGAAAAACAAATGTTACTGTCCTCGTTGAAAGTATTAAGAGGCTGAAGTAGAATTGGGCTAATAAATCCCTCAAAGAAATAATATTAGATGAATAACTAAAATCTTAAATTGGATTCTATGATATTGTAAAAGACTGAGAGGAGACTGTATTTGAGATGAATGGGTAATGTAAGTGAAAAAAACTATCGGTTAGAGAAACTGGATTAAACTTGGAGAAATCTTCATTCTACTGTGGATTGGTAATGGTCCAAAATGATGATAATGAACTTTGTCTTTTTGCATGTGATTGATCAAATGTTAATGCAGACAATATAAATGATATAAATTTCATAGTATAAAATCGGAAGCCATGAAGCAAGACTGTTTGATCAAAAAGATCAAAATATATTTTACCAATTTAATCCGTGCTTTGAATATAAACACTTAAAACAGGCAAAACTCTCCATACAGTAGTACCACTCAATGCAAGCCAGAGTAATCAGTGGTTGCCAGAAGGCTTGTGCATGAAATTCCTGTCTAATGCCTACTCATCCAATATCTCCAGACTAGTTTCTGGCTTGTGGCCTTCATCAGTGAGGAGCCTTGGATCTGAGTAGTGCAGTGAGTGGCACTATTGCATGGAAGAGTTTTGCCTGTTTAATAAGTTATGAGCAAGCATAAGAAATGGTGATCATGTGATGTTTGGTGGTTTAATACCAATCCTGCCCAGTAGAATAGTGGTGGCTATGGTTATTATAGAACCAAAGACACCAAAATATATGAGTACTGAACTGAGTTCAGACCCATATGACTATATAGGCTAATGAGCTTGTATTGAAAATATTGTGCTTTCAATTTAATTCTCATAGTTTTGTATTTAAGTAGAGATAAAGGGTGGCTGCTGGAGGGTTGCATTAGATCCTAATATCTAGGTGCAGTGCTCTCAGATCCAAGGCTTCTCACTGACGAAGACCACAAACAAATTATATATATATAAGAACAGTTACGCAAGGTTATTAATGAAAAAATTAAATGTTGTCACAATATATTAATGTATTAGAAATGTATGAAGAATATCTATCTAGGCATTAAAAATTCTGAATATTTGCAACCCGCATGCATATGACGCTTGATTTGCTTACATTTAAACTACAATCTTATCATCTGTGACATTCGCATTTTTTAAATGTATTAAATAAATTATATGCACTGTATTAATAATGCATTAATTTTTAATTCCATATAAAATTTGAAAATTCCTTTTATGGGAATGTTTGCTTACTAAATTTGACAGTTGAAATATTTCACAAGCTATAGAATATAAAACCAAATTCTAGGTGTTTATATCGTATAATAAAAACTTCTTATGCAAAGTAGATGAATAAATAATTAGGTACGATTTGTGATCTTCTTTGTTGTATAAATATATTTTTTATAGGATAACTTCTTTTTATGTGTAAATAAAATATCACATGACTTTCGTCTGACATCTATTACTTATTAAAGCTTATTGTATGTGGCGTAGGTGGCGCGACTTTTTTTTTTTGCTGATTCATATATATATATGCTTGTAGAGATTTGAATTTCATTATTATAAGGTCAATTTAATATAAACAGAAATATTAAGTGGATTTTCGAAAGTTGTTTTCATTTGCATAAAGATAATAAAGACTTAAGAATCTTACTTGGCTTTTTTTATTCAAAAAGAGAATGAGAGAAGAAAATTAGCTCGAAACTGAGATGTTTGTCGTATACAGTCCTTTAATTATGAGATAAATGATATAGAATTGTAATTATATTTCAAACACCGGCAGGGAGTCATCTCTTCTTCTGCTCTATTTTGAAATATTAGAAAACAAAACGCAATATAAAAAGAAAAGAAAAGAAACCGCACTCTTGATGGAGAACAATTTTAATTTAGTGAATTGGTTATTTTAGAATCTCTGTATGCAAGCGCTTATACCAAATAAAATTTAATTTGTAAATTATTCTAAACAAAGTGCATATTTCCGATTTATTTATAAATCATGTTAAAGATAAATTTAAAAATTGGAAATTACGTAAAAAAAAAAAAAATTATCTTTTTCTATATATGTATAGTATTTATTTATGAAGTTTGAACTGTATTTCAGAAATTACTTACGGTTACTGAAAACCCTTTCCTTTCATATTCACTTTTGTTTTTTTATATTTTTTTTAGCGGCAATCTAAATATATATCACTTTATTATCTAATATTTTAAATTATTTAAATTAAGTCTTTTTATAAAACCACTAAAACATCAAATGATCACCATTTCGTATGCTTACAGCAAGCTGTTAAAATAGTAGCGATGCGATGCACTGTGACTTCTCCTTATTCGAAGTTAGGAATCTCTTAGCTACTATGCCCAGAGAAACCTGTTAGCCACTTTACCTTCTCTTTTCATTCCCCGCCCTAAGTTTTTCCATACTCTTCTCTATCTTGCTCTATCCCATTTCCACAACATAATCTTTGTCAACTCCATGGCCTTTATATCTAAATCCCCCTTATTTGTTCCCAAACCCAGCATAAAAACCAAGAACCCACTTTCTATATATAATCATTTTGTTTATATTTATTCTTCCACAACTTCATTATTTGTATCCTTTCTGCTTGCAGGCATTTACAATCAATTAACAGATGCCTAATATTTTCAACACCTTTCTTACATAACTTGCAGACTAAATCACTCACATTTTTCTATTTATGTGTACATTCCCTTGTTGCTAAAGATCCTGATCAAACCTTAAACAGTACACTACTTTCCTTGCTATTTTCATAAATTAACTTGCACCCAATATTCTTTTATTTCTGTATATATTTAAACTCTTTTTACTCTCCGTACTAGTTCTCCATCTCTCGACTCCCTATTCTTTATTACTGCATCTATTCTTCTTTCCCATTTCTTACCACTATAACCCTCAATAATTTTCCTAACACAATCATCCCAAAACTTTCCATGCAGTCAGTGCCACCCAGTGCAAGGCTTAGTAATCGATGGATGCAAGGTTTGTGCATAAAATCTTTATCTAGGGCATACTCATCTAATATCCTCTGATTAGTTTCTAAATGGTTTTCATCAGTGAGGATCTTTGGATCTGAGATCACTGTACTCTGCTTGCGCTGAGTGACACTTCTGTATGGAGAGATTGCTACTGTTTTTAGCTCTTTTTATATTAATTTTCTTTTTTTTTCTTTTTTTAGCAGCATTCTGAGTATTTAAATTCATTAACTAATATTTCAATCTGTTTAAATGTTTGATAAACATTTTAGATTTTATTGCACACTGGTATTTTTAGCAAAAATATATATACTATACGTCCACCATATCAAAGCTTTCAAAATTTGGAATTCAATGATTTTATGGGTTGAAACAATATTAAATAAAAAATCAGAAATTTTTCAATTTTGTGCATATATTATTTTGCCTTATAAGCAAAAGTCATTTTCCTATCTTATGCACTTTGTCCATATTCTTGCAATCTCTGGGAAAGCACTGAAGGTGTTATTTCTCTGCCCGGATTAAAAAATTTAAAAGTTTGTTTAGTATCGCCTCAAAGAGTAAATTTAATAATTAAGGCCATTTAGTCAAATCTTGAAGACATTTTTGAAGCACGTTATGTAATCATATACTGAATATGGCAGATAATATTTAATAAGAATGAATCTTCTAGTCAAAACATCATATGATCATCTTTTTATATGCTTATGCATGCTGTTAATAAGACTACCAAACTCTCCATACACTTGGTGGTGCTTCTGTTTGGAGAGTTTTCGGAATCTTCTAGTCATGAAATTTATGAAAAAAAGCAAAAATAAATTTATGCCGGATTGCTTGTGCTTTTCAAATTGCTAAAATTATACCCAGTGTATGTGTAATAAATTAACAAAAATGTTTTTAACATTTGCAACCAAAAAGGTTTTATTATTTTCTTCATATGATTTAGTCATTTTTTTCTTAGGTACAACTGAGTTTGCTTTCAATGTGCTATACTAGTGATTGGCTAGATGCGCTTCCCTATTTATTAAGGAATAATTGTGGCAATTATTTAAATTAGATTTTACATATTCCATTTGGTTGAAAGTTGAATAGTTTTTTCCCATATTAATGACGTGACTATGGTTGGTGATAAACCACTCCTCCGATGATATTAATAAAAAGAAGGTTGAGGTAGATAATGTCATATATCAGAAAATATTGTCTTTATATAATGACTAACTAAAAAATAAGGTGATATAGGTATGATAGTATGAGTCCAAAATATAATACAAACTAAAAACATTACAGGTAAAGCTACTTACGCTAACGAATAGGCTGCTACTTGATTTTTGGCAGAATTGAAATTTCTTGAGGAAAAAAGTACCTTTTGATGCAACTGGATAGTTGTGAAGGAATGAAATTGACATGGAAAAGGTATATATATTCACAATATGGTAGTACAGACCCAAAGACATTAAAGCATAGAAAACATTAATTTTAATGTTATATGTAATGTCATTGGTTATATGATAAAACCATAAATTATTGAACAGATGCAATAATTCTTGCTTGGAATAACAAGATTACCAATTATAAATTCTAAAAATATAATTTTTTTTAAAAAAAGCCTGGGTCACAATCACTATTTGTAGAATGTTTCCGTAATTGTTTCAATTTTGAACAGAATCTGTTTATATAAAGATGAAAACATTGAGATCATATTTGTCTTATAAATGTTGCCCATAGCTCCAACTTTTGACCAGATATCATTTAGTCTTGTCAAAATTTCATAGATTCATTTAGTATTCATTCAGATTTGAGAGCCATTGATGCTAATTCTGATGATCAATTAATGTAGTTCTGGAAATCATATAAGTGCAATAACACTTATGATGGCAAAAATATTAGAAAATGCAAGTGTATTCTGGGGTGCATTGGAAGAGATTGTGAGTGACTAAAGATTTTCCAGACATTGAGGGAGAAATTTAAAAAAATATTACAGAAGTCCAAGAACTTTGGAATGATGGATTCGTTGCACAATAACTTATGAAAGAAGCCCTAATGGATGAAGAAGTACAAGATCTTATCAAGTTATCGAGTCGAAGAAAAAGCAGGAAAAATCCATATTAAGAAATTTAAAAGAATATATATATATATATATGATCCTTAGCTGCAATACAGCATTAAAGTTGCAAATATAATCACTAGAAGGCTTGCAATCTTACAAAGTCATTTTGATTAATTATATAGGAATAAAAAATAACTTCTTATTTATCATATTTTTAAAGGGAATAGTAATAGAAAAAGAATTAAAAAAAAAACAAAACATTTACTTCAAATATTCCAAACTCTTTAGAGATCAAAGCAGATGATCATTTTGATACATGTTAGGATGTCCATAACACTGCACTATGATGTCTTTTCTTATGTTGTTTACATTTCTTTTATCATCATCATCCATTTTTATTATGAAAAAATGAAGACAAAGAATACAATAAAAGGCAGGATACTTCAATAAACACAGCCATGTCTTTACCAAGATCCAAATACATACTGCACATTATTAAATGCATTTTTTTCACATTTTATTGTAACTATATTATTGTATTTTGTTTGTTTATTATTTTTGTTGATATCTTAATTAATGACATATGTGCTATTTATATGTGCTTATATATTAATTAATAACTATTAACATTACATAATTAATTATATATAAATTAATTTTATGTAAATACATTAAAGCAGTTCATATTAAACAATCAACAATCGCAATTTGTTGTCATGGCAATCTCCTTTATACAATAAATATAGAAATCCAATTTGTGGTCTTCAACCACTGGGCCATGGACTGGCACCGGGCCACAGAAATTTTCTGCCGGGCCGCACTAGACTGGCAAGAAAGTTAGTAATAACAAAATAATATTTTAAACTTTTAATTAATATAAACAGTTTTTATTTATCACATTTTTACCCTGTTCAAAAAAAAAGAAACAGAACAAAAATGAAATCTAATCAATCATACATAAATTAATTTGTTTTTCTATTTATCACAGATGTTTATGGAGGGGTAGAATTAAATTTTTTATTATTTTTCTAAAAAAATTCAAAATTAAAAAAAAAAAAGTTTTTTATTATACAAACTCCAGTTGTCTTTTGATAGCCAATCACGGCCGCTTGTCGGCATTGTTTATGTGTTAAAACAATAAAATGTAACGTTACCGGGCCGCAATTTTAAAAATACGGTGACTTTTTTTGATCTCTTAAATTTTTTCTACTCCCTCTGTTAATACAATATTTCATTTTTAGTGGGTTTTTTTTTTGGCTTTAACTTTTATTTTTGAAATCAATTTTTTTTTTTTACCTTTTTTTAAAAATAAAAACCAAAAAATAACTTCTGTCTCTAACTTTTACAAAGTATTTCTCAATCCACCCCCCCCCCACCCCCAATTAAAATAAGATCAAAACTTTTGACTTTTTCAAGTTTCGTTTTCTTTTCTTTTTTTGTTTAAAAATACGCCCACTTTTTTTTGGCCTATAAGGCGATATTTTTTTTGGTTTTATTTGTATACTGCTAATATACTAAAACTTTTATTTTTAAAACCAATTTCTGTTAACCTTTTTTTAAAAATAAAAACAAACAAAAAATAACTGCGATTTTTTTTTTGGCTTTATTTCTATTACGCGATATCTATTTTACCATTTTTTAAAAAAAACTTTTCCTATTAATTACATTTTTTGATCCTTTCAACATACCAGCACAAAAAAAAAATTACAATAACATCAAAACTTCAGACTTTTACACGTTTCATTTTATTTTTTCAGATTTAAAATACAGCAAATTTTTTTGTGGCTGTACGGTGATTTTAATTACGTGATTTCTAGTTTGCCCTTACTACTGTCAAAAGACAATCTCCATATATATATATAACCATCTTGTATATTTAACATTAAATACAGATATTACATTTATCATAATCATTGCCATGTAATTACACTAGCTATGATATTTCCCAACATTCAGGTGAATAACATTTTATTCTTGCATGTTTTAACAATGAAATAATAAACATAGAAATGCAAGCACATTAATGAGAACGATTGTTATTGTACTGTTTTCTGTGTTCAGCATGTGAAGGTAAGCAACACCATTACAATACATAATAACTAGTGTGCTGTTTTGGTCAGTTATAACAATTATGCTTATCTAAGGCCAAGCAGGTTACATCTTTAAGAAAATTTATCTGTAAACTTCTAAAGAGCAGACAGAAACAAATTCATTTTTGTTTGTTTAAAAAAAAAAGATTTTGGGCATTAAAATTGTGAGGCTTCATATATTATTTATAATACGGTGAGAAAGGTAATATTTTCTAGTATATTGTGTAATATTTCATGCTTTTCAAGATATTAAAAATGAGTATTTAATGTCTGTACCTTGGGAATATTAAATAAAATAAAATTCATTTATACCTTGTTTCTATTCGCAATAAATACAATTTCATGCTTACCATTGTTGATGTCAAATTGACTTCTTTATTACATCTTTAGACAGGCAAGAATAAATTTACTTTTGTTTGTTAAAAAATGGGTTGGACGGCAAGACTTTACACATATAACAGCGAATGAGAAATGCTGTAACTCTTAATATTGTATATATACAGTTGATAAGAAACAATTGGTATGGAATTTTTTAAATACACTCTTGACTTCTATTCTAACTTTGAATAGTTGTATTTGGTTTTAC